>ML681963.1:122204345-122449417 GCA_007922195.1 Podocnemis expansa
TTTGTTTGTTTGTTTGTTTGTTTGTTTGTTTGTTTGTTTGTTTGTTTGTTTGTTTGTTTGTTTGTTTGTTTGTTTTAGGGTTTTTTTTAAAAAATGAGTCTAAGGTTGAATTTTTGAGCTTGAAATCATCAGATATTCACACTTTAGGGTCAGGCAGCTCTCCCTTAAAGCCATGGGTCTCAATCTTTTGTGGCTTGCAATACACTTAGCAGCATATTGTGACTCTACAGGACACACTAACTCCCTCCCTCCAGGTCAAATCCAGCCATATCCCCAGCTCTCCATGACAAACTTACTACTGTGTGGTAACACAGTAGTGTGTGCCAATACAATGGTTGAGAACCACTGCCCTAAAGACTCAAAATTTAGAAGGCAAGTTTAAAAAGCTATAGTTTATTGACCTGAAAATCATGATCAATTTTAAAATAATCTCATGGAATTTATTGATTCTGACTCATGACTTTTGAATGCTTGAACCTTGCTCTATGGTCAGAAGTCCATTGGTGAGGTGGTGTTCCTATTGTTCCTGCGGAGCTGAGCCTCTAGAAGCTTGTAAGTAATTCCACACCTGCCCTCCCCCTGGCCACCAACTGTCCAATTTTCTAATTGGCAAACTCTAGCATTTTTGCCCATGTTTTTAATGGAGCTGGAACTTAATGTTATTTTTCTTAGTTTATTTATGCATTGGCATTATTGATATTGGCAAAGATCTAGACATGGTGTATCAATGTTTGTATCACTGAAGCACTTTTGCTGCCAGAAAAAACAATAAAACTACTTGAGAATTCGAACAACTTATTATGAACATGATGCCAAATTTTAAAAATATTATTGGAGGTCTAAAAGGACAGTTTTTTTTATTTTGCCATTTTGCCACTTGATATTGCTACCAGTATCTCCTATTTCTGTTTTATTTGAGTAATGAGCAAAATCTTATAAATGTTCTTTCATTATTGCTATTCCTTAGCCATTTTAACATATGTATATTCAAAATAATATTTAGTTTCAACAAATTAGTTTAAATTGAGCAAGAAATTGAAAAGTTGGAGTGTAATGGGTCTTGTATAGATAGTGTAGCAGGAAATAACTGTGAAAACTGTACGCTCACCCTTTCCCATCATTGAATTCAGCAAAGATTGAATTTTTTTAAGTCAATGCAACATAACGTTGTTGTTGTGAACTCAAACCTTCTTTTGGCCATTTGGTTTATATAGTACTGGTTTTTAATTACCTTATAATTTTCAGCAAGTTCTTAACCACAAATTTCAAGTCTTCGTTTTTCCTCTTTGCTGCTTTTAGTCTTCGTGTCAGAATTTCATCTACCTGTTTCTTTGGTTGTGTCTTTTGTTCTCCACGTTTCCTTTTTTCTTTTAGCTTAAGCTATAGAGGAGGACATCTATCACATTCGGAAACAGATCTTCTTCACAGACAGACATATGCAGCTTCTCATCAGCTTCCAGGATATGCTACCACCCACCATCCTGCTGGTAACTACCTGTTTTATGAAATCACATTTTAAATAACTAAAGAACGGCTTTGTTACATACAACATCTTTATGATGATTAATAACATGATCATAGAGAGCCTATGATGGAAAATGTTGCAAAGACTATTTCAAAAGTGAATTTATTATTTCAGCAATTTTCTGCTAGCCTCCAACTGTGTGTTTGTCTTTAGTGTATGATAAGAAAGGTAACTAAAAAGTCCTATGCTTCATAGTCTGGTTTATTGATTTCTTAAAAAAAAAAGTACTGAATTTTTTCTTTCTGATACTGCGCATCAAATTTTCCATGACTTTAAGTATCAGTTAACCTGTTCCACACTTGAGTCAAATATTCAGTTTACTTCCAAGTCAGCAGCTGAAATTATGCTAACATTCTTTGTGCAGGTCTGATGATTAGAAACCTAATTCATGTAAGTTTGGCACACAATTGTTCTTATTAATATGAGCAATCTTAGGTTGTAGTATTAAAGGCTAGCTAAAAATGTAGCCTTAAAATGTGGTAGTACTAAATGCCTTATAAATAAATGATGTAACTTGATGGGTCATCACTTAATGAAAATATGAGCCTGTGCTCTGGAATCTATGTATCAACTTGTGGTGCATAAGAGAGAATAAGGCATAAAAAGAAAAGTGCAACAAGAGTGGAAGGAGAAGGAAATACATATCTAACTTAAAAACAGGTAACTTTGCTTCCTACTAACATAGGCTGAATTATAGAATAGGATTTTACTATATAGCTGACAACTTTGAATTTACATATGCAATCCCTTACTAAATTAAAATCTTGAAAAAATTATTGATAGTTTTTCAACAGCAAATGTTAACATTTCATACACATTTTTTTTTAAATAAGGTGAAAGAGTGTTTGTATTCTTTGAGTAGCAGTGATATCTCTGACTGTGATTTACACCTAAATTTGAAATAGGAATTAATTGTGATTTGTTTATTTGCTTTTTTCAAGGTCTTTCTGGAATATTTGATACCAGCATGCACAGTGCTGGCAGTAACACTAAAGAAACTTCAGTTATGAATTTTCTCTCTGCAATTGAGTCTCGCACTGCTCAGGCTGCTTCTTCAGGAGCTACTCTTTTACCACAATTCAGGGCTCCATCGTGGCAGACAGGTGATGTTTTCTCAATTTATCGCACACTTGTGAATTTTTGTATAGGTAATATTTAAAAGAGAGTTACAGTGATGTAATGATAAAGACCTGAGATGAGAATGCTTTCTTAAATTCTTGCTTCATTATTCTTAACTTTGTGAAAAATTTCCTCATGATTCTTTTCATATTGGTCATGGTGCAATACTCAATGTTTCTTGAGAGTTTAGTTTCTCAGTCATATATGAATTTTGCAGTTATGAAAAATATGCACATCTTCCACGTCCATTTTATTTTGCATTATTATACTGCAAATCCAGCATTTGGTTTAAATTTTCAGAATTAGGAAACAAATATGGTCATAAGACATAAGAACAGCCATACTGGTTCAGACCAATGATCTGTCTAGTCCAGTGTCCTGTCTTCTGGTGTTTGGCAGTCCCCAAAGCTTGAGAGGGAATAAACAGAACAAGGCAGTTTTGTCTGATCCATTCCCTGTCGTCCATTCCCAATTCTAGCTGGTGGAGACTGAGGGATACCCAAAGCAATGCCTCTCAACTTTTCCAGACTACTATACTTCTTTCAGGAGGCTTGATTTGTCTTGGGGAGCCTGAAGTTTCACCTCACACAAAAGCTACTTGTTTACAAAATCAGAAGCAGAAATACAAAAGTGCCACAGCATGCTATTATTAAAAAATTGCTTACTTTTTCATTTTTACCATATAACGCCAGTTTATGGACATCTTTCAGCTGCTGGGACTGGGTACATTGCCCCTTCTTATCAGTGAAGCCATACTACCTCTAGGTAGAGGGGCAATTTATACTTCAACATCCTGTGCCCTCAACCACTCCAGCACCCTGTGCCCAAAACCTGAGAGATGGTATTTTGTTCTGTTAAATTCTTATTCTCTTCTCTTTTCCTCCACTTGCTGGTGATACAGGCAGCTGCCAAAAGGGCTAGGTCACACTATCAAAGGGCCGCTCCGACAGATAAAGGATGGAGGAAATGGAACCTTCTGCAGAAGAAGGTCATTTACATGGGCCTGCAGTTTTGTGTCACAAACTACCAAGCATTTATAGTGAAATACAATTTTAATGCCTCTTCCAAGCTTGTGGACTTCACAGATAACCTGTCCACGGAGGACAGGGCCCAATTTTGGTAGCTTTAGGTGAGGGGAAACTAACAGCAAAGATAAACCTCTAAATCTAATGGATAAGGTGGACACAGCTTCCAGAATGTTGGACGCTTGTTTAGTCATAAGGGAGGATTCCTGGTTGCAATTGTCAGGGTTTCTTAGGGAGGCCCAAAACAGTATTCAGGGCCTTCCCTTTGATGAGCTGAATCTCTTTAATGTGAAAAATGACAAGTTCCTTGCATTAACTAAATCCTCAGTTGATCTCAAGTCTTTTATATTGTGGCCCTGAAGAGGAAACACCAGAGGCAGCCCTTTAGCCGAGAGGTTCTCGAGTCTTTTAGTCATGTGACATAGTTGGCAGCCCTCCCAACCATGTACAACCATTTGCCTCTGTCCACCACAAACTGAGGTTCTCCCCACCATCAAGGCCCCCCCTGCCACTGGTATGTTCACTGGTAGCTCAAAGAAAAGTAGCCCCTGTCACCCAGAAAACCCCTGCTGCCATACATACTTTTGGCATTTGGCTGACTTTTGTGGCGACACGCTCAGCTGCCATGCCACAGTACACTTTTGTGTCATGACACAGCTCTAGACTGAGGCCATCCTCTCATGCACCTTGTTACCAACACACAGCCAAGACACTGCGCAAATGCCAGAGGATTCAGATGCCTTATTTCTCAACCCCTTCTGTTGCAGGAGCCTTTACTCACTCAGCCAACAGCCAAGAACCACTTTTGACATATTGGTCGAGACCAGGGCTGTTGCTGGTGCTGGGTTTATGGAGTGCGAGCCCCAAGTCCCAGCACCAGGCAGGTCTGCCGTGGCAGGACACTTATGGAGCTTGAGCCCCAGGTCTTTTGCCAGGCCAGGGGTGCTCCTGGTCAAGACCCACATACCCATTGATTTCCAACCTACTTCATTCCTTTTTATCTTTGGGTAGTATATTAGATTTTTTACCCACAACAGGGACACGATTACTGTGAATAGTTGGGTTCTAGAGATTGTCCCTCAGGAATGCTCTAATCTAGGAGTTCCCAAACTTTTAAAGGCTGGGGACGCCTTTCAAACTAAGAAAAACTTTGAGGCCCTTTTTAAGGTGTTTGGCGCTGTCACTGACACCCCGCGCAGAATTTGGCCTGCACAGGACAGAATTTGGCCCATGCCACTCTCCTGCCAGGAAGTGGGAGCCACTACAGCCATGGCCCCCTCCCATTGCCCTGGCCCCCTCCTCCCCGTGTTCACTGCTGGCCAGACTGTTCTCCCCCCCTCCCCCCGGGTCCTTTCACCCCTGCTTAGCTGGCCACCGGAGCTGCAGGCACCTGGCCACCCTGCAGGCTGCTCCCCCTAAGCATGCTCAGGGGCAGGAGTTTTAAAAGCTCCCAGCCTGGGGGAAGCTCCCTGCTGGCTGGAAGCCTGGGTCTCCTTGGCAGCTGGAGACCCTGGAGGTGTCTGGCTGCAGCTTGTCTGCAGACCCCTTAGAGCAGGGGTCTCAAACATGCAGCCCACAGGCCACATGCAGCCCATAAAGCTATTTCCTGTGGCCCACAACAACACTATTTTTACCAATATTTGCAATATCATTGTATGAAAAGGTTTCAGTGATGCGGCCTTCGGTCTAATGTACTAATTCTCATGAGGCGCATACTAGTCCTCATGCAGCCCTTGTGGGGATTTTTGAGTTTTAGACCCCTGCTCTAGATCTGCTCTGCTGCCCCCCCCCCCCCCGAGGTCTGTGGACTCCAGGTTTGGAAACATTGCTCTAATCTATACATTTTCTTTTCTTCCCACCTCAAAAAGCCCCCTCCAGGTCTCCCTTTGGGGACCACTTGCAGGAAGTAGTTCCTCAATGGGAAGCAGAATCCCTCTTGTACAGAGGAGCAATAGAACATGTCTCACCTCATTACCGGGGGAGAAGGTTCTACTCCCCATACTTCCTAATTTCCAAAAAATTCAAGGTCCAGGTCCATCGTGGGCCTTCATCATGTCAGAAATTGAAGTTATTTATTCAGAAGCTTAATTCAAATGCTGGAGTTTTAGTCAGAAGCTGAAGTCCTAGATAATTACACTAGAATCTATAATCCCTACCTTCAGAAAGGTATGTGATTTGCAGCTCTTGATATGAAGAATATGTATTTCCGTGTAACCACAGTATCACACAGGAGGTTCCTATGTTTTTTGATAGGCCAGGAACCCTTCCAGGTTTGAGCTGTCTCCTTTTGGGCTCATTCTGACACCTGGAGTATTTGCAGAGGTTTTCTCTGTGGTATTCCCATACCTGAACAGTCAGCTCCTAGAACGCAGATCTTTTCCAGAAGTTAGGTTGTCAGCAAGATTTCTTATACAACTTTTAACAGCCCTAAGTACTTGCAAAAATGAAGGAAAGTCTGTTTCGTTACCCACAAGATCGTTAAACTTAGTAGGGGCAAGACTGGATTCAGTTTCTGTGAGAGCGTTTCTCCCCTCATGATGGTTTCATGCACTGAGCATCCTGATTTCACACATCACTTGCAGACTGTGAATTGAAGTACATAAGTATTTCTCTGTGAGGCAACACGGCTGTGTGTACCTGTATGACGCCTTTTCCTGGACTTTATTTATGGTGCATGCAGGCTTGGCTTCACTTGACCTACCAACCAGTCAAGGACATCCATCAGAGTCTTCATCCCTTTAACTTGGTTGGTGAACCCAGAAAAGGTCAGAAAGTGTGTTTCCTTTGGCCCTCCCAGCCCAGGGCCACTATTGTGAAGACTGCCTCCCTCCTGGAGTAGGCTGTTCACTTAGACAACTACACTGCTCAAGGTACTTGGACCCCACCAGAGGCCAGACTATATATCAGTAGTTCCTGACTGTTTTGGCTCAAGGACCACAAATATCATTTATACAACCTTGCAGTGCCACTAGTCTATCAATTCATAAAAAAAAAAAAATTGATGTATGTACTATTAAGGGCAATAAACCAGTACATAGTTAAATAACTATTGTGCTCATTTTACAGTCACTATTTTACACCTGAAAGTTACTCACAGTATGTCACACATTCATACTACACACTGAAGCACATAGTGTAGCAGCTAAGTTATGGTGGGTGGCCTGATAAGTGCAGGCCAAGCTGTAAGCCATCTCCTGAAGCATGGTAGGTCCTGGCGGCTCTGCCAGCGGCCCTGCTCCCCTCCTTTCCTCTGCACCCAGATGGAACCAGTTCAGCAAGGAGGCAACCACCTTGCTGATCACCTGTTCCCCTGCCTACAGCAGGATCTATAGCCTCGTTCTCCACCTGGGTACCTAGGCAGTGGCTTCCTTTTGCAGCCAAGGGTATGGAAGATGTGTACTCTGTTTCCTCTGGCTTCAACAGGGACACAGGCAGAGTGCTTTTCTGTGCTCCCTGCTAAAGTCAAGGAGTGGGAGTACTGTTCTTCCATCTCCTTGGCTGCAGCAAGGAGTCTGCACTGATCTTGTAGCCCCACAGCAACACACTCCACTTGAGTCTCAGGCAGCAGTTCCATTCTAAAGCCAGCAGAAGGGGAATGGCGGGCCACTTTTGGCCCCTGGGCCATGGTTTGGGAACCATTGCTATATATAAACTTAGAGGAACTGAAGGCAGTTTTTCTTGGGTGCCCAGCTTTCCTTCCACTTATGTATGCACTGCATATTCAGATAAAACCAGACAGTATCTTCCCTATAGTCTGTAAGCAAACAGTGAGGAGAGAGCAGCCATCAGACTTTGGAACTGGTACACTGGGAACTGTGTCACGATACAATCTGTGTAACAAGTGCTCACAACTCCCTGGCAGACAAACTCAAAACGGAAACTTCTTAATAGAGCATGAATAGAAAATGTACAATACAGTATAGAGTGAAATATTTATACAGTGGAGTACTCCACCACGAAGTCCCCTGTGCATTGCTTTAGAGAAGACAGTTGTGTCTCCCCAGGCATTGCTCTGCTGATGATTTGGAAAAATGACTTCAGATATTCCTTTCCTCTCATTCCCTTGCTTCCAAGGGTCATAAAGAGTACAGTCACAACGTAGCAACCATGATTCTCCTAGCACTCCACTGGCACAGACAGTTCTGTTTCATAGAACTTCTAACTGGGTCTTTCCATTTACCAATCAGGATTTGACGATCAGACTCATAGACTTATAAGGCGAGAAGGGACCATTGTGATCGTCTAGTTGACCTTCTGCACATTGTAGGTTACCGAGTGTCACTCTCCCACTCCTATAAAAGACTTATAATCTCTGCCTGAGTTAATGAAATCCTCAATTCATTATTTAAAGACTTCAAGTTACACAGAACTCATCATTTACACTAGTTTAGAACTGCAACTTGACCCATGATCTTCTAACCCAAGATGAGGGGAAAATCAAATATGCCAGTTCGGATTTACTCCACTTCACTACTTGGTTTTTGCATGGCGTTGGAGATAGAACACTCACGTTCAGCCACTGTTCAAGTGATCGTTACCCACAGTAGAAAAGAGTTTACTGGAATCTGTTATTGGACCAAATTCACTTGCCTTTATTCAGGAGCACAAAATTCTCCAGAAATTGCAAGCATTCCAGCTATTCTTGACCAGTGGTTGTCAAATATTTTCACTGCATGACCCCGTTTTTCAGATGTATTGTTTCCCACTACCCCAGAGATTGTGGAAGTTTCAGTTTAAATTATGTCCTCCCTGCAGTGTGTCTTCACATGCACTTCATATGCAAGGGTACAGCACAAGGAAGATGCCAGTTTGTTTTAGCAAATGGCTTCCCCTGGACTCATCTCATACACATAGGATACATGTGAAGTCATGCGCCCTGGAGGGAGTATCTTCCATGTGACATGACCTCGCGTATAGTGCATGTGAGGTCATGCTGTGGGGAAGAGGTCATTTTGTAAAATGGTGCCCTTTCTGTGTTTGGAATTCCTCCAATCCCATCTGTTAATGAAGCGACCCCACTTGGGGTCACAACCCACAGTTTAGGACCTGCTGTTCTAGGCTATCTCGTATTCCTGGAGACTTCAGGTCTCAGTTCACTATCAATATGCCTTGTAGCATTTAGTGCCTTTCTTCTCTGGTGGAAGGTTGCTCTGTCCTTAGAGACCCAACTACAATACAATTCATGAAAAGCTGCATCAACATCTTCCCACCAGTGCTTAAACCTGCCCCTCAATCAGACCTTAACTTTCTCCTGTCCAAGTTGACTGGTCCACCTTTTGAATCCATCTGTACAATGACCCACCTGTCTATGAAGGTGGCATTCTTCATAGCGATCACTTCAGCATTCAGAGTTATCATGGCAGGGACCCTCCTTATACAGTGCTTCACAAAGAAAAGGTTTGTCTTTGACTATGCCTCAGCATTGTATGAGTTCCATGTTAAAAAAAAAAAAAATTGCTTACCTGTATTTTTCCTGAAATGCAATGCTTCCTCTGAGGATAAGAGGCTTGAAGTCCCTTGGCGTCTGGTATGCTCTTGCAGTTCTACCTGTGAAGAACAAACCTGTTGAGATCTCCAAAGATCATTATTGCCATCCAAGAGAAGTCATCAGGGCAAGCCATGTCCCCCCTAGAGGATTTCTAAGTGGATTTTGATATGCGTCTTAAAGTGCTACACATTAGCAAACATTCCTCCCCTGGGGGTGTCACGCCTCACTCTTTGCAAGCACAAGCTTCCTCATATCTGTATCAGACTTTCTGCCTTAGGACATCTGTGAAGCAGTCCCCTGGAGTTCAGTCCACAGGTTAGCAATGCACTATGCCCTAGTTAATTTATGCCTTGGCTGTGGATGCAGTGGTAGCATCAGCAGTCTTTGCTGCCATCTTCCTCACACTTAACCACCAGTGTGATCATTGCTTGCCAATTGCCTGCATTTGGAACCATTGCTCAAAGAAGAAATGGAGGCTGCTTACTGTAACTGGAGGTTCTTCAAGATGTCTGATCCCTATATGTATTCCCCTATACCCCCTGCATCAGATTCTATTGAATTTGTACTAAGAGGAACTGGTGAGTTCTAAGTCTGTTTGAGGTTCTTACTTCTACCTTAATATCAGGATGGGTCTTGTGGATTTGGACTGGAAGTGAGTAACAGAATCAAGTTTCTATATAATTTCCCACAGAATCTTGTAAGACTTCAAGCAAATCACTTAACAATTCAGTGTTTTTGTTCACCATCTCTAAAATAGGGATTCTACTAATTTCTTATTACAGGACATTATGAATCTAAATATGCATTGTTTGTAAGGCTAGTGCGAGACATCATTAAATAATGTTTGTATCTAGTCTTAAATTTAGGGGGAGAATATGTAAAGTTTTCGTATTGTAATTCAAGGAATATGGAATTTAAGTTCCATTGATGCATTCTTTTTATCTGCTAAGGATGGTGCCGCAAAGTAAGGCTACTAGTCAACAGCACCCGGACCTTTTTATTTGATACTCATTATATTGTGGATGCCTTTTATTCTGTTTTATACATACAGATGGAGTACAAACACATTTTTTCTTCACCACTCAGAGCAAAGCCTCCTTTTAAAAGTACGCATACAGAAAAATAAATGCAGTGTCTCAGAAAACAAGTTATAATAACTGTTAACAAAAGTCTCACTCATTGAATGTTTTTATATAGGTTTATAAAATTGCATCTCTTAAGAGTGCAATGTAAATTTTATTTACAGTAGCATGCATTTTGTTCCTCATGGGCCAGGCATTCATGAGTGGCCATCATTGCAGCTTAATAAAATCTGTATAGTACTGAAAGAGATGTGATATAGCTTTCTTAAACAGTTTTGTTCTGTTTGTCTGATTATATGGATTGAGTTGGGGTGGCGAGGGAAGTGAAGATGTAAGGTAAGTGTTGCTACTTTGAAGGTTTCGATGCAGGTGTTGTGTAAATCCTATGAATTGTGTATTTAAATGTATATTAACAGTTGTGGATGTGTGGAGTTTCATATAGATTACAATCAAAACAAGTAAATAGATAAAAATAAACATAGAAGTGCCTGAGGTATTTAACAGAACTCTTATTTTGTGGCACATTTTGCACTAACAGTATGCAACTTAAGTTTGTGGTTTTTCTTTGCTGTTAACTTAAATGTGGAGTTAATTGTACCTGCAAAAATTGAGGCCCTCTTGGAAAATTAGATCCGGAAAGTATGTCCTTGCGTATTCATAAGTGTGCAGGTAAACAGGTTGTGATGTCTTTTTGCTTAAATCTAAGAATGATACTGCTTTTCTTCCTCACAGGAGTGTTGAGTGTGAAGACACACTTGTAAAGAGCTTTGAGGTCATTCAAGAAAATTGAATATGGAAGTACAAATTATTATTACTTATAAAGTTTCTTTACACTTTTTTTTCCCCCCAGGTATGCATTCCTCAACAGAGCTGTTTGTTACTGGAGCATTGCCAACCTCTGGAACATTTCCACCAACATCTGCTTTATCAGCTTATCAACATCCCAACACTTTCAGCAGTAGAAACTTTGCTA
The DNA here is from genome assembly GCA_007922195.1 of Podocnemis expansa. NCBI lineage: Eukaryota > Metazoa > Chordata > Testudines > Podocnemididae > Podocnemis > Podocnemis expansa. The sequence goes on from ML681963.1 coordinate 122,215,558, forward strand.
CTACTCCATCTCTCACACTTCAAGATGCAACACTCAGTGCTACATCAAATGGTCTTTTAACGACTCATGATCCTTTATTGCAAATCAAGACATCACAGGGCACAGTTCCAACTGCTTTGACGTTTGAGCGCCTAGGCAGCTCTGTTTTAAGTACCAGCATACCACCTCAGTCATCAACATACCGTTCTGCTCAAGAGTCGGCACCCCATCTCTTGCAACCTCAGTTTAGTTTGTTGCCTTCAACACTTGGAGGAACTCAGCAGGCTTCTCAAGCATATAGCACATCTGTTTTTTCTGGTTCTACTGCCTCCATTGATAGAGCACTTCAGAGAGAATGTAGTGTTATTAAACACCTTCAGCGGCCTTCAAGTACACAGTCTGTTCAGGTACAGCTGACTGGTTCACAGCATTCCTTGAATAGTTACTTATCAAGTACAAGTGGTGTTAACTTTCAGGATACATCCAGACAGTCAGCACTGTCCTGTAGTCCAGTTGGAGATGCTACTCAGGTGAGCAATGGAGGATCGCAACAGAAGACCTCTCAAGTCTCAGTGGAACTTGCTCAGTCTTATACATCTGCAATTTCATCACCTGGTTTCCCATCTACTTCTACAGCAAAAGCAAAAAACTGTTCTACAAACCAGCCACAGAGGTCAGCAAAGACCCCTAAACCTCAAAATGTAGCCACCCCTGTGCAAACACAAAGCTATTCCAAAACAGCACAAAACCAGAATTCTGTAATAGCAGGCCAAGCACAAATCTATTCTACAGCACAGCTACCAAGTCTGTTGTCAGTCAGCCAATCCCAAAACTATTCTGCCTCACAGTCACAGAATATGCCATCTGTCAGCCATTCACAAGTTTTCTTATCTAGTAAGGTTGAGAAGCTGCCTTCATTATATAAAACACTGACTTTTTCTGGGCCATCACAGACTGTAACTTCTGATAGTCAAACAACACTAAGTTACTCTGGAGATCAACAGATATTGACTTCAGTCCCAAATGAGAACTACTCTGGACAAACAAGGGATCTTTCTTCAGTTAGCCAATCTCAGAGTTATTCTTCTAATCACTCTCAGGGTTTATCTCCAGTTAGCCAAACACAGGTTAGTTATTCATCTCAATCACAAGTTTTATCAGCGGTTAGTCCTTCAGAAAGTTATACTTCAGGGCAATCCTTAACATTAACTTCACCTTCTCTTCCATTTTCTTCTTCCCCTCGTGTTCAAAATTTGTCAGCCTCAAGCCCAAATCAGAACTATATTTCTCTACATTCTTCTCAGAATTCTCAAACACAAGAATCATCTTCTCCACAGTCTCAGAAGTTTTTGACAACCGTTCAGGCTCCTACATTTGCATCCTCAGCTCATTCACAAGCGTTGCAGACCAATAGACCTTCTTCAGATTCAAAAACGTATGTTAAAAGGAAATCTGACTCTAACTTATATGCTTCCTCAAAACAGGAAGATGAACTGTCAATGCAAGATTTACAGGCATTGCAACAGCAAGCTTCTCTCGAATCCTCTACCCAAAGGCTAACTGACAGTGAAATTAATGCTCAGGATTCTACCTATAGGGTCTCAAAGGCAGATGACAGATATTCTCAAAGTGTAATCAGAAGTAATTCTCGCCTCGAAGATCAAGATGTTGGGCTTGCTCTTCAGGGGTCGAAAAAAGATGAGAGGATGGTTAGTTCTGTGGACCAACTTACTCAGCAGATTGGCCATATCACTAATGTAGTAAGCCATGATATTAAAAAGTTAGCTGGTTTAATGCAGACAACACAAGTAAGTGTAAATGCTAAAGAACTAAACCAGCAGCATTCTATTATGCATAAGGTACATGAAACTAAGGCCCAAGAACAGCAGGGCCAAGTCATTAGCACATCACCACAGATTCAAGCTCATGCCTTGAGGCATGGCAATCAACTATGTTTGCCTAATGCACAAGTTCTTCTGGAATCTGCCTGTGACTTACAAATTCTTCAGCAGTCAATACTGCAGTCAGGCTTAGGACAAGCAAAAACATCTCCACATATGCAACGAATACAGAGTCCTCAGCAGGTAGCACATCAGTTCCTTCAAATGGATAGTAACATTATTCAGAGTAATGGGGGTCATTCTCAGCAACAGCTTCATCCTCAAAATGCAGAAGTTATTAAAATGGACATTTCTGAGTCCTCAAAACCACTACAGCAACATTTATCAACAAAAGACCATTTTACTCAACCCAATCAACATGAATCAAAGAATCAGTTTGTTTCTCTTGGTTCAATATGTTTTCCAGAGTCCATGCTTCTCAGTGATGAGAGGAATATATTATCTAACGTGGATGATATTTTAGCAGCAACAGCAGCAGCTTGTGGGGTTACACCATCAGAGTTTGCCAAATCAACATCTAATGAAGAAATCCAATCTGTTGAAAATGGTGGTGATTCCAAATCTCACTTCCAGTCAATAGATGTACGGCATGTGTCTCCTAGTTTTAGCTCCTCTCATTCTGTAGTTGGAAAACCACAGAGCATAAATAATATTTCTCTAAATGGAGGCCAGATTACCATAAACCTTACAGCAGTGTCAAAAATACAGTCAAAACATATGACCCTTGATCAACATATGGAAACTTCTGATCAAAATGTATCAACTAGGATGACCTCTCCGGCCCTCAGACCAAGTCAGGAGGAGCAAGAACAAGGTTCTAGCAAAGTTCAGAAACAGTCTAGCATTAGTCATGAATCTGAAGAAGACAATGATGTTCCTGTATATGGTACACTGACTGCTAAAGACCCTGAATTTGTTTCAAGCGGTAGGAGTCTAAGTGAAGAGAGTGTTACATCAGAAAATGATTTCAATATGGGTTGTGATGATGGCATTGTAGTAGGTAACAAGATTAAAAGTCCATTGCAGCCAATATCTATGCTACAAGCAGGAGATGGAAGTGGTAGCAAAACTGAAGAGGAGAACCAAGATTTAAGTCAGGGAAACCTTCAAAAGAAAAAAAGTAAAGGAAAAAGCTTAATAAAAAATGCTACAGAAGATGACAGTGCAAGCTTGAAACAACTGAAACGAAGTGGACAATGCAAACGGCAAAATTCAAGAGGAACTGATATATGTGTACCATATTCTTCTCCTGGTTCTGAAAGTTGTTATGATTCTTATCAACATCAAGAAAGAATGAGGCAAAAAATTAAAGAAGTGGAAGAAAAGCAACCAGAAGTCAAAACGGGATTCCTTGCATCTTTTTTAGACTTTTTAAAATCTGGGCCCAGGCAACAGTTTTCAGCTCCTGCTGTACGAATGCCTAACAGGACTAGGCGACCAGTTGCCCAGATAATCCGTGCTCCATGCCCCCAGCCCCCTTCAAAGCCACAGCCAGCAGCAGCTCCTTTGTCCATTGAGGTTGACTGTGAAAGTCCAACCAAAAACACTGATGAGGAACTTAAGAAAAATTTGGAAACATTGCCTTCATTTTCTTCTGATGAAGATGATTCTGTAGGGGGCAACCACGATCTTCAGAAGAGCATCTCTACTGCATTATCAGCTTTGGATGATACTTCTGACAAAAAAAACAAATCAGGTAAAATAGTTGTTTGTTTTCCAAAGAGAAAATTCTGTAAATTTTGTGTATTTACTTTTAAATATCTTTAGTTTTAGTTAAACTATTTTTAAAAGACCTTTGTTAGGCTCTCTAACATTTAGGGGGAATATTGAAGTTATTGCACTGAAATTTAACTACATTAGCATTTTCTACAACAATGAAAGTTGTGTGGCTAAATCCTTGCATGTTGTTTTGAAAATGTACACTTAACTATATCTCTTTCAGTGTTTAAAAGATGATTTTGGCATATAATGAAAAAACCGTATATTTCAGGAAACTGGTGTCAACGCTTTTACATTCTAACTCAAAATGGTAGATGAGGTTTTGTCTGTAGAACGCAGCGGTATACTTCCATTTCACGGGCAGTAATGATTGCAAAAATTAAGCTGCGTTTAAAGAAAATACATCATGATACTCACTTGAATTACTGCTGAGAAAGATTAGGTTTATCTTGATAGAATTGTGTATGTTCTTTCAATAATTATTGAATTACATATAGCAGAATTATTTATGAAACAGTTCTGTTTACACTGGCAAGCTGGAGGATGCGTTGTATTGAATATTTTCTAAATAGGGGAGCTTTAAAGTCATTCTCTTTGTGCTTAATAGTATAAAGAAATTAAATTGCTGAAGGATAAATATCCTGCTGCAATCTGGGTGGTAGTGATGGCACTGTTTATATCATATATTTTAACTTTTCAGTTACTCTGCTAAATATTAATTATATATTACATTATATATCATGGAATTCTTGTGAGCAGTCATAATTTTTAAATGCTGCTGTTTCCTTTGGAAGTATTTTCAACAATATTTTTTCCTATCTTTTCTTTCTATTTTAAAATAATTTAATGTTTTTCTAACAAAGTGATAAGTAGGATGCACAAAACATGATAACTGGGATTCAACAAGTGGTGAACCTGCCCTGGAGACTGTGATGCCATTGATGGTTTGGCAAGACAGTGGTGGAAATCACTGTGAACTAGTCCTTGTGACTAAATTCCTCTGACTTACCAAGAGAAATATATATCACAATAGATCTTCCTATTTTAGGGGTATAATTTGTTGACTGTGCACATCTTAGACTTCACAGTCATTTTCAGGGTGCAGCTTCTGGTGGAAATGCAGCCTCTGGAGCAAAACACACCTTTACCTTCAAATACCAGTCACAGGATTTACATACAATATTGCAGTGTTTCCAACCAGTGTGCCACGGCATACAGGTGTGCCGTCAGGTGTGAGCAGGTGAGCCACAGAATTTTTTGAAAAACTATTCGAAAAGCTCTGGATTGGCTCATTGACTTATGAGTATTCATGAGTTCATCTGGAAACTATATGGTGGTGTGCCTCAAATTAATTAAAGGTAGCAAGGTGTGCCACAGCAGAGAAAATGTTGGGAATCACTGCAATATTGGACCACAAATTCACGTGAAAGAAGTTGTCAGACTCCAAGAAGCTAAAAAGACATATTTTACCAACTGAGGTCAGGGTCTGCCACAGCAGGTATGGCTTCATCAGCATTTGCCCAAATGCTTTAAAGATTAACAACATTGTGTACCCAGTTACTTTAGTGATTGTTTCCTTTTTGACTTGCTGTAAGCAATCTTTTTGAATGTTTGTCCAGTTCAGGTTTCTGTAAGGGACCTCATGAGGTCATCTAGTCCAACCCCCTGCCAAAAAAAAGCATGACCACTCTCACTAAATTATCTCAGCCAGAATTTTGTCTAACTGAGCCTTAAATATCTCCAGAGATGGAGATTCTTTGAGAACCTGCTCCATGTTTCCCTAGGTAGCTCATTCCAGTGCTTCACCACCCTTCTAATAAGAAAGTTTTTGCTAATATCCAACCTCAACCTCCCCACCTGCAACTTGAAACCATTGCTCCTTGTTCTGTCCTTTGTTACTATCAAGAACAACTGAGCTCCATCCCCCTTGAAGCATCCTTTCAAGTAGTTGAAGGTTGCTATCAAATCCCCCCTTAGTCTTCTTTTCTGCAGCCTAAATAAAACTAGTTCCTTCAGTCTCTCTTCATAAGTCTTGTGCTCCAGCCACTTGATCATTTTTGTTGCCCTCCACTGGACTCCTCCTAATTTGTTCACATCCTTTTTGTAGTGGGGAGCCCACCACTGGACACAGTATTCCAGATGCAGCCTCACCAGTGCCGAATAGAGGGAAACAACCACATCCCTCGATCTACTGGCAACACTTCTACTGATGCGACCCAGTATGCCATTGGCCTTTTTGGCAGCAAGAGCACACTGTTGACTCATATCCAGCTTCCCATCCACCATGACCCCCAGGTCCTTTTCTACAGTGCTGCTACTTAGCTGATCAATCCCCAGCCTGTAGCCATGCATGGGGTTTTCCCATCCCAAGTGCAGGACTTCGCACTTGTCTTTGTTGAACCTCATAAGATTTCTATTGTCCCACTGCTCCAATTTGTCAAGGTCTCCCTGAATCCTGTCCCTGCCCCCCAGCATGTCTACCGTTCCCACCAGCTTGGTGTCATCCTCAGACTTACTGAGCATGCAATCTATCCCATCATCCAGATCATTAATGAGAATGTTGAACAGAACTGCCCCAAGAACTGACCCCTGGGGCACACCACTCATTACTGGCTGCCTACTAGACATGGAGTCATTGATTCCTACTTGCTGAAACTGTTGATCTAGCCAGTTCTCTATCCGCCTTACAGTCCACACATCCAACCCATACTTCCTTAACCTGCCAATGAGAATGCTGTGGGAAACCGTATCAAAAGCCTTGCTAAAGTTGAGATATATCATGTCACTGGATATTCCCACATCCACAAATCCAGTCATCTTATCACAGAAGGCAATGAGGCTGGTCAAGCACAATTTACCCTTGGTGAATCCATGCTGACTGTTCCTGATCACTCTATTTTCGTCCAAGTGTTTCAGGATGGATTCTTTGAGAACCTGCTCCATGATTTTTCCAGGGTTTGAGGTGAAGCTGACAGGTCTGTAATTCCCCGGCTCCTCCTTTTTCCCTTTCTTGAAGATAGGCACTATATTTGCTTTTTTCCTGCCCTCTGGCACAACCCCTGTTTGCCACAAGTTTTCAAAGATAATGGCCAGTGGTACTGCTATCTCATTGGCCAACTCAATCAGTACCCTCAGATGTAGTTCATCCAGCCCCATGGACTTGTGCACATCCAGCTTCTTTAAGTATTTCCTAACTTAATCTTCCATCACCAAGGGCCTTTTTTCTTCTCTCCAATCTGCCATACCCAGTGTAGTGGGCTTGGAGTTGGCCCTCCCTGTGAAAACTGAAGTAAAAATAACATTGAGCACTTCAGCTTTTTCCTCACCCTCCACCACAAGGATTCCTGCCTTTCTGCCCTTTAATGCTACATCCATATTAAATTATATTTACTATTTCCACATGCTTTACATTCAGCTGCAGTTGTAGCTGTCAAGAGACAAATTTGTAAAACTTACAGGCCAGTTTGTTAATTTGGTGACAGCTTTTTTATAGGTGTTTCACAGACCCTTTGGGGAAGCAGGGGTAGTCTTGTGGCCCAGGACAAAAGTCAAAGATAGGGGCCCCACCCTTGATTTTTGTCCCCTCCCTCAAGGCTTTCCCATACACGTTCATTCAGCCTGCCCGCTACTCTCCCCTTCCCCATCTGCCCCCCATCCCAGCCCCCGCTGCCTTCACCAGATCTCCTCCCCCCCACCCCAAGACTCTCCACTTCTCCCCCAGGTCCCTGCCCACTGCTCTCCCGGTCCCCTCAAGCCCTCCCACCCCCGTCTAGTGCTCACAGCCAGGCTGCTGCTCCCATGACTTGGTATACATGGAAAGTGCATGCAGCCAGGATACTTAAAAGGGCTGTGCTTAAAGCAGCAGCAGTGTGGGGCCCCTTTTCCCCCCTCCACCTGAGGGAATACCTCATGTCATCTTAAAGCAACGTCTTTAGCCAAGTCAAGAGCAGTGGCATTTATTTATTACAGATATACCTTATCTAGACCTCCTTTACCAAAAAAAAAAAAAAGGGGGGGGGGGGGCAAGACATGAATCTTTGGGAACACGGGAGAGTGGTAGGTCCATGAAGTTCGTAAATTACTAGATACTCTTAAAAAGTCCTAATTATTACTAAAAATGTATGCTTCTCAAAAACAGTTTTAGACACATTCACTGCCACTTTGCCTCTTATAGCATGCCTTTGAGCATGTTTGATCATTGCCTTGCATAGAAAGGTATGAACGCTTGACGTGTACAGAATTAGATTAAGTGCTGTCCTTGAGCATCATGCTAAACATATAATTGTGTAGTTCCCTATGTTAACAGAGATGGTCCTACAAGAATATGGGTCAGGATTTCCATGTAGACAGATGTGTTAAGTTCGATAAATTCTTTGTTGCTCTTCACGTAAGCTACCTTCATACCCCAAATACAGCATTTTTGGAATGTGCCTCTGCTTGTATGTGGCATCTCAGACTGAAATCTCATATAGCTAGTCTCAGGAATCCTAGAATTATAGCTTAAAGGGGAATGTATGTGTCATCTATTCTACCCCCTATCAAGATTCAGGATTTGTTGTATCTAGACCCATCCAAGAAAGATAGCTATACAACCTCCTTTTGAAAATTTGGAGTGAAGGAGCTTCCCCAACCTCCTTTGGCAGTCTGCTCCATTGTACTACGGTTCCTACGGTTAGGAAGTTTTTCTTGAGATTTAATAGAAATCTGCTGGGTTATAGTTTGAAGACCTGCCCTCTGTGATGAGAGAGAACAACTTTTTTCTCAGTAGCCTTTCAAATATTTGAAGACTACTCTCATGTCTCATGTTAATCTCCTTTTTTCCAAACTAAACATACCCAGTTCCTTAGTCTTTGCTCATATGGCTTACATTCTATCCTTTTGATCATCTTTGTTATTTGCATCTGGATCCTTTCTGGTTTCTTTACATCCCTTCTATACGTTGGTGACTAAACTTGGACACAGTACTCCAACTGATGCCTAATCAGTACTGATTAGATTAGTACCATTACTTCCCATTACTTCCATGCTTTGCCTTTGTTAATGCAATCTAAAGTTGCATTTGCTTTTTTTCCCCAACAGCATTACACTGTTGTCTCATGGTGAGGTGATCCACCTAACTCTCACTCTTATCAGCAGTGTTGCTGTCGAGCTAGTTTTTCCCCATTCTGTATTTTTGCATTTGGTTCTTCTTCCTTCAGTATAGCACCTTTGTGATAAAGTTAGGCCAGATGGCTACAGAAGAGTATTTGAGGGAAGAAATGTCAGCCCTAGAATGCCAAAGGCCCTTTTTCCAGCAGGCAGAGAAGAGAGCTGCAGGGCAGTGAGAGACACCTGAGTGTAATCAGGGGCTACAGCAGGCCTAATAAAACCACACCTCTGCTAGCACCAAGGGGGAGAAGAGAGAAAAGTCCCAGGAGGCTTATCTCAGCAGCAGCAGTGTCCCATCCCACACACACACCACCAAAACCAGAGACCCCTCCTGAGGGATAGCGACAGGAAGGCTGAAGGGCCAAGGACCATCTGGGGAAAGGAGCTATTGCAGCTTTCCAGGAATCCTGAAACTAAGGACCAGCTAAAGGAACCACCCAAATGTAACTCTCAGGGGAAGGGACCTAAGGGCTGCACATGTAGACTGTACTCTGGAAGGGCAGCTCACAGGCCGAGGCCTACCCCACGTGTGATAACAGAGGGGCTGCTAAGGACAAAGAGGGCAAAAGACTGCACCAGGGTGGGGGCAGATCTGCCATAGGCCTAGGATGCCAGACAAAACAGCCATCCCATGGCATGAGCTTGGGGGTGCTTTCCACACCTTATGTTTGTCTTTGCTGAATTTCATTTTGTCTTGTATAGCAACAGTTTTCAAACCATAGGTTGGGACCCAGTATTGGATCGCAGACCCTCAAGTACCAGGTCATGGCGCCCCCTGTTGCTTCCAAAAGACTGGAATGCATTGCTCAAAGATGGAATTGGTTTTTTGTTTCTTTTTATTTCAGCTGGGTCTTGGGAAAAAAAATAGTTTGAAAACCACTGATCTATAGTCTGGTTCTCCAGTTTGAGATCTCTCTGAATTTTTTCTCTGTCCTCCAAAGTGCTAAAGCAGCTTTGAGCAGTACTTCTTTCCCTCTCCCTAGCTGTGAAATATCTATTTTGCTTTCTATTATTGTGATAGGGTGTATAAATCCCACAGTGACAGCAAAGGGGCTAGGGAGACTGTGTGCAAAGGTAGCCTCATCCCTTCAGCCCCGCCAATCACAAAGCTTCAGTTAGCAAGGGGGAAGCCCTGAGTAGGGAACTGCTGGAGCAGCACGAGGATTCCCCCTGCCAGAGACCCTGCCAGCTCTGAGAGAGGTCCAGCAGACACCAGGAGCCAAGCATCCTACGGAGAAACTGACTCAGCTGTCTAGCTGTAAAAACTCAGTTAAGGTTCTACCTAGGTGTACCTTAAGTAAGGTAATGCCACTGATCTTTTCACTTTTTGTCGACCCCTGGAGGGGCTTTTTCGTAGCTGAGTTTGGACTTTTTTGCTTTTCCCCACCTGTCACAAAGCAAGCAGGGCTTCCGGGGTATGGCCCACTGCAAGGACATGAGGTATGTCTACACAGCAAAGAAAAACCTGCTATTGGCCTGTGCCAACCTGCTTGGTCTCAGACTGTGGGGCTGTTTCATAGCAATGTAGGATCCTAGAATCCAGGTTTCACTCTGAGCCCTTGTTGAAGATATATACATGATAGTTAATAAAAGCATTTCTTTATACAAATGTACATCTGCACAGACTCTCACCAGTAGCAATATAAATAAGATTTCATTTTAATTTTTTCACTATGAAAAATTCCTGGATTTTTTACTGAAGTAAGTGTAAAGTGATTTACTGAAACTATTGTGACACAAAAGTATATTTTTAATTAACCCTCCCCCGCCCGCCATAATTGGGCATAATGAGTTGCTATAAAAGGATTTGCTCTACTTTGTATTTAATATTCAGATACTTGTCATGTTATTCAGATCCCTCAAGACATCTATGCAGACTTACATGTAGTGGTGGGAAGAACAGGTGATCGTAATACATGCAGATACCAGTGACATAGGGGAGGGTAAAAGAGAGAAGTCCTGGAGGCCAAATTCAGGCAGCTAGGTAAGAAAGTAAAGTCCAGAAGCTCCATAATAGCTTTCTCTGAAATGCTTCTAGTTTCACCTGCAGGATCAGTTAGGCAGAACTGCAGGGTCTCAGTGTATAGATGAAACAGTGGTGTAGAGAGAAGGAATTAAGATATATTAGGAATTGGGAAACCTTTTGGGAATGGGAGAGCATATGCAGGAGGTATAGGCTCTACCTAAACCAAAATGGAACTGGATTGCTGGCCTGTAAAATTAAAAGGTGGTAGAGTAGTTTTTAAAAATTCCATTCAATTGTATCGTATAATGGTGGGCACTTAAGTGACAGTTACTTTAACTGCTTATATACAAATACTGGAAGTCTGAATACTTAGATTGGTGAACTTGAGTGTCTTGTATTAAATAAGGATATTGATATAAGAGACATCACAGAAACTTGTTGGAGTGAGGCTAATCAATGGGACATAGTAATACCAAGGTACAAAATATATTGGAAGGGCAGAATAGATTGTACTGGTGGAGGAGTGGCTTTATATATGAAAGAAGACAGTCAAATGAAGTAAAAATCTTAAATGAACCAAACTGTGCCAAAGAATCTGTGGTTAGTAATTCCATGCCGTAATAATAACAATATAGCAGTAGAGATACTGACCACCTAACCAACATGGTGATAGTGACTGTGAGATGCTCAGGGAAGTTAGAGAATTATAAAAATGAAAAGTTCAATAATAATGGGGATTTCGACTATCTCCATATTACTGGGGCTCCTCAGGACCAGATGCAGAAGTTAAGTTTCTGAACTCATGTAAATGACTTTTTCCTGGAACAGCTGTTCCTGGAACCCACAAGGGGACAGGCAGATTTAGTTCCAAGTGGAGTAGTTTCTCAGGACCAAGAGGTGAACATAGCTTAGTAATAGTGACCATAACAATAAAATTTAACATCCTTGCCGGGGGGAGGTGACACACCAAAGTAGCCCCCATTGTAGCTTTTACTTTTAGAAAGGGAAACTGCACCAAAATGAGAAAGTTTGTTTAGCAAAAATTGAAAGTTACAGTGCCAGAGTGAAATCCCTGCAATCAGTATGGAAACTTTCAAAGACATCATAATAGAAGTTCACTTTAAATGTATACCCCAAATTTAAAAAAAAAAAAAAAAAAAAAGGCAAGACAACCGAAAACGTGCCACTGTGGCTAAACAACAAAGTAGACAATGCGGTTGGAGGCAAAAAGGCATCCTTTAAAAAGCGGAAGCTAAATTCTGTGGAGGAAAAGAAGGTAGCATAAACTCTAGCAAGTCGAGTGTAAATATAATTAGGAAGGCCAAAAAAGAATTTGAAGAACAGCTAGCCAAAGATTCAAAAAGTAACAGCATAATGTTTTTAAGTACCTCAGAAGCAGAAAGCCTAAGAAACAGCTAGCAGAGCTGCTGAATGATTGTAATGTTAAAGGAGCACTCAAGATAAATAAGGCTAGTGTGGAGAAATTAAATGAGCTAGAATTCGTTGCATCACACCTAGTGACTGAGGATGCAAGGTGGATTTCCAGACCGAAGCTGTTGTTTTTAGGTGATAAATCTGAGCACTGTTCCAGATTGAGGTGGCATTAGAGGAGGTTTTAGGAAAAAATGGATAAATTAAACAGTAAGAAGTGACCAGGACCAGATGGCATAAACCCAAGAGTTCTGAAGAAACTCAAAGTGCAACAGTAGTAGCTGTGGTATGTAACCTATCATTTAAATCAGCTTCTGTATCATAGGAATGGAGGATAGCTAATGTCATGCCAACTTTTAAAAAAGGTTCCAGAAAGGATCCCAGCAATTACAGGCTAGGAAACCTAACTTCAGTGCCAGGCAAGTTGATTGAAGTTATAGTAAAGAACAGAATTAGCAGACTCATGGATAAATACAGTTTGTTGGGGAAGAGTCAACATGGTTTTAGTAAAGGGAAATCGTGCCTCGCCAATATTCTAGAATTCTTTGAAGATGTCATCAAGCATGTGGACAAGGATTGATCCAGTGGATACAGTTTATTTAGAATTTCGGAAAAGTTCAAAAAGGTCCCTCATCAAAAGTTCAAGATAAGTAAGTGATGATGGGGTAAGAGAGGAGGTCTTGTAGATCAATAACTGGTTAAAAGATAAAACTAACAAGGAGTTTGGTGGCACTTTTAAAGACTGACATTTATTTATCGCATGAGCTTCTGTGGGAAGAATCCCACTTCAGGTGTTTGAAGTGGGATTTGTTAGTCTTTAAAAGTGCCACCAGACTCCTTGTTTATTTTGCTGAACTAGACTAACATGGCTACCCCTTTGGAACTGGTTAAAAGATGGGTAAAGAAGAGTAAGAATAAATGGTCAGTTTTCAGAATGGAGAGAGAAGAATGGTGATGTCCCGTGTTAAAATTCATAGGGAAGAGATAGATAATCAGAGAGGAAAATATCATATTGCCTCATTATAAATTCATGGTACTCCCTCATCTTGAATACTGTGTACAGATTTGGTCACCTCAAGATACATTTGAATTAGAAAAAGTCACAGAAAAGAGTAACAAAAATGATGAGGGCTATGGAACAGCTTCCATATGAGGGCAGATTAATAAGTCCAGGACTTTACAACTTGGAAAAGAGACGACCAAGGGAAGATATGAAAGAGGCCTATAAAATGACTGGTATTGAGAAGACAAATAAGGAAGTGTTTACTTTTTCTCGTTAACAGAAAGAGCAGGGGTCAACACATGAAATTAATAGGCAACAGGTTTAAAATGAACAAAAGGAAGCATTTCTTCACGCAACACACAGTCAAGCTATAGAAGTCCTTTTTTCCTTGCATTTTGAAAACCAAGACTATAATAGGGTTTAAAAAAGAACTAGATAAATTCATGGAGGATAGGTTCATTAATGGTTATTAGCCAGGATAGGCAGGGTTCCTGTTCACCAGGAGTTGGGAATGGCCAACACGATGGATTATTTAATTCTTCCCTGTTCTTTTTATTCCCTCTGAAGATCTTGGCATTGGCCACTGTCATAAAACAGGATGCTGGGCTAGATGGACCATTGGTCTGACCCAAAGCAGGCATTAATATGCTTGCTTTTATGAGTGTTTTTTAATTTAACTGGTTCATTTATAACTTAAATTTTTGAGCAGAGTAGGAAACGGGTCCTAAAATACTGTTTCATTCATTTCACTCAGTACAAAATTCTGAATTTTTTTAAATATTAAAGTAGCCAGTATTTTTTTCTGAATGTTAGAGTGGAGTGGATAGTCTCCAAGTCGGTACTCTGTCAGAAAAAATGTAGATATTTTAATTAAATAATTGCATTCAAGAACTTCTTACAGAACATATGCACAAAAGTGTTTCTCTCGTGTTGAACATTCAGAACACTCTTCTATGAAAAATAGAAGCTTTATTTAAATTTTTTAACTTCATACTCTTTTATGAGTATGATTTGGTGACACAGGTGTTTTACTTTCTTTACACTATTTTTTATAAAGATCTGCTACATATGTGTACTGTCAACTTCCTCTTCTGTTGTACACAGGACTATTTGTAACTTATACAAAATAACAATAATTGATATTTTACAACATGCTAATCATGTAGAATCAGTACTGATTTCTGTATATATGTCCAGTTGTACATCTGTTTATTCTTTAGAATTAAGGATTTAAACATATAAAAATACTGAAAAATTATATATATGAACTGTTTTACCATTCAAACACTTCTGTACCTGGCACACAATTAACTACTGTTCTTAGGAGACTTCTAGATATACTTGGAAAATAATTATATACCAATTTGTATATAAAATAAAGATGTTGCAGCTTTCACTGGACCAGTGTATTTGAGTAAAGTGACGTGAAATATTTTATTCTTCATTCACTGAAACTTCTTTTTATATATATCTATATACATTATATATATATATATCTATATACATTATATATATATAAAATATACAAATATGAGAATTAATGTTGTTCTTCGAGTGATTGCTCCTGGCCATTCCACCGTAGGTGTGTGCACGCGTGTGCATGGATAGCTGGAGACTTTCCTATAGAGCACCCACAGAGTCGGCTGTGGCGCCCCCTGGGGTGGTGCTGTCATGGCTCTCTATAGGAGGCACAGCCAACCCACTCCCTCCTCAGTTTCTTCTCACTGCCATGGCAGTAGCTGGAGTGCTTCTTGGCTGCCTTTGCACAGTTCTTCGCTGATATTATTAGAAGAGTACCCATTCCAGTTTAAATCTGCTGCCAGCCTCCAGGTCAGGGCATGCCAGGTTTTAAAACTTGTGAAACATGTTGCAAGGGAGAGGCACACCTCAAAGGTAAGTGCAAAATCTGTAAGATCTTCAAGCCGTGCACTCAGAAAGATAGAGAGCAAAGACTGAAGCTTCTTTTGATGGAGGAAGCTCTTAGACCAGCTTCTGGAGCGAGTTCCAGCACGACGCTGTCAGTCAGTAGTGCTCCAGTGGAACCGGGGCACTGAGAATCAGCAAGCAGCCTGTGCCACCAGCCCTTGGCACTGGCGCCAGCGGTGGGGTCTGTGACACCTGTCAACAGCCCCTTGAGTCTCCTGATCTGTGGATCATAGGCGGCACTGCTCCCTCTCTCCAGTGCCACAAAAGCGGAGGAGGTCGGACACGAGGAGCTCCCCAGTGAGGTTGAGCACTCCTAAAGGGCCACAGAATAAGGCACAGCAGCCGTTGGCACCAGCCCAGGTAGAGTGATTGGCTCTGGTACCCACGCCATCCCCAACACAGGAAATTTTAGGGGAAGATATGCTGCTGCCTTCGACACCTGAAACATTTGAGGCAGCACGTGACCTTATCGAACAGATGGCACCATCTGCCTCGGGCCTGGCTCCCTCTCTGGCACCCGTGTCAGGGCCGTTGAGAGGGAAGCCTCCGCTGGTGCATCCAGCTTCACCACACTCTCTGGCACCAAGATCCCGGTTGCCCTCGCACCTTCAGGCAAAGGACCCTCTGGCACCATCAGCAGTGCCATCCTGGTCTCAGTCCCTGGTACTGTCCACCATAGTTGCAGTACCATTCGCTTCTAAGCAGAAGCCGTTGCCTTTCTCCTATGCCACAAAGAGTGTCCGAGAATCGAAGCCTGCAGCACTGCCATAGGGCAGCCTCTGGTACTGCGCCACTATGGCCCCTCTGAAGTGGTCCTCCGTCAGACTTGGATGAGGCTTCCTTGGTGTCCAGAGCCAGTAGGCCAAGGAGCAGACAGTTGGTTCGATACCCCCCGCAGTGGTATCCTCAATGGCCTGTTACTTTGCAGTGGCCTTTCTGGACTTCTTGGGCTTTCAATCAGGAGCAAGGCCTTGGGATGAGCAGATCCCACTCGGTGGCAAGCCCTCGCCTCCAGCCCCCCACATGGTGGTTGCACCCCTGGAAACAGAGGACCTCTCAGAAGGGGAGTCCTTTACAAGATCCCAGACTCCTACTTGTCAAGACAGTTTAGAACATTTGGGGTGAGCTGGAGCCTGCAGCTGAACCAATAGATCATTGTCATCCCCTCCAGATGAGTTGGTTGCAGGGGCCAGGCCTGAGCCTATCCCAGATGATAGTAAGGTGCATCAAGATCTCCTGTGCAGAGTTGCCCGGGGCTTGGGTCTGCAGGAGGAGGAGACTGTAAAGGAGGAAGATTCTATGGTTGACATTCTTGTACCGGAAGGCCCTTCTCAACTAGCCCTCCCGCTTATCAAGACTATCCAGAGCACCGCGAGAACCATGTGGCATACCCCAGCCTCTGTGCCTCCCCTGGCCAAGAGGGTAGAGTGAAGATACTTTGTGTCTTCAAAGGGTTATGAGCACTTCTATACACATCCGGCACCAGGGTCTCTTGTCGTAGCAGCGGCCAACGAGAGAGAATGGCAGGACCATCAAGAGCCATCCCCCAAGTCTAAGGATGCAAAAAAGCTAGACTTGTTTGGAAGAAAGATCTACTCCATGGGGGGGTGTTCAACTCTGCATTGCTAACCAGCAGGCGATTCTTAGCAGCTATGCCTTTCATGCATGGCACTCATTGGAGAGGTTCTTGGACAAGTGCAAGCAGAGCTCAAGCCCTGAGTTATCAGCTGCCATTAAGGAAGGCAAGATAGTTTCCAGAGCCCTGTTGCAATCAGTGTTAGACGCTGCAGACATGGCGGCCAGAGCCATGGCCTCCAAAGTCACCATGCGCTGCAGCTCTTGGCTTCAAGCATCAGGTCTGCCCCAGGAGATGCAGAATACCATCCAAGATCTCCCTTTTGAAGGCCCAGAGTTGTTTTCACAACAGATGGATGCCAAGCTTCAGACTCTGAAGGATGGCAGGCCTTTGCTTAAGTCTCTAGGGCTACATACTCCAGGACCCCAGAGGAGACCCTTCAAGCCAGTGCTGGTGCCCAGGTCTTCCCACCGCTCACAAACTTATAATGCTTGGCATGGCCAAAAAAGTAGTTGTCGTCCCACTCCCCGTTCCCAAGGAGCTTCACGCCAGTCTTCCAAGCTCCAAGAAAGGTTTTTGAAGGTGTGCTCAAGGATAACGCGCCATTATCTCTGGGTCTGCACCCTCTGTTTGCCAACAGACTATCCAGCTTTTTCCTGGCTTGGTCCCAGATCACCTCAGACGCATGGGTGCTGCGTACAGTGTCTCAGGAATACTCCCTCCAGTTCTCTTTTCCCCCTGGCTGCCCTCCTCATTCTCTGGCCCCCTCATGGGACCCTTCTCACGATTACCTATTGGAGCAGAAGGTGCAGACCTTGTTGGACAAAGGAGCCATAGAGGATGTTCTGCGGGAACTCTGGGGAAAAGGCTTTTATTTGTGCTATTTCTTGATCCCAAAAGCAAAAGGGGGTCTTCATCCCATCCTCGATCTCAGAGGTCTGAACTGTTATCTGTGCAAGATACGCTTTCGCACGGTTTCCCTTTCTGCAATAATTCCCTCCCTGGATCCGGGAGACTGGTATGCCACCATCAGTCTTCAGGATACGTATTTCCATGTTTTGTTAATTCCCAGACACAGGAGGTTCCTGCAGTCTGTAGTGGGTGGCAGGCATCTCCAGTTCTGCATCCTGCCTTTCGGGCTGGCAGCTGCCTCAAGCGTTTTCACAAAGTGCCTCGCAGTGGTTGCAGTGTTCCTCAGGTGTTCCAACATCCAGGTGTTTCCCTGCCTGGATGACTGGTTGGTTTGCAGCCAGTCAAAGGATGAAGTTGCCTGTCACTTGAACATGATACAGAGCACTTTCCAGTGCCTCGGTCGATTGGTCAGTGTACAAAAGTCCACCCTCATCCCGATTCAAAAGATAGAGTTTATAGGTGCCGTCTTGGACTTGAAACTGGCAAGAGCTTCCCTCCCGTGCGGTTTGAGAGTATCAGGTCCTTCGTGAGGGACTTCCAGAGGTTCCCACTCAGTTCAGTTCACCCGTGCCTGTGACTGCTGGGGTTCATGGCAGTGTGCAGCCATGTGGTGAGACACGCCTGCTTAAGGTTGTGACTGCTACAGATGTGGCTGGTGTTGGTCTACTGGCCAGCGAGAGACAATACTGACGGTATGGTCACGATCCCTTCAGGTGTGCTAAGTTCTCTAGGCTGGTGGTGCCACTAACAGAATGTGTGTCAAGAGCTGCCCTTTCAGCCACCCTAACCCTTGAGGTTCTTGGGCATGGACACGTTGGACTTGGGATGGGGGGGCTCATGTTGGTCCCCTCACAACCCAGGGCCTATGGGGAGGCAGCGAGTTGAGCCTGCATATCAACGTGAAGGAGCTTTGAGTGGTCCACCTGGCCTGTCAGGTGTTCCTCCATGAGCTGAAAGGCAGAGTTGTGTCAGTGCTTACGGACAACACGGCCACAATGTATTACATCAACAGGTGAGGGGGACCCACTCCAACCTGCTCTGCGGTGAAGACCTCCACCTATGGGACTTCTGCATTTGCCACTCGATTCATCTGGTGGCTTCATACCTTCCTGGCCAGCGCAATCTCCTGGCGGATTCATTGTGCAGGAAATTCACAACTCACGAGTGGTCCCTCAAGTGGGAGGTGTTGAGGCCCATCTTCTGTCAGTGGGGTTATCCCCAAGTGGACCTTTTTGCGTCCAATCAGAACAACAAGTGCGCAGAGTTTTGTTCTTTCAGGGGGCAGAGCCTGGGTTCAATTGCGGACGCTTTCAAGGTATTTTGGACGGGGATGGCTTGGTATGCATTCCCCCCAACCCTATTGATTCCGAGAGTCTTCTTGAAAGTCAAACAAGACTAGGCCTCAATCATTTTGGTAGCCCCAGCATGGCCGAGGCAATATTGGTTTACAACTCTGCTGAGTTTCCCGGTCAGCAACCCAATAGGTTTGCCAATACTGCCAGACCTGCTCTCCCAGGATCAAGAGCGTCTGCGCCACCTGGATCTGAGGCTGCTACACCTCTGTGCATGGAACCTCCATGGCTACGGGGCAGGGAGTTGTAGTGTTCAGTGCAGGTCTAGAAAGTCTTGTTCAACAGTAGGAAGCTCTCGATGAGGGCGTCGTATAAAGGCAAGTGGGGTAAGTTTGTGGACTGGGCACTTAGCAGGGATCTTGTGCCCCATCGGACTTTGGTTCAAATCATCCTAGACTTTCTCTGGGGTCTGAAAGCCCAAGTCCTGTCCTTGTCCTCCATCAGAGTCTACTTTGTGGCAATTTCGGTGTTCCATAAAAAGGCAAGAGAAGCTTCCCTCTTCACCGACCCATTGGTGAAGCGCTTCCTTAAAGGCCTGGAGAGGCTCTTCCTGGTCGTGTGTTCCATGATCGCACAGTGGGACCTCAGTCTGGTCCTTTCGAGACTCACAGGGCCCCCATTTGAGCCACTTGGTTCCTGCTTGCTTCTCCTTTCGTGGAAGGTAACCTTCCTAGTGGCAATTACGTCAGCTAGGAGAGTTTCAGAGATTCGGGCTTTGTTGGCCTCTCCACCCTATACAGCTTTCTTCAGAGACAAAGTTCAACTGCGTCCTTGCCCAGCATTCTGTCGTAAGGTGCTTTCACAGTTTCACTGCAATCAGGAAATTGTCTTGCCAGTCTATTATCCAAAGCCGCATGCCTCAGACAAAGAAAGAAGGCTCCACACTCTGGATGTTCACTGTGCTTTGGCCTTTTACATAGAGAGGACAAAACCCTTTAGAAAGATGCCCTAGCTGTTTGTAGCAGTGGCGGATACAATGAAAGGGGAGCCAGTCTCGGCTTAGCGCCTCTTCTCCTGGATAGTTTCATGTATTCGCGAACGTTATGCATTGGCTAAGACTGACCCGCTGGCAATCAAGGCCCACTCTATGGGACCGCAAGCCTCTTCTGCTGCATTCTTGAGCGGGGTGCCAGTTGTGGACATTTGTAAAGCAGCTACGTGGTCGTCTGCGCACACATTTACACAGCATTATGCAATTGATCGGCAAGCTCAAGGCAACGCTGCAGTGAGTAGAGCAGTTCTGCAGTCGGTGCGCCTGTGATTCTGATCCACCACCAGGGGTAAGACTAGTGAATAACCTACATTAGAATGGCGAGGAGCAGTCACTCAAAGAAGAGGTTACCTACCTGTAACTGGTGTTCTTGGAGGTGTGTTGCTCCTGGACATTCCACATCACTCCTTCCTGCCTTCTGTGGAATAGGCGTTAAGAAGGAACTGAGGAGGGTGAGGAGGGGGCGGGTCGGCTGTGCCTCATATAGAGAGCAGCAACGGTGCTGCTCCTAGGGGCGCCATAGCCGACCCTGTGGGTGCTCAATAGGAAAAGTCTCCAGCTTTCTGCGCACGCGTGTGCGTACACCTAGATTGGAATGTCCAGGAACAACACATCTTGAAGAACGCCAGTTACAGGTAGGTAACCTCTTCATTGTTTTAATGATTCTTCTTATGTCCAGATATGTATCGTATATCATCGTGTATAAGCTGAGAATTTTGTGCCTGAAAATTGGCTTCAAAACAGGCACTCGGCTTATACTTGGGAGAATACGGTAGACAGCCCCAGGCAGCCCTTTCCCTGACCACACGGCAGGCCGGAGCCCCAGTTGCCAGGTGGCCACCTTGGGCAGTTGGCCAGGGCTGGGGCTGGAGGAAGGAAGGGACCCCGGTGTCTGGAGCGGCCAAGTAAAGGGTTCCTGAGGGTGGGGGGGGGATCGGCCTGGACTTTGAAGGGGGATTCAGGGAGGTCAGGGAAGGGGTGGACAGGGACCGGTGGTTGGGGAGGGGTTCTGGGAGTTGGGAAAGTGATGGGACGGCTGGGAGGGCTGGGGGGGTTCAGGGAGGCCACAGAAGGGGCAGCAGGGCTCGGGCATTTGTGGGGGGGGGGGTCAGGGAGTCCTGGGAAAGCAGCAGGAGGATGCAGGGTTTTTGGGGAGCCCAGGGAAGCAGCGACAGGGATGGGGGATTGGGGGGGTGCCTGGCAGGCGAGAAAGAACAGCAGCAGGGATTGGGGGGTGACGGGGAAAGGGGTGGAAAGGGTGTTGGAGAACAGGGGAGCAACAGCATGAAACTGAGAAGGGAGCAGGGGGGTGGCAGTGATGAGCCAGCAGGGCAGCAGTGGGGAAGATGCAGAGCAGGGGGCAGCAGTGAAGTGCCAGGGGACAGCAGTGAGGAAAGGGCAGAGCAGGGGGGCAGCAGTGGGGAAGAGGCAGAGATCGGGGGCAGCAGTGGGGAAGGCACAGAGAGGGGGGCAGCAGTGGGGAAGGGGCAGAGCGGGGGGCAGCAGTGAGGGAAGAGGCAGAGCGGGGGGTAGTAGTTAGGAAGGGGCAGAGCAATGGACAGCAGGGGAGGTAGAAGTGAGGAGGGGGCAGTAGGAGGAGTAGAGAGCAGCCGTGAGAAAGGGGCGGAGCAGGCGGCAGCAGTGAGAAAAGGGGGGAGTAGGGGGCAGCAGGAGGAGCAGGGGGGCAACAGCAGGAAACTGAGAAGTGAGTAGGGGGGGTAGCAGTGAGGAAAGGGCAGAGTAGGGGGCAGCAGGGGTGACAGCAGTGAGGAGAGGGCAGAGCAGGTGAGAGCAAGGGGGCAACAGTGAGGAAAGGGCGGCGCAGTGGGGCAGCAGTGAGGAAAGGGCGGAGCAGGTGGGAGCCGGGGGGCAACAGCAGGAAACAGACGTGAGCAGGGGGCAGCAGTGAGGAAAGGGTGGAGCAGGGGGCAACAGCGGGAAACTGAGAAGTGAGGAAAGGGCAGACCAGGAGGCCAGGATTGAAGAATGGACAGCAGTGGGGGCAAGGGAAAAGCAGCAGTAGAGATTTTGGGGCAGGGAAGCTGTCAGAAACTCCAGAGGAAGCCAGCAGCAGTAGGTGGGGGGTTAGGGGCCAAGGCCAAAAGGGGACCTTGGCTTATACCCGGGTCACCAATTTTAGCTTCTTTTTTTGGGCTCAGAATTGGGGGGTTGGCTTATGCCCGGATCAGCTTATACCCGAGTATATACGGTTTGTTTGAAATAGAGATGCAATGATATATATACCCAGTTAACTTGTTTGTGGATGATTTTACAATAGTAATTTACATAGAATGTTCTTTTTCTTGTTTGGAATTTATCAACACAATATATTTAATATTTTTGTGTTATTCTTTAAAGTCTGTGTTGCAGCCTATTGATGCTAGTTTGTTCAGTGATATTAGCAGTAAATTATAGCTTGTATTGTTTAGTTAGATTAGCAGAGGAGAGTTAAAGCAAGTGCTTCTTAAGGCAGTATGGTAATACAGTACCTAAAAGGTCTTATTGCTTGCAGAGGAGACAAGGGGAAGGAGAAGTAATAATCATTTGAGAAATCAGGAATTTTCATTTGAGTGTGGCATGCAGAAGTGGAACGCATTTCACTCCGTGACTTTGTACCATTAATTGTCATTGCATAGCACAGCTTCATATTAAATTGTATTATAAGATTGTTAAAAATCTAATCTGAAGTAACAAGTAAATTCATTAGAAGATGCAAAATGAGAGTGCCCCAGAAGTGCCACTTAAATTACTTTTTCATGTTTGATTTAGGTTTTGCATTATACATGACAGTCACTTTCCATTTTCTTTATTCAATGAAAATGATGAAGATGTGGTTGCATGTTGGTGGGGTTAGGCCAACAAAATCCAAAATAGTAATCTCTTACAGTCTGCCATTTGCATTGCTGCACAGAGCAAAACAATATTTTTTTGTTGGTACTCAATATAATAACTATGTGCTGTTACACCAAGGCATGTTTCACAATAGTGGCATAGATATAACAAAATTAGTTTCCTGAAAACATACAAACTTAATAGTAATTATCTGAATTCTTTTATCTATGGGTTTAACTTTGGGTTAGTTAACTGTGGTATTTAACTTATAGCAAGGGTTTTTAGACCTACAGTGGGTGCTTTTTGTATGTATTATTCAGGGAAGTTAAATTAAATAAAATAAATGTAATTTCTTTCTTATGTTGCTGATCCTTGATCATTCATATAACCCATATTTGTTTGTTTTTTGCTTCAGCAACTGAAAAGACGGCAGTTGCTACTACTTCCACTACCACTGCTGTTGTAAAGCAGGAATCTCCACACACTACAGCTCCTGTGGTAAATGTTCAGGAGAAAACAAGTCCAGCAGAACGCCTAAAGATAGCTGACCAGGATGGTGTGACTTCAGACCAGTTAGCAAAAATACAGGCAGCTGTTGCAATAGAAGGATGTACTGATGAGGAGAATACAGACAGTGGAGGAGAGGGCATGTACAGAGAACGTGATGAATTTGTAGTGAAGATTGAAGACATAAATATGCTAAAGGTAATCCAAATGTTTGTTCTGAGTAATTATCAATGCACACCATGGAGCAGGTATCAGCCATCAAACTGTGGAAGGGCAGAGGCATGATATTCTGCTGCATGGTTCAACATGTTCCTGATGCTGCCAAGATGGCATACAGGTGTTTCTAGTTTTGGATAGGGAATATGCATCACTTTAATTATGTATCAGGCATTCATACTACTTACGTGATAAAGGTAAAAACTGTAGCAAGTTATCTTGGATAGATCTCAGACATTTATAGACTTACATTAGTAGAATCTATATCTTGATGTATGTGTTTCAACCTTTTACTAAAAGATCTAAAGATTTCAAGGATTCTTGACCTTAGTACATTACATTACAGTCCAATACATTTCCTACTGAAGACAGTGATAAGATTTCAGGAGTATAGTGTTGGAGAATTATGTGTCTTAGTTTTATGTTTCAGGATTTTTATTTTTAATTTTTGTGGAGTCTCTGTTTGCTACTTTGACAAAGTAGTTTACATGTGGCGGCACCACAACCCTTTATAAGGTCTGTAGAGTTTAAGGAAACCTTATTTGTTTTATTTTGTTTTCTCCATTTCTAATTTTTCTTCTGCTTATCTTCCTCCCATCCACTCCTTTGCTAGGCTACTGTTCTAGCTCACAGAATTGGTGATTACTTTTGCATGTCACTTTAAAAATCATTATTAGATATCTTTATTCTTTGTCTTCCTATGGACCCTTTGAATTCAAGTTTTAAATAAAAAGTTCTGTTTATTTCCTTCCTTTGTCAGGTGAGTTAAAGAGACACTAATTTTAAAATAGTCTCATTTTGCATTGTTGGGTCTTAATGTTGTAGGATTATTTTCATATGAAAATATACTGTTAAATTTTTCTACATTTCCCTTAAAAATATGAGTTAGTCTTATAGAACAATCTTTTTAAAGGATTTCTAGTGCTTTGTTGGTAATAATTATTACAGATGTGTTTGTAATACTTAAGACACAAAGTATTTGAAGAAGATAATCAATTTGAGCTAGTTGTTGCTGAAGTAGAAATTAAACTGAAGATGTAATCATTCAGTTTACTAGTTATTATTGAACTCCATCGCCACAGGGTGCTACCACTAGGTCTGTGGGGTTTCATTTTTCTGTCATTTAGTGGTCATCTTTGATTTTGTTTTAAAAAACTAATTTCATCTTACCAAAGGCATGAAGATAAAAGAAATGGTGAAAAAAGTGATGAATCACTGAAATGAAATCTATCAGGTTTTCCTGGCTCAATTCCATGGTATATTAGCTGTGGATTTTGAAGAAGTAAATGCTGACGTTGTGTTCAATCTGTAGGTGATACTGTGCTGAATGAACCTTATAAGTAATACCTGGATGCAGGCAGTCAGTGGTGTAGTTGGAATCTAGAGAATTTATTTTCAGTTTATCTCTAAAGAAAAGCTTTTGGAGGAGAATAAGCACTATTTTTAGCTAATAAATTTTTGGTTCTTACAGCTTGCTTTACAAATGGGGAAAGAGCCTCCAGCTATCTGGAAAGTACAAAAGGCTTTGTTACAAAAGTTTGTTCCTGAAGTTCGAGATGGACAAAGAGTGTTTGCAGCTACCAATAGTGTAAGTATGCAGATTCCATATCAAAGCACATAGAAAGTGACTTCTGGTTGGGGCCTGCTCACACAAAACAAAAGGTCTGACCTTGGAGCATTAACAAACCACATCATCTCTGGTTTACTTTTTGCACTAGCATTTCTGCTAGGGTTAGATATGGATGATTAGGGGTTTCCCTGCTACTTTCAGCAGAACAGCATTAAGAATTGCTGTTATTCTCTATTCAGGGCCCAGTTCTCACTTTCATTCTGAGTTCTTTGTGCCATTCAGGCCATGGAGAAAGTTGTAATTCTTGTCTCAACTGCACAGTTTAGCATTTCCTGAGCAAAGAGGTATTCTCAGCTGGGGTAAAAGTGGCAGAACTGGCTCCTGTACAAGCTGTCCCCATACGTGCATCCTGGTGGCATTTATGAGACAAAGGTGGGGAGAGGGGGAGGGAGTTGAGCTCCCTCTGAAGATCAGTGAATGAATGATCTCTTCAGGGCCACACATTGACAGTTTAAAGTGAGATAGCCCCCTGGTTGCTCCCTCATGCAAAAGTAGGTGCACACCAGCCCAGTGACCAGCTCCCTGATGGTGCCCCTCACCCTCTGCCAGCAAAGCTCAGATGCAGGAGAAAACCTAGCTTAGTGTCTATATTGTTTTTTATTCTCATTTAAATTTGAAGGATATATAAAATCCAGAGGGAATTTCCTGCTAAAATGCAGTAGTTTTAGGGTAGGTAGCTTTTATACTCCAATAGATGGTCTTTAGGTTGACATAAGTTTTGATACTATTTCTTTAGAGTATTTGCATGTGTAAGTGTTAAACTGAATAAATACAAGGTAGCAAAATAATTTTAGTAGGAAAATCTGTATTTATCCTATTTTTGTTTTGCTTTTCACAGTACCTTGGGTATTTTGGGGATGCAAAAACAAAATACAAACGGGTATATGCGAAGTTCATTGAAAATGCAAATAAAAAGGAATATGTTAGAGTCTGTTCAAAAAAACCACGAAGTAAACCTGTACAGTCTGCAAGGTATTTATTATCAGATCTTTTATTTTGTTTGGTTTGGTTTGGTTTGGTTTGGCATGAGGCATGTCCTTGCTTGAATATTTCAAAATATCTTATTAAAAATGACATTATTACAGCATTAAGTAGAAACATTGAATGACTGGCTTTGAGCAATTGGTTAAAGTTTCTGCATCAACTATTAACTTCCCCATAGCTTCTATGGATTACAATAGTTTTCCATTACAGCTCTGAAGGATTTTGAATGCCACATGACTGAAATGTTTATCTTGCTTACTTCTTACTCAACTTGGAGGCCATGAGATGAGATAATTTCTAAACACTTGGTTATATCTATATCTGTATCTGTCTATATGTCTATATCTAGCTCTAGATCTATCTATCTATTTATCTATGTATCTATATTGTATATGTATATGCTGCTGGTTTATATAACTCTTCCATTGTGGACTTTGCAAGTTAAGTCTGTGCTTCCATATTGCTTGGGTGACAATGCTGTCAAGATGCCTTTGTTCTCAACTCTGGAGAGTTTAGCTTTGCATTTTGCTCTTGGGTAGTAGAGATCAGGGCTGGATTATCAAAGGGTCAGCACTGGGCCCTGGCCAAAAAAGGAGTCCCAGGCGCCAGCCCCTAAATCTCCTGAAAATACCTCCCCCTTTAGCACTCCTGCCCTGCCAGTGCTGGGGGGTGGGGGCAGGGACCTGGAGCCAGAGGCCAGGCTTTGCACTCCGCCGTTCCCCCTGAGCCAGCTGGCCCACCCTCAGTGGCGGAGTGGGCCAATCCCTGTTCACTCTCTGGCACAGCCTTCCAGGGCCCATAGCCCTGGGGGGTTGCATCTGCAGCCCGCCCCTCTGCGTGCTATCTGGTCATCACCCCTCACTCCCCACCCCATCCCCGGGGCCACCTGACCAGATCAGGGCCAGGGCAGGAGTGCCTTGTGGCCCCAGCCCCCCCATCTACAGGGAGCAGGCCAGCCTGTGCTGTGGTGAGGGGCCAGGTGGGGGAACTGCAGTAGGGGGCAGCCCAAGGCCCCCGGCCTGGTTTATCCAGCCCTGGTAGAGATGGTTGTCAGACAGATGCTTTTCCTTCTTCTGTGGCAAAGTTCAAAGAGAGGGCTTGTTTGGCAGTAAATGCAAACTAAAGAAGTCTGTCAACACTTTAAATTGCATTCTTGCCATGGAAAGCCATATATCAGAGTTAGTCTGAAAGTATTTCATTTGTACGTTTTCATGGACTGCTCACTTGTGTATCAAATGGCAGTCTTTCAGTAACACTTCTAGTGACAAAAAGTTCGATTATTGTATTCCTCTGTTGGAAGGGCTACGCAGCGTTGCTCATTTGTTCATAACTTGTTAAAAACACAGCAGTGTTTGCTTCTTGATTTGAATAATCATGGTCACATTATGCCTGCACTTACATTATTCTTTACAATGGCTATTTACGTCATCATCCTGTTGATGGTTGAAGAGTCTTTTCTCGTGTTGGCCCTGGCAATGTTAAAGACAGAACAGCAATTCTGATACAAAGGAAAAATAATAAGAGGCCATTGTGGCTCTTATTAGGAGTGCTTTAATGACCTGAAAATCAAAAAGGGAATCCTAGAAACAGTGGGAACATGGACCAATTGCTTTGAATGAATACAAAAGAATAGCACAGGAATCTAAGGACACAATCAGGAAGGCTGCAGAACAAAGTGGGTTACACATAGCAAGAGACGTAAAGGGGATGAAGAGGCTCCATAAATACATTAGCAAGAGGAAGATGAAGGCATGTATAGGTTCTCTCCTTAGGAAGGAAGGAGTACTAATAATGGATGACAACAAGAATGCTGAGTTATTTAATGCCTATTTTGCCTCAGTATTCTCTGAGAAGTTTAATTGTGATGAAATACTTAATTCATTTCATATTAATAACTAAGGGGAAGGAATATACCCCAAAATAGGAAAAGAACAAGTTAAAGAATATTTAGATAGGTGGACTTGTATTTAAATTGGCAGGGCCTGGCAAAATTTCTCTTAGGGTACCTAAAAGAAAATAGGAGGGACCACCTCAAAATTATTAGTGATTATCGTCAAGAAGACAGAGGACGACTTAGGTTTCAGAGGACTGGGGAAAGACAAATGTAGTACTAATCGTTTGAAAAGGAGAACAAAGAGGACCTGGGGAACTGTAGGCCAGTCAGCCTAACTTCAATACCTAGAAAAAAATATCAGTTTGTTATCATTTAGAGGATAATAGTGTTATAAGTAAGAGCCAGCATGGATTTGCCAAGAACAAGTCATGCCAAACCAGCCTAAGTTCCTTCATTGATGGGGTTACTGGTAAACCAGACAGGGAGGAAGTGGTTGACTTGATATGTCTTGATTTGAGTAAAGCTTTGGCGTGAGTCTCACATGACATTCTGTTAAGCAGACTAGGGAAATGTGGTCTAAGTAAAATGAATGTAAAGCTCATTGAAAGATTGTTCTCAGAGTTACCAATTTGCTTTCAGATTGAGAGCTTGTATTTAGTGGGGTCCATAGGAGTCTGTTTCTTAGGTCTGATACTATTCAATATCTTCATGAACGACTTGGATAATGGAGTGATGAGTATGTTTATAAACTTTATGGACCATAACAAGTTTGGAAGGATTGCAAGTGATTTTGAAGAGAGTTAAATTTCAAAAAGATTTTGATAAATTGGAGAATTAATCTGAAATCAACGTGATGAAATGAAATCCAGACAAGTACAAAGCACTACACTTGTCAGAAAAAATCAAATGCACAGTTATACAATGAAGAATAACTGCCTGGGCAGTCTTACTATTGAAAAGGATATGGAGGCTGTAGATCACAAACAGGAGTCAGCAATGTAGTGGAGTTACAAAAAACGCAGATATCCTTCTGGAGTGTATTAATAGATGCGTCATAGCTAAGACACATCAGGTAACCTTTCCCTCATCGCTGGTGAGGCCTTAGCTGGAATATTGTATCCAAATCTGCACATTATACTTTAAGATACAGACCAACTGGAGACAGTCTGGAGGACAGCAACAAAAATAAAAGGTTTAGAAAACCAGACCTATGGGCTTGTTTAGTCTTAAGAAGGGAAGACAGAGGAACAAACTGGGTATGTCTTCACTAGCAAATCAGTCTGGATTAAGGAGGCTTGAGCCAGACTAATATGAACCCTGTCTACACTAGGCTTTGCTTGGTTCAAACTAAAAAAAGCCAACTAAAAAAGCAAAGCTTAGTTTGAACTAGTAGTCATCTAGTTAGTCCAAACTAACTGCTTAGTTCGAATTTATTTCGAAATTTAGTTTGAACTAACACAGTAGTCATGCTAGTTTGAACTAGTAGTTAGTTTGATGTAACTGTTTTTTAGTTCAAACTAACTTTTAGTTTGAACTAGCCACGTTTTTTTAGTTCTAACTAAAAAAAAAAGTGCAGCTAGTTTGAACTAAAAAGTTAGTTTGAATTAAAAAAACACGGTTAATTCAAACTAACTTGGAACTATTTAGTTGGGACTAAGCAAGTCTGAACTAAGCTTTCAGTTGTAGATGTAGCTCCGATAGCTATTTTCAGATATGTTAAAGGCTGTAAGAAAGACCACTGTGATCATTTGCTTTCCATGTGCACTGAAAGAGAAAAAGTAGTAATGGGCTTACTCTGCAACAAGAGAAACTTCAATTAGATATTAGCCAAAACTTCATAAGGTTATTTAAGCTCTGGAATAGGCTTTCAGGGGAGCCTGTGGAATCATCATTGCTATATGTTTTTAAGTACAGGTTGGACAGATGCCAGTCAGGGATGATCTAGGTATATTTGACCCTGCCTTAGTTAAAGGGTCTGGCTTAGATGACCTCTAGAGGGCCCTTTCAGCCCTACATTTTTTGACTGTGTTTGAGATCTCCTCTTTGAACTTCTTCTGATTCTTTTTTTTTAACTGATTCATCTGACCCAGAGGGATTACACCATTGCATTGTAGCTCATCACCAGAGCCCTGCAAATCCACAGATATCTGCTTTATATCTGCACCCACATATTTTCAGACCATTTTTTGGAGATCACGGATTATAGACAGACTTTCCAGGAACTCTGAGGGTTATAGATAGACTTTCCAGGAACTCTGAGGCGCCTGGAGCAGCTGCCCGCCCTGGACACCTCTGGAACAGCTGATAGGGGCAGTCAGGGCTGAATAGATGACTAGATGTTTGGGGCAGTAGGGGCTCAACAGCTAATGGGTGGTAACTGTCTACAAACGTTGCTTGGTGGTAGGCATGTGGATTCTTATAAAAGAGGATGGACTGATTTGTGGGTCAGGTAGAAATTTATTGTATCGGATTCAGATCCATGTATTTCTATCCACTCAGAGCTCTAGTCATCACATGATTGTGTCTTTGTGGAGGGCCTCTTGTTTGGGTGTGTTAACTATATTCATATATTCTTTTTTCTTTGTATTCAGTTTAATTCCTCTAA
Organism: Podocnemis expansa; assembly: GCA_007922195.1. Lineage (NCBI taxonomy): Eukaryota > Metazoa > Chordata > Testudines > Podocnemididae > Podocnemis > Podocnemis expansa. Next base: position 122,246,070 of record ML681963.1, read on the forward strand.
TTTTTGTTGTATAGTTTTTAGAAATGTGATTTTGTTTTAATTTATTTCTTACATTTAAGAGGTTTTTAAATATTGCAAAGTTGCTCTTCAGTGAGCCAAGTAAACTACTGGGGTAGTGATGAGATCACACAGTAAAGGATACAAAATGTCACACACTAATATGGTTCAGAATACTGACATACAGTTCTTATGTATTAGATCTACTAGTTTTCTTAACTGTTAAGTCATAGTCTGCTGAAGGGGGTTTTATAATTTCCATCAGATATTCACACTTAAGTATGACCATGCATATCTTAGTAAAACAGTGACTGAAATATGCCTGTAGCTCCCAAATTCTTCTATGACTTGCCACATAACCTTGGACAAAAAGAGTTTACTCATTTGCAAAATGGGAATTTTACTACTTCAGACTCTTGAGGATTAGTTAGTTTGTTCAACAGCTTCAAAGACTTAAAGCTAAATTCTAAGTGTTGTTTAAAATGATCATACTAGAATGCAATAAAATAAAATTGTGACTCACAAAGAATATCCTTTTATTAAAGTTAGGTCTTGTGCGAGTGGTTTTAAATGACTTATATGACTACTCATGGTAATATTGCAGAACCATTCATTGCAAGCCAAGTAATAGCACCAGCAAAGCTCCTGATCCTCCAGTGCCAAAAACTGCTACAACGAAAGTCTCTTCTGTGAAACCCAAAGCTAAACAGCCAAAGATAAAGGCTGAACCACCACCAAAGAAACGGAAAAAATGGAAAGAAGAGTTTTCATCTTCCCAGTCTGATTCTTCTCCTGAAGCCCAGAGTGATGAGGATGGTGAGTGGTGCTCTGTTGTCGTTCTTTATATTTGCTTTTACCTGAATTTAAACTGAAATGCTTAAGTGTAGTTAAATATTGTGTGAGCTGCAAAATTTCCTTACAAGGCAGCTCAAACTTGTCATGAAAATGTCGCACCTTCTACATAAAGTTTATTTTCCCAACCCTTTATCACAATAATTAACCTTATTAATAATCTAATGTTTTACTCTCCTTTTGGGCATGAGCAGATTTTTCAAGGTTGCTCCAGGGCAGTTCTGCTTTGAAGAGAGATAATGTAAGACTACACAGCTTAACCAGATCTGTTCCTTCTGTGTATGCAGAGTCTCACGTTTTATTACATGAGTGAGAAAAATACATTTTTAGTACTTAGTTAGCTCCTTTTAGTCCTGCAGAACCAGGACAGCTAGTGCAAGAAACAGCTGATTCTGTTCTGGATCATGCCTTGTTCACTGAATTGCTTACCAGTTTCCATCTGTGACACTCACTGTCTGCACTGAGGATGCATGAATGTAAAAGTGGGTGGAATTGGGATAGAGAACCTTTAGTATTGTTGGTGATGCCCAAACCAAACAAAAAGAAGCTTCATTTTCAGAAGCATGTTGAGTTTCAACAACTAGTAGCTGGGGGACAGGGGTATGGGAGAATCTTTTGATCCAAAAAACCCCGGATTTGATTTGGAGTTGTTCATTCACACAATAATCATGGAACGTTGAGACACCATTTCTGCAGTCATTTTTGTGGGTAGATCAACTCTTTCAAAGGTTGTTCTTACCATATTTAGAAAGATTATCTTGAGAGATTTTCTGTTGCTTGTTTTGTCGTACCCCCCCCCCCCAGTTTGTTGTTTAAAACTTTGTGTGCACTTAAAGATAAACTTGACAGCACCCTCCCTCTGTATCATTGGATTTCCAAAGCACATTGGTCACTGCAGTTTAGACTACAGATAAGTTACTGCTTATATTCTGAAGCAGTGGTTTTCAAACTTTTTTTCCTTGGGACTCAGTTGAAAACAATCATTTATGCCCACGGCCCAACAATTACATCTTTTAGCAAGTTCCAGCAGTGTAGCTGTGTTAGTCTAGTCCAGCAAAACAAACGAGGAGTCTGGTGGCACTTTTAAAGACTAACAAATTTATTTATCCCATTGAAGATGAGGAACTTATCTCCCATTCTGTAAGTTTCCCATCTTCAAGTGACTGATGACATGGAACTTTCTCCTATGAAAGTGCATGCAATAAATACATTTGTTAGTCTTTAAAAGTGCCACCAGACTCCTTGTTTGTTTTATCTTTTAGCAATACACTCCAGTCTTTGGGTAGTAGCAGCAAGGGGGTGCCATGACCAATGTTCCCTCTAATTACTTGTAGACTGTGTGCGCAAACAATTTCTTTGTGTGCGCAAAAATGTTTCTTTGTGAGCACCAGTATTAGCACTATTGAATTTTTTTGTGTGCATTTTATATTGTTGTGTGCACAGGCTTCATGATCTGTGTGCGTGCGCACATGCGCACAGCTTAGAGGGAACAGCGGCCATGACCCAGCATCTAAGGGTCTGCGACCCAGTATTTGGTCCTGGCCCTTAGCTTGAAAACCACTGTTCTAGAGACCCTATGCTGAAGGCAATAACTAAATTACGTGAAGTTTTGAGCTAACTTGTCAAAATACCAATCTCTTTGGCACATACATCTGTCAGTTTACTAGAGTAAGGGCTACTAAGGTGGTGACAGTCGCCCATGGCAACTTGGCAACCTGACAGAATGCAGTGGTATCACTACACAGCTTGCTGCAAATTCTAACATTGAACGCTGAAGCCAATAAAGTGCCTCAGGAAGCTGAGAAAACACTAAGTTTAGGAGTGTTGATGACTTCTGTATAACACATGCATGATTTAAACTGCTGTCTGCAAAGTTTCTTAAATACCTTGGAAAGTGACAGTTAACTATGTATATCTGTTTGCTAATGTAACTGGTTTGTCTTGTTTTTATGAGCTCATGAAAACATGACATTGGCTTTCAGTGGTACTTAAAGTACTGAGTGACTTTGGTGCTTTTGGAGGTTTTACCCCTTCCCTGACTCAGCTGAATCATTTGGTCTCAGGAACTGTCTTATGTTGCCATTAGAAATAGGTGTTTAGTCTAAATTTGCTTGAGAGGGATATTTCATATTCCTTTTCTCCAGATTATTTTCTGCCTTAGATTTTTGAACATCTCTCATAACCACAGTATCTAAATGCTGATAATGCAGAGAGTTTGCATCTTTCTGAGAAGTATTGTTCTGCTTCTATGATGCCCTATGATCCTCCCTTGTTTCAGGGCTTGGGCAATTTGACATTTTCTATTTAAAAAGTGACATTACAGAAACATTTGGAATACCACTAGAGGTCGCTTGTGTTTAACAATGAAAGCCTTTTATTTAAAAATAGAAACATGCTTAATACAAATATTTGCAGAATATCTGAGAGAGAAAACATTAATTGTATTCCTGTTACTTTTCAGAACTTGTACCTCCATCTCCCTTTTTCACTCGCTTTTTGAACACAAGAGCTATGAAGGAGACCTTTAAGAGTTATATGGAACTGCTTGTTAGCATTGCGTTAGATCCGGATACAATGCAAGCCTTGGAAAAGAGCAATGGTACGGTGTGCTTCACATAAATTTCCTTGTCCTCTGCTTTGTGTTTTCCCATTATGATTATTTATTTTAAGGTATATGGACTTTTTTATTAATAAAGCAAATGTGAAAACTTCTCTTGTTTCACAACAGTCCCTTCACCTACATTCTGATGCAAGCAGTGTACTATGAGCAATTTATAATAGTTTCTGATTGCCTCAAATTCCAGTTTTCCTAGATTCAGCATACTTTCCTATTGCATCCAGCAGTGTTTTGAGTTTGTATTTTCTCTGTATATAAAAGTTTTAAACAGGGAAATTTTCAAAGCAAATAATACATTATTGCCATAGCATTATAGAGTGGCTAAAGAAACAGTATTGCTGCAATAGGAGTTTAGACCAGTTTGCACCAAATTCCTGTTCCTCGCATCATAACTTCCAAGACATCAAGACTTAATGGAGGAATTATTTTAACTTTGTTTTCTATAAAATATTACTGTATTACTCTGATTGTTTTTAAAGTTTAAACTAGTTCAGGGGAGTGGTTTGTCAGCTAATTACAGTAGGCCACTCTCCTGTTAGCTTTACCAATGGTCCTCACTTTTTCTAAATCAAGATCACCATCAGAAGATACAGGTTTACAAATGCTAATTTTAATAAAAACAATTCTGAATGTGTGCTTTCTCAAGCAGAAATGTATTCATTATTTTATGAAGTTCTGCTTTCTGAGTTGTACAGTAGTTGCAGGTTGGGTTTAAGATTGATGTTGAACACAACTATGTCCAGTTTGTCTTCAAGAGAATTACTGTTTGATGGGCTTGTTATTTGAATTTCAGCATGTTAGAGCTATGCACTCTAGAGCAGTGGTTCTCAACCGCTGTGTCAGGACACATTACTGTGTCGCCACACAGTGTAAGTGTATCACAAAGAGCTGGGGAGATGGTTGGATTTGCCCTGGGGTGGGTGTGTTAGTGTGTAGGGTCATGATATGCTGCCAGGTGCGTCACGACCCACAAAAGGTTGATTTGAGACACTAATAAAAAGCCTGGGTTTCACATGGTACATACTGGCAGCTGCTGCGACATGAGGCTCAGTGCTGCTAATTGCAGTTTATCCATATTCCAAAAGTGATTTCCTGTTTGAGACTTTTCCCTCTTTCTCTGTACACTAAGAGCACAGTCCGGCAGCTGTTACATCACCAATCCCAATGAAGGCAATGGGACTGCTGATGCATGTAAAAACTGCAGGACTGAGCTGCAAATTAGCAGCTAATGACCAGTCTTCTCAAAGACCAGTGGCCAATATCTCACTACCTAGGTTCTAACACTTCTTGTGCAATTGTATGGTTATTTATAATGGTAGGTGTTGGGCAGTCTTAACAATAGGTAGTGCTACTATCTGCCCCTATAATAAATACAAGCTGCGTCACATATCTGTGTAATGTATGACAGCCAATTTGAAACATACACACCAGGCAGCTGAGGGGATCCTCTCTCCACGCTGAAAATTGTCTTGCATGACAGGGAGAGATTTAGAGGCCTATTTAAAGTTGCCTGTAAGGCTCATTCTTTACACTGCCCTGTCCATCTTCTTTTCATCACAAAGAAGAGACCAGAGGAACAACTAGATTTTATGTAGCTGTTGGCCTGGATATTATGACGTCTATGGCTTTTGCATATTTGCCAAGTTTTAGACTCAAATACTGAGTTCTGTATCTAAGCATGTGCATCTTAATAAGTAATTTTCTGTTCCCATTTAAAGCTAGAGTATATGAGCAAAATGTATCATTTTTTACTTTGATTATTTTATGCTAATAAATTGGGTAAAGTGGCCCCGCTGGCTTAAGGGGTTTATGTAAATATTTATCTTTCATCTGTACTTAACTATTATATATTTTTTTCATGTCTGTCAGATGAGCTGCTTTTGCCTCATATGAGAAAAATTGATGGCATGCTGAATGACAACAGGAAAAGACTGCTTTCCAAGTTACATTTGGAGCACACATTCAAGGTATTCCCTTTTAAAATTTAAGCTTATTTAAAACAAAGCCCTAGACAAGTAATTAATTATGTACAAGTGGACAGTGAGAAGGCAAAATTTGTAACAGGAACGGAATTGGAATTCGAGAAATGCTATGAAATGTTAGTATATTCAAGTTAGCAAACATTTTGTAGTAGAGATGTTTCTGCTGTAGAGCCTAGAGTTCAGCTTTACTTCCCAAGCTTTAATGGTTGTTTTAAATTATTTTCTCTTCTAAGCCTCTCAAGTTCCTCATGAGAAAATCCTGCCTTAGGAACTTTTTTTATTTTTTAAAGGACATCTGTATTTCTCAAACTTTTGCAAAAGCCTTTTCCATAAAATAACTGACCCATGATACGGACATTCCATCTCTTCAGCTGTGGTGAGGTGCAGAGAGCAGCACCAGCTCAGGCCTTCCTAGAGCCAGACTTGAAGGACTGGAGAAGATAAACCAGTCAAGTACCTTTCACACCCAAAGTCCTGAGTGAAGGGGTGGATCAGCCAACCTCACTGTGCATCACTCTTTGAGACAGTGGACAAGAAATTGTTGTGGGATTGGTCAGGGATTAGAAACACCAACTCCCCCTCCACTCCCTCCAACTTCTGCATCGATAAGTGAGACAGGCTGTATTGCCACCTGCTGTTCTGCCTGTCCCAAATAGCTCTGCATACTGCATTTAACATAAGCAGGTGAGATAGATGTAGATTTTAAAGGAGGGGCAAAGAGAGCAGGGGCTAATTTAGTTGCTGCTTGAAACTGGCTACCTGGGATCTGACCTCCTGGTTATTTACAAGCAGGACTGTCCCCAGGGCTGCTTCTCCTTCCTGCCAACACAACACCTCAAAACACTGTTGATAAAGCATAGGAAGTAAATTAGTCTCTTGCCCTCTGTCTATTCCCACCGTAATAAACACAAAGGTTGCAAATGACTCTTTCATTCCAAATCTATGAAGAAAGAAACACTGGAGCAGCCCTCTCTGCAGACAATAGAGTCAGGGACATAAAATCTTGAGCAGGCAGTTTCCAGCATCAGTGAAAATGGGTGCAGCTCTCCTGCCCTACCTTTCTCAACCTATTCTTCACAGAACTGAGGAAGGGGTTTTTATTAGGATTATTTGTTCCATTGTTTCCTGTCTCTGGGAAGTGAATGCATGCCTGCATGCCTATATGAAGAAGAAAGGGAGGGTATCTGCCCCTGCTGCTAAAAATGTCAAGAGGTCAATGTTAACTGATTCCCCTGCCCATCTTGTGGGTAGCATCATGACTTTCTGTTTTGGGGATGAAGGCATTGTTGACCACAGTCTATTGATCAGTTTTAATCTTGGTTTGTATTGGTACTTTCCAGTCAATTTCTTGAAGAAAGAGTCATTTTTCATTAGTAGATTACCATTAAAACATTCTGATTTACATCTACGCATCATTTTTGATACTTTTTTTTGCTAACTGGAAGGACTGACTGTATCCTGGGGCGGATTACCGCAGGGGCCAATGGGGCAGAGGCCCCAGGGGCCCCTCTGCCCTGACAGCAGCTGGGCACTGGGAATTGGAGCAGGGAGGGCTGGCCTGAGGACCGGCTCTGAGTGACTGCCCTGCCCCGAGGGCAGGCCAGTCTGTCACCAGGGCAGGGTGAGCCAGCCTACGAGCCAAGTTCTTCCATTCTCTTAACCCCTGGGCCAGCCACTTTGCTCCTGGGGGTGGGGTAGGGTGGGCCCACTGCAGCCTGGCCGGTCAGCCCCAGGGGGCAGGAAGGGCTGACTGCTGCATGAGCAGTACAAGCTCCAGTGGAGGCCAAAGCCATACCACATGCGGCAGTCAGCTCTGTTCCCCCGTCTCTCTTCCCCCCCCCCCCGGGGGGGGGGGGGCCGGGCGGGGCCCCCCCGGGGGCCGGGCCCCCCCCCCCCCCCCCCGCCAGTGCTGGCCTAATGGGGGCTGCTCACCAATGGGCAGGCCCAAGGGCCCCTGATCCACCACTGTCTGTATCTATACACCTTTATTTAAGCTGTCATATAGCTTAACATAAATTTATTTAGATTCTTAGTTTTCACTTTTTTATTAAGTTAGAATGATGTATTTTAAGTGACCAGATGATTGTTTGTACTCTTGATTTTTGTCAGGCTTTATTTGGAAAAACTGGAAGTTTTACAAATGCACTAAACATTTAGAACTCTTTTTATTAGTTAAAGAAAATATTTTAATTACCATGTGTGTGCAGACTGCATAAGAAGAAAAGGTTATCTCAAACAGTAGTTGTAACAGGTAGAATATTAAAACTTATTTATTAAACAACAGTAGTAGTATCTTTAGTGAGTTGAACTAATTGTTTCTTGTCACCCTGTCAAGATGTTAGAACTAGGAGATCTCCTCCTCTCTCACCTAGTTTTTACTCATTCATTGAAGAAGAATACAAACTTTTCAGCTTTTTCAACTGCCAGTCTGTTTCTTAACTTTGAAAGCGTATCATTGAACTGAATGAGTTAGATAAATTGAAAATAGGTAAAAATATACTCCACAACTGAAAGAGAGGCTTCTGCTCTCAAACGCTGGCTTAGCACTTTTTCAAGCTCTGATTCCAGGTGTGTGACTGGTGACTTCCATCAGTTCAGTGGTTTGACTTTCTTTAAATCTTTACCAGCAGACTTTTATATTGCTTAATACTGTTTTTAAATTAACTTATTTTAACAGATTCTAATAAGTTAAAACCTTATCATAGGCTGTCATAATTTCATTTTTAATAGGTTTATATTTAAATTATTTAATTTAAATTTTCAGAACAGCCATAATTTTTATTTGATTTGATTTTTTTTAAATCCACCATGTTGTAGGCACCATCCTGTTTTTCTTCCTTCATTATGGTAGGATTTTGGGGCAGGAGAACTTAATTAGTTAGGGTCCCTCTCCAGGCTCTGCTGAAAAACTTTTCTTTGAAGAAGTTGTACTTCCTGCTCTTACTTCCCCCTGGTCTTCTGTGGCTACCTGTGGGCAGCAACAAAGTTCCGGCCCGGGGGGGGGGGGGGGGTCTACATCTCTCTAATACTTTTCATAATAAATACAAACAGTCTGTTTAACTGAGCCTCCATTTTTGTTGTTGGTTTTACAGTGAGAGTTTAAGACCTAACAACACTCAATTGATATGCACTGTACTAAAATTTCTGTAGGTGATTGGTATACCCAAGTAGAAGGAAAGCATCCTTAGCATATAGAAGATTGTCACAGTTGTCTATGGAATTATATCCACTTACTCACTGTACCATGTTGCAGTTTCCAACTGTATAAAGAAGCTTTTGCTTCCTGCTCACTCAATAAAATAAATTACGTCTCTTAAATCAGATAACATAGGCCCAATCCTATAGTCTGATCTATATGGAGGTGAGTGGGGCTCCAGGCAGGCCCTTGAATCTGCTCGTTTGAAGCAGTTTGCAGGATTAGAGCATGTGGTTGTAAAACGGGTGATAATGTTAGTACACCTAAATTTTTAGTACAAAGCACAAACCCATATCAAGTTTGTGTTAGCAATGCAATAGGAATGAAAGCTTAGTTTTCCTACCATGAATGTCTGTACTTGTTTCATACCAAATAGATTTTATGCTTTTTAAATACAGGTTAACCCTATTAATTAGTACAAAAAGCCTGTTTTCTGTGATGAGTAGTTCAGGTGTTAGCAATTCAAACTAGGCAGTCAGTTAGTAATAGAAATACTTAGATTACTCATGAGTGCTCTTCATTTTTCATACTTTTTAATGTTCTGTACCAATAACCATGTATGGTAAATATATAACATTAATTAAAACAGAAATGGACAATAGGGGATATTTCAATGAAGAATTGGTCACAAATTGTACAGTAAAATCACCAGTCAGTGATCCAATCTGTACTCTTTCTTGCTCAGTTCTAACAGCTGTAAAATCCCACACCGTCTGGTTATAATCTTGTTTCAGTAAACACAGTAAAACTATCTTTCAGTTTTAGTTTCATCTCTGTAAATTAACTTTGTCTCTTAGCTGACACTCACCAGTTTATGTACTTGAAAACAGATTAGATTTATTGCAAATATGCAGAATAGCTTTGTTAACATCAACCATGCTTTTCATTTCTTAAAAATTTCATTTTACTCACCATTCAGAGTTATCTGGCTTTCTCCACTGAGCAAGTTTGACTTATAACTTGTCCTCTTGACACACCTGAATTTGGAAATAACCAGTATTTCCTTCCTTCCTTCTTCCAAATTCAAAACTAGTCCGGTTTTGAGTCAGTGCTCCTGTTTGAAGTCTATTCTATTTAACAGGAATAGACTATAATATTGAGCCAGTGGTGAATGAGTTAGGACATCCTGGCAAAAGATAGAAATTCACAGAATACAGTGAAACTCCACGCACAGGTAGAAAATTAAACTCATGCAGGAAAAAATTTAAAAAAAAAAATCTGCTTGAGTCATTTTTCTTAACTTGAAGGCTGCTTCTGTGACTATTCTACATTTTGGTTACCTGAGCTGACTAGTCCCAAGATGCAACTGGCTTTTCTGAAAATGGAGTTTTAGTTTCCTCCTGAGATTGTTACTAAGGAAGAAGTAACTGATCTGGGTAGAACACTAATTAAGCACATTTCATTTTCAGGGACACAGTATCAGGTGCCTGGAAACTGTGGGAGTTTGGATAGGAGAGTCCTTGAGTTCTCTAACTGTTTATGAAAATATTCATCTTATCAGCTGTAGACTATATAAGGCACCATTAGTTTTAACTGGAACATTTAACCCCTTAATTTCTAACTGTATGCATAATTCTTTCCTGTAATTTTTTTATAGTTACATTTCCCTGAACAATGTAATAATTTATGCAAGTAAAAGAATACAATCAGTTAATCAAATATATTATCTCTGGATGAAAGTAAGATATTACATAACGCAGTAGAACTTTTAAAAATAATTCTTAAAATAATTCTACATTTGTGCAACAAGGTGTTATTCATTTAACACAATGCAAAACTGAAGTTAATAAAAATAAAATGCACCACCATTTAGTTGGCATGTATCTCAAAAATGATCTTGTGCTTTGCTAAAGTAATAAATATTAGTGTATCTTAAGCTATATCTACTACCCAGCAGTGATATGCATTGTCATTTGTTGCACATATAGGGTATGTCTACACTATGTGTTTAAGTCGACTTAAGGGCCCTTAAGTTGACTTAAACAGAGCCCTGTCTACACTGCAGGGCAATAAAGTTGACTTTAGGGTCCAGTAAAGTCGACTTTATAAGGTTCACTTATAAAGTCGACTTTACCGTTAAGTCGACTTAATATATTAAGTCGACTTAAGGCAATGTGGACTAACTAAGTTGACTTAATAAAGTCGACATAGTGCACTGGGACCATTAATTCAACTTTATTATGTCGAATTAAGCCAGGACACCCGTTTAAAGTCAACTTGATAAAGCCGACTCAATGTAGTGTGTACTCACCAAGTTGACTTAATAAGGTCTACTTAAAGTCGACTTTAAGTAGACTTTATTAAGTCGACTTAATAAAGTTAACTTAGCTTTTACAACGTAGACATAGCCATAGTGACAACACATCTTTCATGTGAAATTCTACATATTCAAATACTGCTTTAACAATGAACTGCAGGTACTCCTTCCCCATGTAATTGACATTGAGTCTGCTCTACAAAATTTTGGTAGTGTAGCTATACCGGGTGGGAGTGGGGGGAGAAAAAAACCCCACACATCTGAATTGACATAGGTATTCTGGTGTAGGAGCAAATATGTCAACAGAAAATTGCTTCTTTTGGCCTAGCTGAATTTTTATTAAGGGAGATACAGAGCTATGCTTGCTGAACTCCTTCCTGTTGATTTACACTGTGCCTCCACCAATGCCAGCATAGCTTTACGAGCAAGCGATCTAGAAGGAGGAGTATTGGTTTGGGAGCTGGGACCTCTAAATTCTAATCCTGGCTCTGTCACTTACAGCATATCTTTGGACAAGTCCCTTCATCTCTCTTAACCAAGGAAGAGTCTGGTGGCACTTTTAAAGACTAACAAATATATTTATCACATGAATTTTTTATCACATTGTGAGAGAGAATCCCACTTCATCAGATGCTTGAAGATCTCTTAACTTAAGCTATGTCTATACTGATGGCAGCAATCCCAGTGTTCTGGGAGTGCTTAGCAGCAAATATGAACTCACTGCTTCACTCCTGGAGGTCGTTGCCAGAAGTCCTGTTCCCCAAGAGACAAAGGGGAAATCTGACCACAAGGCATTTGCGGTCGGCTTTCCCGAGTGTGTCCTGGTGTCTTAGTAAGTTGCCAGCATTTATGCAAGGCATTTTATGTGCCTTGTGTAAATGCAGGTCAACTGCTGCTGAAAACCCAGCTGAGTATAGACTAGGGCATAGTCTCTCCATCTGTAAAATGCAACACTAATACTTAATCTTACCACCCTTATGGTTCTCTTGAACCAAAATAAGTGTCTGCACTAGGAACTCCACCAATTTAATTAAAAACCAGTTTACAAACTGGCTTATTAAATGCAATACAATTTTCTGGCATGGACAAGATGCAGGTGTTAATTTAACACTCCAGTGATTCCACATTAGGGTAGTTGTTGGTTCAGGGATCCAAAACATGCAGTGAACATTCTCTGTTATATGCTCTAACTAAGGCAACAGCAACATTGTGGTAGTGGGGGTCTGGTGTGTTTTGGAACCGGCTTCAGTAATGCCATCAGTCATGGTTTCTTCAGAAATCTTGTGACATTTGATTCTTTTCTTAAAACTCCAGCTTCTGGATTCATATGATTACATGAAACTCATCTTTCATTTAAAAAAATTTTTCTAGTCCTCACAGTTGCAGAAAAATTTGAAAGCATGAATCCTGAAATACCTCAAAAGGCAACTAAAAATAAACTAAAGGATATTTTTTTAAAATCTATTGGAATTTTATGCCACTTGCATGGATTTTTGGGGTCTCACTCATGGTTTTTGAATATGTGATATTGGCGGTACTACAATAACAGGGGCCTGCAGCACACTTTCAAAAGCATTTTTAATTAACAAGAATATGTGCAGCAAAGGAGAGTTAACTGTGCTTCACTTTATATTTTGTTCTAGGGCTTACCACAATCTGAATTTTAAAAGACAATTAAATGTCTCTGCTCATACAATCCTTTGCACTCTACTATCAAAGGAATTAATTAACTGTAGGAAGTTTGTTTTGTTGTCCTGTTTATTTTGGAGATTGGATGAAAGAGATCTTCAAAAGCGTGTTACAAAAAGGGGAACTGAAAGGCTGATGAAAAAGCGTCTACATCTAATTGCCATTCACCTCCAAGTCAGTAGTTTGGTTGACTTAAATCAGGAGTTCCTAATAGTCAGTATGGTTTTCCAGCTTTTTGGTGCCCCTATATGAAATGAGGTGGGCAGACTTTTAAAAGAGTAATCAAAACAAAACAGCATACCACAGCAATACATTATTTTTATTTCCTGTAGAGATTTCAGGCTTTTTTACGTAGCATGTACCTCACTGCTACACGTGGAAACCAAATGATTTTATGTTTTATAAAATCTGTCTGAAGAAAATATGGGAATGTACAATGTTAGTTGGGTATCAGCAATAACAGCTGCTTAAGATGTTGCTGATAGATGTGGGAAGGAGGCGATAGAAGTCACCTCTAAAGCTTAATCAGGGTTTTTGATATTTTTTGTTTTGCTTTAAAGAGGCCTAGTGCAAGGAAGGGACCTACATTGGATGGACAGAGGATGGTTTGACACTTTAGATGATAGATCATATTCATTTGGCTACTTAGCTCCTACCATTTCCTTATTTATTCTTAAAATATTAAAGACCTGCTTTTTACTGTCCTTTTCCCTCCATTCAGATTTTCTAGTAATTGCCTGTGCTTTGTCTTTGTTCTTCTTTAACTTATTTTTCATTTGTGAGCATCCTCTGACTAAACAATGTATTCATTTAAAACTTCCTTTATTGTAAGTCTTCAAAATAGTATTAATTTCAAACTGATGTCAAAGTTCAGATTTTTGTGTGAAGGGGGTTAAACAAAGACAGCCAATGATGAGATTTTCAGTTTAAAATAAATAAGGTTCCCATGTCTTAAAACATTTTCAATATTCCAGCTGCTTTTTCAGTAAGAGTAAAATCCTGTTAAAAGACTACCTCAGATCTTGGGGGTAAATGAAGAATTTAGCTCTGTTAACTAAAAGTACCTATATTACAAAGGAATAACATTAATTTACGATGCAAGTTTATCTTCCACCAATGGTATACGTTGTTGTCTACGCCAGATGCTTTTATTTTTGAAATGTTCCCAACAGTTGTTGGATCACAAATTTTATTAACAAGATAGGCATGTTTTCCTTTCTTAATAGTGTAGAAGAAACAGTCAGTAGTCTGATTGCTGAAGTACATGACTAATACAAGTCTGGATTTTATTCTTGGCTTTTACAGACTGTGTGACACTGAAGTGCTTTGCTGTAAAATTTATTTGTGTCTCAGTTTCTCCAGCTGTAAAATTTGGATAATATTTCTTCTGTACTTCATTGATATGTTGAGGTCTGATTCATTGATATTTCTTAAGTGGTTACAGATTCTTGGATGGAAGGAGTAATAGAATACAAAGTAAAACAAAGAATTGTAAGCAACACAAATTGCCTGTTTGATTCCTGGCTAGTTAGCTTTTTTTAATGAAGGAATGAAAGATGACAGCTGGGGTATGTAGAAGGGCCCAGTTCCCTTGAGACACCAGATTTAAAGCCTGTTAACTCACTTTTGTGCAGTGTGTGTGTATGTTTTTATATTGCTGTCTCATTGCTGATTGACTGAGTAAGGCTTTTAGAATTGTATGTAAAATAGTTTGGTTGGTGGCTTTATTATTTTAACTTATCTGAAAACAGTTGTCGGTTTTCCAGCAATCTGATTGACTGGCAAATTCTCTTTTGATAGAATTTTTGCATAATTCAAAATCCTTTCCTTTTATGTTCTGTTTAAGAGTGCTTTGGAAAACTTCCCTGAACTGACAGTAATCACTCGTGATTCTAAAGCAAAAAGTGGAGGACCTTCTTTTTCTAAAATCAGAATGAATGGTAAAGCTTACAACAAGAAAACACTGAGGACTTCTAAATCAACCACTAAGATAGCACAGGTAAGTTCTTATAAAGTTCATTGCTACTATCAACTTATTCTGAATATGAGACTAAACGAGCAGACCCTAAAGAATTAGTTTTTCTGCAGATTTTTCAAAAAAATTAAAATCTATTGAATTTACAAGCAATTTTGTAATTAAGCAACTTTGAAAATAGCTAGTTTATCTGAAACCTACTGCATATTAAATCACTTGTCTTGGTGACTTGTTTCCTTTCATTCTTAAACCATTATAGATATTCTGTTCCAAATAGGTAAGCAGGGTGGTGCATGCATTAGAGAACTGTGGTGTGGAGTATTATTTTAACAGACTCATCTGCATATGTAAATAAGGTGTTTAGGGCCATATAGGGTATGTCTACATGTGGATAAAAGGCTCAGGTCAACTGACACAGGCTTTCAGGGTTCAGATGCAGGGCTGAGAAATTGCTGTGTAGACATTTGGACTTAAGCTAGAGCCCAAGCTCTAAGAAGCTGCAAGTGTGGAGGATCTGGGAGTTTGGGCCCTAGCCCAAGTGTGAATTTCTACACAGCAGTTTTTAGCCCTTTAGCTTCAGGCCCACAAGCCTGAGTCAGCTGCAGCCACACTGTTGATCTTTTATCCCTGAGAAGCTGTACCTATCATGGCCCATCCTCTATGCCAAAGCAAGGAATTGATTTATAAGGCAACTTATGACTCCCCTGCATTACCTGCTCACATCACAGGTAGCAGGAGAAAGCAGTCACCTTAGAGCTGCTGCTTCCTCCCTCTTATACAGAAGGAGTGAATGGGCTCAGCCTTAGATGGGGACTCTTCCTTCTACATAGTGTAATGGGCAACATGGTTGTGTGGATAGGCACTTAATAGACCAGGTCTAGGTCAGATTCTGGGTACATTCCCCTTCCTGTTTTCCCTCTCCCACCACATGGAAGGGGGAATACAGGATGGCTTCTGGGACAACACAACATATTGCCCCTGCATAGTGTTCAGGTCAGTTTAGTCATCACTATTAATGTTTGTTTAAATTTGATGTAGATTACTACACTAAACTGTACAATAATTGTTACACCATACTTGGAAAAATAAATGTTTCTACTAGAGAAAGTTGTTTGATCATAAGGCGTTTCATAAGCCAGACATATAAACAAATTAATTCTTCATTGTAGCATCCCATCTATCTCCACTGACAGAAGTTGTTTCATATCTTATAGTTGAAAAGAATATTGAAAAGAAATATGAGAGAAATATATTCAACTTGAGTTTGTGGCTTTGTCCAGACAGTCTTAACTAGATTTTACAGTACGCTAGCATACGTATCTAAAACAGGTTAAGGTTATCTCAGTAAATGTAGGAGATGCCACCAACCAGTGAATATATACCACGTACTTTGTACTTTTTAGCAAGAAAAAACTATTGTGAGCTCCCTTTATAGTAGGTAATATGAAAACCCACCCTTCTGCCGAAATCTACAAAAAAGTGATAAATGAACTGAACACAAAGAAGCAGCTCTATCTTTTGCTATTTATAAAGATGTTAGTAATACATGAAAAATTGCAAACTAAGACACTTTCCATATCTTCAGAATGTTTGAAATAATTATTAACCCTAGTTTTAAAGAAGAAATTAACTTTACATGGGAAACAAAGTGGGTAAGGGTTTGCTAATTTTGGTTTCACATGTGTCTTGATGCAGTTTCGGACAGCATGTTAAAGTTACCTTTTATTTCTGAATTGCTAAAATTGCCATTGATTCATTTGGTAATAGGAAGCCTATCTTGGAACAAATATCATTAATGTGCTTTAAAAATAACTATTTTCTCTGCAGGAATTTACTGTAGATCCAGAAAAAATACAGTTGTACTCTTTGTATCACTCACTCCATCATTACAAATACCACATATATCTGACATGTAAAGAGGAGGTGAGTATTTGTTCTGCTTGTATGTGGTGTTATTTTTAGATTTTAATTAAGAGCCAGTGTAGAAACCTAAATTATCTGTATATTGCAGCAGTATCAAAACATCAGGATAAGGCAGCTAAATGCATTTCTAATTTTAATCTAAACAAAGCAATGATTCTGCTGGAGCTGTTTGCAACCTTTTTCCAACTAATGCAGTGTCATCAACAGCTCACATCAGTGGTAGACTATTTGCTGTTCTGCACCATGCAGTATTGGAAGTGAGTCCACAGTTAAGCCAGTGTTGGCACTCGCTTATATTTTCTTAGGACAACTGGATTTTTCATGTCATTTTTAAGTAGAATATTCATTTCAATAGAAGAAACATTTAAAAATGCTATTTTTAAAAAATATTTTTTGTTTGTTCTCCCAGTTCTTTAATTCCTTTGACCAAATAAGTCTGTACAAACTCCAAATTTTTCTCTCTCTCTCATCAACATACACCCCCAGGTACACACATTCTGGTAACACACATTTGCACCCCCAGGTATACACATTCTGGTAACACTTTGGACTGAAGGCTCTTTTTTTAAGATACACATGGTGACTTACTTTCCTAATGAGTTTCACCAAGATTAAATGACAGAACTGCTCAGAAAAGCAACTATTTCTGTTTCATCTGTCCTCTGCACAGCCCTTGGTGAGTCAGGCAAGGTAGCCAGAAAAATGAGAGGATCTGTGGTTGAGAGGCCCATTCAGAGATCCATGAGGTTTGAGCAGGGATGCTGGAGGATAGACTAAATGGGACTTTGAACACATGGGGTGTTTTAGCAAACATGGGGGATAGTAAGGAAAGAGGCTTTGAGTTGGGTGAAGGAGAGCTGAATATTGGGGTGTTTGTGGCTGTGCAGAGAGTCAGGGATAAAAGGTAGCCCATTGACTCTGCATAATGCATTGGCATACCGAGGCTTCCCTATGATATTTCGTCTTCTGAAACTACCAATAGATGCGCTGAGTTCCTTGCACACACGCCCACCCCCCACCAGGCCATTTAACGCCTTGGCTTCACCAAGGGTTATCAGATGTCGGGCAAAAGTAGGACATGTCCTCCTTTTTACCTTCATGTTCTCCATGCGGCAGGCATTTTAAAATACATGATTTTGTCTGGCTTGTAGGGTTTAAAGTATGCTGGGATGCCCAGGAACATGCTATTTTTAAGGGGACGTGTTCCATACCCCCTAAAACCAGAAAAATATTACATTAATACTACATTTTCTCCATGGGTATGTCCACATGAGTCTTTTATTTCGAAACAACACTGGTTGTTTTGAAATAAAAAACTGAATGTCCACACAATGCTTTCTTATTCCGAAATGACAGGCTCTGTCATTTTGAAATAAGAGCCATTGTTTTGAAACAGCTTAAACCCCATTCATTTTGAAATGGCTGTTATTTCGAAATGGTTATTTTGAAATAACACTGTTTGGACATGTTGTTTCAAAAGAACACCATTGTTTCGAAACAGCATGTCCAAATGTTCTTATTTCGAAATAACCATTTTGAAATAACAGCTGTTTCGAAAGCAGGCTTTTCCTTAATTCGAATTAACTTATTTCGAAATAAGGACTTTATTTTGAAATAACTCATTTCAAAATAACTTATTTCAAAATAATGATATATGTGTGGACGTAGCCCTTGTGCCCTCCAGTGTCCTCCTTTTCATACTTTCCTCTTCTCCTTTGCAGGCTTTGGTATCTGGTAGCCCTAGCTTCACCTCCAAACATGTTAATAAACCACCACTTGGTTCCCCAAGCCCACAATGCAGGCGCAGCAGCCTAACACCCATCATACTCCTATCCTGTAACAAGATTTAAAAGGAGGGAAATAGGGAGGGGGAAAGAAGCATAGTGTGGAGGGACTATGCAAGGAAGTGGGGATTGAGTAAGATTGAGCGTGCAGCAGAGAAGTGGACCTCAATTCTGATGGTTCACAAAACCCTGGACAATAAGGTTACAAAGGCTGGGTAAGGACTTAACTGTTGATATTTGATATTCTGCCTCTTTTAAAGGTGTGTTGATGTTCTGTACACTGGAGCATTTTAAATGGTTTCTAACAAATTGTGTTTGTGGAATGGATAATAGTTCACATTTTAAATTTAAAAAATCATGTTTGCTTATTCATAATAGTTCATTTGCTTTTATGTTCATTCTTCTTAATTTTGTTAAATAAGATATACCTGATGTAAGACACAAGTGCTTTTTGTTTTTATATTTCCTCATGCTGTCTTTGTGGAGGAAAATTTAAGGTTTTTAAATAATGTACTTGAACTTTCTTTCATATTTAGGGTCTTTAACTAATTGCATGCTCATTAAGTGTTCTAAAGAAGATTTTGAAGATCAGTTGACAAATTCTGGTTTTATCTGTGCCTGCGTTGCAGTGTTACAGTTCTTTTGTAAACTATAGACTAGTTACCAAGCTCTAGCAAATAAGGTAAAATTGCCTTTTAATTGGGCATGTTTTAAATATGTTTTTAAAATAGTATCTTAACATTTATTGATATTATTGGGTCTCATATTCAGGAGTGTTAAATTGACCCAACATTGTTCACATATATGGCATTTCTTATAACCAGTCCAGTTGCTGCAAGGATCTTAAGATACCAGGAATTAATTAATTTGAAAATCTAGCTCTAGAGTGATATTTTTTAAATAAGTCACTTCAGTCACAAATAATAGACCTGGACCTTAGCGAGCCATGTCTGCAGAAGAGATGGCCCCCTCTAGATTGATACAGCTTGGTCAAGAATTTCTACCATTTTTCAGATATCAGCATGTAGGTCAAGGAAGTGTTTTTTAAGAGGTTTGTGATACATTATAAATGACTAACAAAGGGAGACTAATGTGTTTTTCTCTTTCTCTTTCTTAAATAGATTTCTTCTGTTCAGAAAAAGAGCGCGGATCTAGGACAGGAGGAGATTGTTCAACTATGCATGAAAAATATAAAATGGGTGGAGGATCTTTTTGAAAAGTTTGGTGAACTGTTGAATCATGTACAGCAGATGTGTTCATAACAAACTTTCTTCAGAATCTCACATTTTTCTACAGCACTAACCCCATGGAAAAGAAAGTGAGAGAATTGCTCTGATTACTCTGACAATGCCAAACTATGTTTTTATTCATAGGCATTTTTATTTCTTTTATGAAACTTTGTGCTTTGGCTCCTGCTAAAGAAAAATGATGCTGCCAAGGAAATCAGTCCTTTAGAGATGGAACTAAACATAAACATCACCACATTTTTAACCTGAATAATGATTTTTCTATTTTGTACACTATTGGGTAACTTAGTTTTATTTTCAGAAATGTTTTTTGACAAATAATAAAGCATGCACTAAGTATAATTTTTTTTTAATGCTATAGAAATGATAACACTTAAAATACTATGGCTATTTCTGACTCTGGTGAAAACCAGAAAGAGTCAGGGCAGGGGTAGACTAATATTTTCATTTCTGTCTGGCCACGAAATTTAGAGTATTACACGTTTTGTAAACAGAGCTGGTGTGGCATGAAATTCTGTATACAAACATTGCCATCTTAAAATTCAGAAATGTCACTATGCTTTATGGACTCCTTTTACTATTATCATGTTCAGGAGACTGAACATGGAGTTGGTGCAATCCTATGACTGCTTTTTGTGTCAAATTATATTGTAATGAAAGACAATGACCTTAACTATTTTCCCTGTTTCGAAGAAAAATATTTTCCTTTATACTGTGTTTTTTGTTTTTTCTTTTGGGAAAAAAAGTCAATTGTACATTTTATCTCACTAATAGTTGTATTTTTCACAGAGAAAATATTGTGGTTAAAATTGTTTCATGTACCTTTGTAATACACTTTACATTGTTTTCAGTAAATCTTATTCATTTATATGTTGACTTCATATTGTAAACTTTATATCTTGAGGTAACCCTTTTTGTTTATACAGGTTTGCTTCAGTGTTAACCAGAACAATGCATAATAGAATAGTTTTTGCTTTAAGTATAGTTGTGTTAGACACTGCAGTTATTTTCTCATACATTAAAATAAATTTCTTACTAAACTAGCACTTGATCAACTGAGAGTTTAAATGAGAAGCTACTACACTTTATCTTCTGGTCAACCAAGATTTATGATTGATAGATTATATGCAGTGTTAAACACAGCTTACATAGTAGTTTTGAGAATTGACAGTGGCAGAGCTGTTCGCTTTTTGGTGCCTTTCAGATATTCAGAAGTACTTCGATAGTGTCTCTCCTGTCTCGTTTCTTAACAGTTGTCATGCCACTAGTCCCACTGAGACAATGAATGTAATAGGCTCAAAACAGAACATTTTCTTTAAGTTTGTCAACAGAATGCCTTACTTTCAGTCATTCAAAACTGTACATATACTCTGCTTGGCCCCAAAAGAAGTACACTTGTCATTCTTTCCTCAGATAATGTTTTTTAAAAAATCTTTTATCCTTTCACTGCCACTTAGTGCCTTAATTTCCACCAAGAAATCAGGGTGCATCAATGGCCAAATAGGAGTTCCTTGTATACCATGAGGTCAGTTTTCTGTTTTGATCCTATTTAGCTGCCAATGTATTCATTAGACCTTAGAATTGTAAAGACTATAATGAAGATATGTAAAAATGAAATGTCATCTTGAATAATCAGATTAGTGTGTCAGAAAGCAAAATGTGTCATTTTTAGCTGATAGGGTTAGAGTCATATTAAGCTGGTTGTTTGCCATGTTTCCAAAGGTTTTCATCTTTTTAGAAGCAATAATTCTCCATTAAGGTTTGTACCCACTTCACTATGAACAAATGGAATCAACAATGAAAGTGGTAAATGCCCCTTGGGTATCTACTTTAAAGTTTCTTCATTCTGTACTTGCTTTACAAAGGCAGTTTATTACCATGACAGTAGGTGCACTGTGCTGCTGCTATGCACACCATAATGAAGGGCAGCAGTATGGATTTTGACTTGGAAAGTGTAGAATGTTAGACGCATCGTGCAGGTAATTTGCTCTTTCTGTGAAATGGAGGAAGTTGAGGTGTGATGGGCTGAGTGAGCTGCCATATTTCTCTAATGTACTGCTGAATCTGGAATAAACAGCTTCGTCTCTCCCCCAGTGTTGTAATTGAACTCGTGGTGATATCAATTAGCAGTGTTACAGACATTAATAGTGTTCATTTAAAATCTGTTAATTTAAACATGAACACTAAAGTGTATGGAAATTTACCTAGAGACTATTCATTAATCTGTAGTTTAAAAATGAAAGCATGATGACTGAGACTGAGCGAACAATATTTTTGGCTCTTTGGTTATACAGCAGAAGTACCTCTCAGAATTTGTTAGCCTCAGGTGCCTCCCTAATACACGTATAAATAAATAAAAGTTTCTATATTTTTAAATTTATGTCTTTCTAGCTTTTGCTTCCTGTAGGAGCCTGAAGGGAAGTTTTATGAAACCATGTCAGCCTAGACCCCAGCCTAAACTCTCAGATTATAGGAAGTTAAGCTGTAGTTTATGGAGAAGCTGATCTTTTAACAAAAGCAGGTACATTTAAAAGAAAAAAAATGGACGGTCATTCATTAGTAGCGCTCTGTACTTCCATGGAAAGAAACCTGGCTTCAGTTCCAGATCTGTTTTGTTCCCAAGGCCAGTAGATAGAGCACTCTGCGTATATGACATCAGAAGCACCTTGCATTGCTCAAAAGTAGCCACTCCTACCTGTTAAAGAGCAATATAAAGGAGTACCATCTCATCTTCTCGTTGGCTAGAAGGATGGTGATGGGGTTCCTAGGCTAGCAATCTAGGATGGATTAAAAATGGGGAAATCTTGAGGGATGTGAAGGGTCAGTCAGATGGAATGAAAAAGTCAATGGGAACTGAAGAGGGATTTTTATGCTTAAGCAAGCTTAGAAGAAATGTCAATATATAAATTACTCCCCCCCCCATATCCTGTTTTGTTTTGTGTTGATGTTTTTCTGTTGCAATTTCAGATAACTGTGGTTGGTAAGAGTTAATTCTCCACCTAGACCTCAATGTCCTTTCCTGCTTGATTCTGTAGTGAGATCCTAATCCTTTAACCTCTATTGCCAGTGGAAATTCAGCTTAATTTGACTGGAGGAACAAATCTGAAGATTAATTGTGAAGAAACAAACCCCTCTATAGATATGTCACTAGTAGCTAACAAGTAGAGGGGGAAAAAATGAAATAAAATCCAAGGAAAATTATTGAGGTTTTAATTGTTCCCATTCCTCCTCCAACCACTATGGCATTCCTCTCTCTTGCTCTTCTTTACAGAAATACTATGCTTCAATTAAAGTCAGGATGCTCTCCAAGCTTCTACTTCCAGAGTTTTGCAAATGAAAAACAGTGAAACTATTTGGGTTGAAAAATTGTCTCTGTAAACCACTCAAGGCTTTAGGACCTCTAGTGTCTTAGCACCTGTATCATATTCATCTATTGTTTAAATGATAGACTTTTAAAAAAGGAAAAGCTTCCAGTCTGTCTTCCAGTAGATGCTTTCTATAGGGAAAATTATATTTTAAATGTTAAATATTTAAAACAAATTTAAAACAAAACAAGCTAAAAGTATCATCACAAAATGTCAATGTGCAATCACTTCTGATTTTGTTGTTGGCACTTGACATTTAGTTTCACACTGTATCACAACCCTGTGCATTATTATACAATGCACACCCTGCCATATTTTATTGTTTAAGTTAATGGTAACATGTCATTGTTAACAAATGCATGTTTCTGTACATCTCCTCTACATACAGCAAAAATTAGGGTAGGGCAAAACACCTTATGCATTTTTAGTCCAGATTTTTCAGGTGGTCCATAATACAATGTATGAAATGTGAATAAGCACTCAATTTTGTACCATTCATTTGATGTTCTTAACTAAATCCATTAAAATGAAAACACTTTTTAAACAAAAAGTCATAATGTTCAGTGGTTTATTATTAAAACATCAGAACATGAACAGCTAGACTGCTGAGAAAATTGGCACATTTGAGACAAAATGCTTTCTGATCTCCCACTTAATATGAAGAAGTCTCTATAGCTGATCTAATATTTCATTATTCTTCAGACACATGCTGTCATATTTAACTCTGTAATTTTGTTGATCTCTCTCTCTCTCTCTCTCTCTCTCTCTCTGTGCCTGGTTTCAAAATGTTTTAAATCTATTTCACTGTACAACTACCAGCAAGACAGTTTCTGAACAGATGTAAAATAAGGAGATAAAAGATTTTGGATATTGGTAAAATCCTCTTTGATCAGCATGGATAGCAGTACAAAGGTTTATAGCTATATCATACTTACAGAAGGATATTGCTAAGGGTTTGCTTCGGTAGTTATGGTAAAATGTCATGTTTTAAGCACATCTCCCATGTATATTATTTCCATACAGAGGACTGGAAGGCTCACAAGTTTTGAATCTTTGGCCAGGAACCAGAGACTGCCTTTCTCCCAACCCCCTGTGAGCAGAAATGTGTGGCTCCTAAGAGATCTACTAGAGGCCTGGGACAGCTTTGTGAAGAATGTATGCATCTGCACTGTTGCCTAACCCTGCGCACCACAAGTCCTGCAGGACCCACACTACCAAGGAGGCTTTTACAGTTGAACTCCTCCAAACCCTTTGGGGAGGCAGTGACTAAAGGGAGCTTCAGATTTCAAAGGAGGGATGCAAATATTTTAATTTTTCTTCATTCAAATAGAGTGAAGCTATGTTATGCAAAGGAACTTTAAAGATGCAAGCCAAATGTTTAGAACCCTATACAGGGAAAAGAACAACAGGGATATAATATAGCCTTCACCACCCATAGTTTAATGGTGAGCCATTCATATTTCAAAGAATTTATTTTCCATTGGGAAGTATCTCATTTGGTTTTCATAACATATTTTCATTCCTTTCTAGACAGCAAAAGAGCAGAACAAAGGTTCTAAGGCTTCTTATATACTCTAGCTTTATTTTTTTGTAGTAGGAGAATGCTGAATACAGAGAGCAAACAACTAAAAGAGGAGAAAAATAAAAGGTGAGTCAGGAAGGCGAACAAACACAGGCTTCTCATGGCCATTACAAATCTTTTGGAAAATTCTGAACCATAAATTTGTTTACAAAACAAAACATTACTCTCAAGAGCAGGATGGCTTTTGTTTTCTTGTGTGGACATTAAGGTGTGTTGAATCATTACTTTGAATGATTAGAGATCGCTTCATGCTTGTGAACTGAAGATTTGCTAGCTTTCAAGTGTGAGTTGCAACAATTATAGAGACTGCCATGTAAATAGATCAGTCTAAAAAAATACAGAATTTAAAAAACTAGTAAATTTCAACACATTTGAAAAAATTCAAAAATCAACCTTTGCATATCAGTCTGATTTTAGATATTAGTGTGAGATGGAGATTGTGTCAGTATGCACTCATCATCTCCTAGGGATCATGCAGAATAAGTGTTTGTGCTCATTTAATTAGGTACAGTAGCAATTTATGATTATTAGGCAGCACTAGTGGACAGGCACAATTTAAGACCTTCTTTTTCTTCCACCCCCAATTTTATTCCTTTAGTGATCTGCCAAAGTATATTGAGCCTCAGGATAAGATGAAAGAATATTTATTAAATTTTCCTTTGTTTGCTGTCTTTTGATTTTTTGAGATTTGACTCTTGGTTGCCAAAGAACTTGGTTGCTATCATCCTTCAGAGGGAGGCAAAGGTTTTTCAGTGCCACCCATTGTAGATAGTTTAAATATATATAAATCATGTTATGTGCTAGATGGTGGCTGCCTCGTGGTTTCCCAGGGAGTGCCAAACAGCTTGCTTATCCATTTACCTAGGAATTCACCTTGCATAAACTGAATCCATGGATGCATTTTCTACATAGGTGGGGTACTCTGGGTTGGACCTGTACTACTGCAAGCACTAAAGCAGCAAGTTCTCAATCACTTGGGGGACACGTTACTGTGTTGCCACATAGTGGTAAGTGTGTTACAGAGAGTCGGGTAGATGGCTGGATTTGGCCTGGGGGGAGTGGGCTGCTGTGTCGTGTAGAGTCCTGTTATGCCATCAAGTGTGTCACAACCCACAAAAGGTTGAGAACCACTGCACTAGAGTAAAGTCATTAAAGATCTGGTTAAGTCTAAAGACCTGCTTTCCAACCTCCTCTTCATCAACCTTTCTCTCACCTGTGATACAGTTGATCACGTACTGAATGATCTCTTCTTTTGATTTCCAGGCGTCTATATTCTTCTGGTTTTGCTTTTCACTCACTGATTATTTGTCTGTCTAATGCCAAAAGTCCAACTTCAAGCTCAGTTTGCCAAAAACTGGGTTCCTCATTTTCTCAGTAATCTTTTCCATGTTCCTATCCTTTCCAGCCCTTAATCTCATGACTCTCATTCAGCTGCTCTACCCATAATTGTTTACATTGAGGTTTGTCACTAAATCCTGTCAAAACTTAGTGCCTTCCAAAAGCCCTTTCTGTGTGTCCATCTCTACCCATTTCTTTGTCCATGCCTTTTTCATCTACTGCCTTATGGCTGAAAGTAGTAGTAAATATTTGGGGCCCCAGTTGGTAGACTTTGTACAGTGATAGGTAAGAGAGAATTCTTGTTCCAGAGGTATACATTCTAAAAGTCTCGATTCCTCCTCCATTTCTCCAACCACCCCCTCTTTTCCTTTGTTTCCCCCCAGTCTAGTCAGAGTTGCTGTGAATCTCCTCTTCTTCTCCTGCTTATACTATGTAAGCACATCATTCCTTTCTAGAGTTTCTCCCCTTTCTTCCTATCTTTTTGTACATTAAAACAAACTTGACCTTGCCTTTTCCAAGAAGTATGAGTAAAACAAGATCACCTTTTGCACAGTTGCGCCTTGACCAGACCAAAAGTCAGTGAGGCATACATGGGTATCTGAAAATTTCTGTATATTAAGACTAGCGTCTCTTTAGTTAATTAAAGAATCTGTCCTCTATAAAAATTTCTGTGGACACTTAGTACATGAGTTCAGCATTCACATTTTACCCCACGTTTCCACTTAAAAGGCCAGTAATAACTTACTATATTAGGGGAGTGTTATAACGTGGTTTGATTTTTGTCTATGTAAAGGATAGTGTTGTTCTCATCCCATGTTAGAGAACCATGTTACTGCCCTGTGAAAATACGAGAAGTGGTATGATTAAAGCTATTTAATTTACAAATAACCAAACCATTTTATAAATAATGTTTTAACAATATACCCAAGTCTTGTGCTCACAGCCATGTTTGGAGTGCGTCTGGCTAACCATGCATCGAAACAGCTATTTAAAAATCACACATTCCATTAACAGAGCGTTTCTTAGAATTCTAGCAGTCCTGCAAGAATGTGTGAATGCTGCTGGCAATATTAGATTTCAAATACATATGCCGTAAATTTCCAGCCACTAAGGCAATTAAAATCTTCACTGTAACATGGCCAAAATAACTGCAAAAAATAAAAAAAGGTTTTGTTTTTTAAATACAAATTCTTCAGGCAGATCCTTAACTACTGTTAAATTGTCATAACTCCACCAAAGTCAATGGAGCAAATTGTATTTTCCAAAGCAAAGTGCTTGTTGAGGTTGAATGCATGTAAAGGAGGTGCTCTCAGTGTACAAGTATTACGGTGATTAATAATTATCTGCTTTTACACTCATCCAAGCAACAATGAACCCTTTAATATTGATTTTAATGCCTTACTTAAAAAGACCTCTTTGTTTTCTGAGCCACAAGTTGCCATTGTTCTATACAAAGCAGTTCCTCTGAAGTCAGTGAGACTTCTGCGTATGTAACATTGACGGACTAAATGAAGAGTCTGGTTGTGTTAGTTCCTAGCTTAATAGTCTAAGCAGAGGGTTTGAAATATCCAAACTCCCTGAAGCCAAATGACCCTATAAGAGGAAGATAGACACAGCTCTTCAGTTTTGAAAGCTGGTTATATGTAGTAGATCCAGTCCAGTGCCTGTTGTAGTCACTGGAGATCTTTCAGTTGATCGTAGTGGGTGCTAAATTAGCTTCATTTGTATGCAGGTTTTTTGTATGAAACTTCGTAACTGCAGATCCAGACTGCTCCGCATGAACATTAAAGGTCCCATGACACTTCATGAGACAAAATATGCCTGCATGTATTTGACAAATATTTCTTCTCTTCTGTATTCTGTGTACCACTTGGTTGCAACCATCCACCTCAAGGATGCAGGGAATGGATCAGCGTTCACATCACATTCCCCATCAGTAGCTGGCCTGAACCAGGAAAACTAATAGTCCAACCAGTAGAGCAAATTCAGTGATGAATCCTGGTCATGTGCTACCTAAAGCAGGTTGCACATTCACTGACTAAGATGACCCCATGGACGGCTGTATATCATTTATGCCGTAGTTATTTTGGCCCCAATCCTACAAAAGGATCTGCATGTTTAAAAATTAACAACCAATCCAAAAGTGAGTGAGCTCTGCAGGGTTGCAAAAATCTGTCTGTATGTATCCAGTTTCAGGACTGGATCCAAACTCTGTGTTTTGAGAGCACCCATGAAAAAAGGTGCTGTATAAATGTAAAATTAGTTTTAAGTTTTATTTTGATTTATAATTTGAGTGATTCCCTGCAGCTGTAGGTACCTTCACAAACTGAAGAGTAGACAAAATCAAAGTGGAAATAAATGCACCAAATTCTGGGGCAGGATTGCCCCTTCCAGTAGTGGATGCCTACCATATAAGGTAACAAACATGGTTGTGTGGTAGAACTAAAAAGTACCAAACTAATCCTCCATGTAATATATTACAAAATATGAATGTCCCTTGTATGGTTTATATATTTAATCCATTTTTCTTGTTTTCTGAAGCTTGTTTTCTGATCAGTGACTATTAAGTTTTTTGAGACTACTCTGTTAATTTAAGAGAAGACGATGACCCAAAGCTTGTGGAGCAAATACAAAGCCTGCTTCTGGAAAACAGTGTACAATATGGATAGTTCTAGAAGGCTTTTCCTGTGCAGTCAATGAGAGGATGGGGAGGTTGCACATGTTCATTATTCTGCACATAGGACACTTGAAATTTCACTGTAACAGCAGGCATAAAACCTCAGTCCTGCTCCAAAAACATAGGCTTCCCTTGAGCTTAAGAAGGATCTCTGTTAGGAATATAGGACCTGTAACATGCAGGTCTGATTCTATCCAGCAGCGGGCAATAGTTCACATGTATACTCTAGTTCTTGACAAGTTCCAGAGGGGTAGCTGCATTAGTCTATTTCATCAAAATAAGCAAGGAGTCTAGTGGCATTTTTAAAGACTAACACATTTCTTTATCGCAGAAGCTTTCATGGAAGAATATCCCACTTTGTCAGACACTCTGAAGATAGGGGAATTTACAGAAGGGGAGGAAAATAAATGCAGGAAGTGTAAGTCATGGGATCAAGTCACACTGTAACAGCAAATTAAAGCAGTTATTACAGTTCAAACACGAAAACAGCAGATACAGGAAGGTGAGGTCAAATCACAGGTTGTAATGGGAAAAGAATCTGTAGTCACAACATGCAGATTCAATTGTGTGAAAGCAGAATTAAATCATGACAATCTTTAACAACTGCTTTGATTAACTGTTATAATGTGACCTGATCCCATGACTTACACTTCCCTGCATTTATTTTCTTCCCATTCCGTAAGTTCCCCCATCTTCAAAGCATCTGACGAAGTGAGATTTTTCTCCCACAAAAGTTCATGAGATAAATAAACTTGTTAGTCTTTATGTGCCACAGGACTCCTTGCTTACTTGGTTCTCGACAGTACCATATAGGGATGATTAGCTCTGAACTGGGAAACTTGCAAGACTCCTACAGGATATACAGTACTTGGGATCAGGCTTTCAGCCAACCTGTGTCAATATTTGATATCAACCAGAGTGGGTGTGTCATCACAGAATAGTTAGTTCGATTTATAATTCAAATGCTACCCCTAACTCAACTCTGGTCAATGGAAAAATCTCTAGATTGAGTTAAGTGGTTGAAAATCAAGATAGCTGTTCTGGAGATGGGGGTCAGTTAGGCGGAAGCTGAAACTGATGAGCTGCTGATGCTGAAGTTAGCAATTCAGTGGGGATGCAGCAGTTTTAGTTAGAAAAAATTATCAACAGCTAATCTAGTCACTCTGCTGCTAATCCAATCATTTTGTGGATGTGTGGTTGCTCTACTTCAGGCTAGTTTGAGTATAGTATAAGGAAGTTAATTACTTTCTAATCACTGGAGGTTCTTGAGATGTGTGGTCCCTATCTGTATTCCACTCTGGGTGTGCACGTGCACTCCACGGATATGTCTACACAGGAGCCTTAGGTCGATTTAACCTCCCTCAAGTCAACCTAAGGAACTCCAAGTCCAAATTGGGCTTGTATTAAGTCAACTTAAGCACTTGCTTAAGTCAACTTAACAACTGCTCCTAAGGTCAACGTAAGCCTTAAGTCGACCTGGGAGTCGGGCCCCGGCCCTGCTCCAGGGCCTGATCCAGCTCCAGGGGCCCGATCCGGCTCCTGCCACTGCCGTCAGGTGGCTTGGAGTCAGATGCAGCCCCTGTCGCAAGGGGCTTTGAGCCAGCTTCTGCCACCACTGGCAGACAGCTTGGAGCCCAATCCAGCTCCTGCCACCACCAACAAGCAGGTCAGAGCCCAATCCAGCCCTGAGTTGCCTGCCACAAGCGGCTTGGAGCTGGCTCCTGCTGCCATCAGCAAGTGGCTCGGAGTCTGATCCAGCCCTGAGCCACTTGCAGCAAGCAGCTCAGGGCTGGGTCAGGCTCCAAGCCACCTGCTGGTGGTGGCAAGAGCCAGCTCTGAGTCAGTTGCTGCTTCTAGCATGTGGCTTGGGACCAGATTGGGCTCCAGGCCACCTGCCAGTGGTGGCAGGAGCCAGATGGGGCCAGGGGATAGGGGTTGGGGCCGGGGTATGTCTACACTGTCTCCAGTGTACCCTTAAGTTGACTTAACAAGGTTGACTTTAAGGGTATGTCTATGCTGACAGTGGGTGCCATCAGTTCGGGCTTCTGGGAGTGGATCGTGGCAAGTATGAACTTACTGCGCCACTTCCAGAAGCCAACCCTGGAAGTCCTGGAGGGTCAGGGGACATAGGGGAAAGCCAACCGCAAATCACTTTCCCTTAATGTGTAATGGCGGCTGAGAAATTCACCACCATTTGCGCAAGGAATTTTACGTTCCTTGTGTAAACGGTGGTTGACTGCTGCTGAAAAAGCCCTAAGCGTAGACTAGGGCTAAGTCAACTTAAAGTCAACCTTGTTAAGTCGAAATAGCTGAGTCCTCTAGCGTAGACATAGCTCAGGTGCCCGGAGTCAGAGAATTCTTGCAAGTTGTGTCTGTGGGTCCACACTCATGGCTTGTCTTCCTTGTGATGTCAACTGAAGGCATAAAGGGTGGAGCAGACCAACCCCGCTCCCCTCCAGTTTTTTCTCTACTGTGTATGCAGTAGAGATCCAAAGCTTAGAGTTCTGGGCATAGCATGATAACCCTAATGGAGTCTTATGGATCAGCCAAGTGAAAGGTAAATCCTGTGTACAGTGTAGCATTACCATTTTGCAATATTTTACCACCCAGCAATATTATTCACGCTGAACATCATGTGATTTTGTTTGAATAACATCATCTCATTGCATTACATGGTGATCTACAAGGGGATAACCTTCAGAAACATTCGCAAACAAGAAAAGTACTCTTTATCCCCAGCAGGCCTAATTCTCTGCCCTTTAACACTAGTTTTACACCAATGTTACTTCTGGAATAACAATTAAAGTACACTGGTGTATAGCTGCGAAGTCAAAGAAAAGAACTTGGCTAGGTGGGTCAAATTCAGCCTTTCAGTTACATGAGGAAAATCCAGGAATATTTTGTGAGATCTTTTACTCTTTTACCAGTTGTAAATGTTTTAGTCCAAAGATCTGTTTTGAACCTTTTAAATAAGCCTGCATAAAAATATAAAAGCTGTGGAGTTTATTCTCTTGTATCCCCGCTGAGCTCCTTTTCTGAGTTTGTGTATGCTTTGTAACAATCACAGCAATTACAGTCTTGTGTGTCTGCCTATGTGAATGCCACTTGCATCCACTGGGAGGCAGAGACAGCTTCATCCTTTCCATCTTGTAACATCGTTATTTGTTATGTGTTTCTAAAACTTATGGGTCATCTTTCGGCTATGAGGAAAAAAATACGTAAATTGGGTATTAATAGAAGTTACTCAAATGCATCATGAAAGCTTAGGATGGAACAGTTCAGAATAAGGAACAGTAAAGAGGCTGCATTTTGGAGCAGGAAAGTTATTTGCAACCAATGTGGGCAGTAATTGCACTGAATGTTTCTCAAGCACTTTATCATGTTTCTTGTGGAGTAAGAATGATAATACAGTTTGATATCCAGAAGACTCAGAGATGATTTTGCCCTGACTTGTATTAAATTCTTTCTGACTTGCCAGCCACATTGAAATTCCTGCTGCTCCTATGTTGTGGAAAGTTTGAGCTGGAATTCTCACTGGTGGCATGTTGAAAGTGTGTATAGTTTCAAGAAGTGATATGTGTTTGTAAAATTGTGATGTGACCATTCTGAATATCTGTAAACAGTCAGTAATTAGTCTGTAGAGATTAGATGTTAAAGAAAAAAATCATCTACATAACCTTGAGCTACCTCAAAAGGTCATGTATATTATATAGTAATCCTTCCTCTCCTCATTAAACAGCCTCTGTCTTTGGAATAGCAGAGTCTGTTATCACCAAACAGGACTGTAATTCTGAAACCAAAAACATGACATAGAAATTGAGTACATACATGATTGAAGACAGTGATCTTACTCAAATCAGAATTTGTCTAACTCTACCTACCCCAAAAAAGAGAACAAGGTAAAATGAGAATCAGATTGCTTGTTCTGCCTTATGAAACATATAAACCAGGATCAACTATAAATAACAGTGAAAAGAGAAGTAATCTTTAACCATATTGACTGGCAAACAACATAGTTTATAAAACTCAGCATGTTTATCAATATATAGAAAATGTGCTTAGACTATAAACACCTAGATTTCTCCGAAACCCAGGAGATAATATCAAGTCTTAGATTTGCCTCTCCTTTTCCACCAGATGTTATAATTGTTTACAGAAGGTGTCCTCGATCAAAACACAGAAATCAGCCTCTCTTTGAAGATAGGATGATAGTCAATTTATGGGCCTAATCTCATTTTGCAGGCAACTGCTACTGCTGCCCCAAAGGTTCTTTTATACTAATTTCCTTAAAAATGAATGATGATGAATTCAATCTCACCAGGCTGTGTGAAAATTAGGTTAAGATCCAAAATATTAAAGGACATTTCTGCTCATTTCTAAAACAAAATCTCAAATTGGGTTGGGACTCCAGCAACATTCTGCTTAACTAAACTAAAAGAAACTGCAAATGCTAAAGATATCAACACTCTAATACCTTTATTGCACAAACTATGGCAGTGGTTTTCAAACATTTTTCCTCAGGACCCAAGCAAAAAAAAAAAAAAAATTATGCCCCTGATCCAACTATTACATCTTTGAGCAGTGGGTTCCAGTCTTTTAGTGGAGGCAGCATGTGGTGCTTCAACTCAGTGCCTGAGGTTCTGCAATCCAATACTGGGTCCTGACCCTAAGTCTGAAAACCTCTGAACTATGGTACTGTGGAAAAAATATCTCCATGCCATTAAATTTGCAAGTCTGCTTCTACATTCTGTCCTCCCTCTTCACATAACCTAAGCCAGCATGGTTTGAGCTTTTATCTGTCTGAGCAGAACAGTGTCAGTTACTTGATAGTATCTAAGGCTATGTCTACACTTAGAACCTTAGTTTTGAATTAACTGAATTCAAACTAATCAAGTCAAACCAATAATGATTAGTTTGAATTCAGTCAATTCGAACTAATGTGGGCACACTAGGAGAACCAATTCCAACTAGCATGTCCATGGACAGGACTTGCTAGTTTAAATTGAAAGAGGGGCACCATGGGAGGTGTGGCCACATGGCCCCCTAGAAGGGCCGTGCCATCACCCAAACCCCTGCTGGGCTCCAGCCCTCCTGCACAGAGAAAAGCATCCTCTGCCCAGGAAGCACTGCAGCTAGAGCTGGGCAGGGGATGCTTTTCCCCACACCAGGCTCAGAAGGCTACAGCCTGGCAGGAGATGTTTTCCCCTCCCTGGGCTCTGTGGAGCCAAGGCGCGCACACACCCCCTGCTCTGGAAGTGCTGGTCAGGTGGGGGGAGAAGGGATTCCCCCTGGGGGGGGAAGGGATCCCTGTGTGACCCCAGCCGTGCTGCCGGGTACAGGGATGGGACCCCCGCACCCAGCTGGAGCCCAGCTTGCTGGCATGGGGACGGGATCCCTGTATGCGGCTGGAGCCTCGCTTCCTGGGTGCAGGGACGGGATCCCCGCACTGGGCTAGACCCGTGTGCAGGGATCCCATCCCCCCCACTGGCAAGCCGGGCTTCAGCTGGGCACGGGGGTCCTGTCCCGATGCCGGTGGGCACAGCTGGACTTGCACACTGGGTGCGGGTCCCCACCCTCTCTCTTAGACAGTGAACAGGGACCCCATAGCAGCCAGCCAGATCTGGCTGGGTGGTGGTGGGGGCACCTTTGGGGCAGCTTGCTCTAGGTGCTGGAGGGCTGGTTTTCCTTCCAGGGTGCCATGCACCCTGGGAGGAAGGTCAACCCATGTTAATTTGAACTAACTTTAGTTCGAATTAACGAGGCTACACACCATTAATTCAAACTAGATGGGTTGAATAGACGGACGCTTCAAAGTTACATGAGGTTTTATAACTCTGAAGTATCCTCTCTTCAGTTCCACCTTAACGAAAGCCTTAGGTCGAATTTGGAAAATGCTGTGTAGCCATGCCTATTTTTAAATTCGACCTAATGTTTATTACAGGACTTCAGGTCTATTGCACCTAAACTCATTAAGCACCAAAATTTTTCGGAGTTTCTTAGGTGCCTATATTCATGCTTCTGGGCTCCCCTGCCTCCTTCTAGGAGTCCAGACTTGTATAGCAATTAACCGTACTCAGTCCCAACTTTCAACAGAAAAGCCACCAGAGACAGCTACAAACATCAAACCTTGAAAGTTAAAAAAAAAAAAAAAAAAAAAAGGGGGGGGGCGCAATGTAACTATATGATGGGTTTACTCACCTATGAATAGAAACAAAAGACTCAGTATAGCAGGGAGAGGATCTCAATCCTTTCCCTGGAGAGATCTTGAGGACCAAGATGTTGTAATTTTTCATGACCTCTTGGTTCCTGTGAAGCCAGCTAACTTTGGAACAGACTGAACAGGGTGGGTGGGTGTAACCCAGTTTATTAAATAGGAAAAGTGACTATTAATAATTGTAGACCTAAGTTCATATTTTATTATTTTGTTTTGTGTTATAATTATTTGCCACTTTCTGTGTCTATTTAAATCTTTATTCTTTCTTAAATAAACTAAATTTTGTTTTACTGTATGTGCTCACAAGTACTGTGTGGTTTATAAGGGTGGTGGTTTAAGGTAAAATTAGTGGTTTGCATTAAAACTGGAGCACACTGCTTCTTTGAGGGCAGATGATGTAGGATTTTTGTG
This sequence comes from Podocnemis expansa, assembly GCA_007922195.1. Lineage (NCBI taxonomy): Eukaryota > Metazoa > Chordata > Testudines > Podocnemididae > Podocnemis > Podocnemis expansa. The sequence continues at coordinate 122,281,176 of ML681963.1, forward strand.
TCAGGCTAAATACTACAAGGGAATGATTCAAAAGCTCATTTGGGATTTGGATGGACCAATTATTAACCTGCAAGGTAAAGACACAGCTGGCATACCCCAGAGGAAGGCATGTGAGTGGTTGAACAGCTGGTGATGGCAGGGAACCGATATCCAGCTAGGCATAGGCAAGACCCTTCACTCTGGAGCAGGGGTAATAAGGTGATTCTCAGTCTTGGTTACCCAAAGCAGCATCACACCCACCACAAATTAAAAACAAACAAGGCATCTGGTGGCACTTTTAAAGACTAAAAGTGCCACCAGGCTCCTCATTTGTTTTGCTGGACTAGACTAAGACAGCTACTCCTTTGGAAATTAAAAATGGAGTGTCAAAAGTGTGATTTACATGATCATGTTGTCTGCTGCAATTATATCAGTATCTTTGCCTTTGTGCATGACTTTCTTTTTCCTTCCAGCATGTTAAGTAAGATGTTGCACCTGTACTTAATTTCTTAAAGTGAAAGGAGGGGAAAAAGAAGAGAGAAATGAATATGAGGAGGGGAGAGTTTTTCAGGATGTGATGTGGCATTTGCGGTGTACAGGGAGATGGTATGTATTTGATTTCATAATGTCACTCAGTGGAACAGCAGTGATTTGACAGTTTTATGATCTTTGTGGTTTAAAGGGAATCTGTAGTAATATCATCCAGCTTAAGTTGTTACAATACTTTTATTTGAGACTGTGAACTATATATTGAAATTTTGTCCCATATCTGAATATGAATGGTACAGAATAAAATCATACCAGCAGCTGTTTAAAATGTATTCCTATCATCTGTTTCAGAATGACAGTGAATGGACACATTGTTGAAATTGTTAATTAGATTAAAGAAAAAAGAGTGGCTGTTCTAAATAACTGGAATATTTCTGCATTTTTATGGTAAACATGATTTTCTATAGTTCTTCAACAGCAACTGAGCCTTAGAATTTGGGTCCAATAGGTCTTTATGATCATATCAGTGAAACTTGCATCAATGTTCAGTGAAATTAAAGCTTTATTTGTAGGCATTCACTGTCTTTTTAAACTTTCCTTTTGTTATAGTGGGAATACACTTTGTTGAAATCTAGAGAAATAAGTCGATTGTAGCTAAGTAGGACCTAAGCCATGAAAATTAGTTACTGCAGTTCATTGCTTGACTTCTGAGATTTCTTGTGCTTAACAAGGTTAGCATATAAAGTGTGCCACATAAGCACTGCAATTAACTACTCAGTGAGTTGTAGTCATAATGGCTAGACCTGGTTTAAATTTTTGTTTTAACTGTGTATGTGTGATGTTTTGTTTAAAAATAGTTTTCATATCAAAATGGAAATGTGAGTGGGAAATGTGTGTTTCTGACTCTGGTTTTCAGGTTTTCATTGCAAAATTGTAACCCATTTGCTCCCCCACTTTTTGACAATCAGCACCTAAAAATGTGGATTTGGCCAACTTTTCTGGGTATAGGCACAAAAAAAGTCAGTTTCTGAATCTTCCATTTTATAAGAAAACCCCCAAAACTGTGAAGAAAAACTTAAACAAAAACTTATTTGGCTTTGTCAGAAAATTCTGCAAGAAACCTCTTTTATGGATAAGGACAACCACCTTTGCTCCTTCTAATAATACACCTCCATCTGGTCAGGCAGCACTTAAGGGAACAAAGTCCTAGCCTTGGCTAGCTTATTGCCTCACGTATCCACAGGCCTTTTCAACATTGCCATCTGCCTGCCAGCACGATATTGAAATATGGTGTCAATTCACGGTCTCCTGTACCACATATCTCTATCTCATCCAATCAATGGCTTACTTCGTCTGGTTTTTAACTACCACCTAGGGAAACAGAAACATGTCTTTAACTCTAAGAGGATTTAAACAGTCTATTCTTTCTACTCCAACTAAAACTGTTCTTGTGAGTAAATCGTGATGCCCTTGTGTCTGGTTTTTCCCATGTAATTGTTGTTGGGGCATTTGATATACTGGATGATGTACCCTCGATAGGCATGTGTAAACCTCTCCCTTTTCTCCCTGGTTTATTCACGTGTGCACAGGCGCCTAAGTTTGATGGCAAAGAGAACCCGAGTTTCCCAGTGGTGATGTTGGGATAGAGGGAATCCTCTATCTACTCTTCTGTGGCAGTCCCTTTGGTTCACAGGAAATTAAATTTGGCGGTGCCTGCACCTGGTGGGGTCTGGTACACACACAGTGGCATGCCTTGAGAGCCTCCAGAAGTAAATCCATGCGGCTAAGAATAACCTGTGGGAGGGATCTAATCCAAACTTATTAATTATATATATAATACATTCACAGGGCTTAATTACATGTAACACACCTTTACTTAACAAATAAACTTATCATAACAGGATGGAATTGAATATTACTACTAATTTAAATACACAGAGGTAAGTAAATAAACCAGTGAGCAGACACAGAATACAGTTTAAAGGAAACTTATCTAACTAGCATGTTCACAGCCCTTTTTCCAACTCAGAGGGCACACTTCCCAGAGTTCAGAACCCCATCCCTTTGCTTGTGTGGGCGCACTTGGAGGGTCAGTGAAGGAGACAAGGCAGCTCTCCGCTGGTCCAATATCTCCACTCAGAACCACACTGGAGATCCGGCGAGAGCCCAACCAAAGGTCTGTAGTCCTGTCCCTGGTTCAAAGGGACTGCCACTCTGCCTCCCCTCAGGCCCAGTCAGTCTCTCAGAAGACTCCCTGGCTTTACAAGCCCTGCTCCAAATTGGAGGAGGGAGACAGACACTCACACCTTCACTGCAGATCCAGCTCAGTCAGCTCTAGGCTCTGACCCTGCTTTGGGCTGAGTAAGTCACCAACCTCTGATGCTCCCTGCTTGAGTGAGCCTCCAGCAGTCTCAGGAACCCCAGGAGCAGCTTCAGAACCCCAGGAGCACTCACAGCAGCTTCCAGATTCAGACTTTTCTCCCCCTCTGCTAGCAGGGGGCAGGCAGGGTCCCTCTTTCTTTCCCAAGGGATTATGGGAGTTATAGTCCCTCAGTGGAAAATTTACAGCACACAGGAACTGCTTAAATGTTAACTTCCTACTTGATTTCAGAGGCCCCTAAAGTATAGGATGCCTACACATGTAGACCCAATAGGCATCTGTAGGTTTCAGGAATTTTGAAAAGTTGCTGTGGGGAATGCTGACCATCATCATATCAGTGGAGATATGTCTACAGGTTTTGCATCTGTTGTGCTGACAGGGGTTTGATTACCCTCTGAGTTGTTTTGTCTTGGTCTGTGGGGCGCTTCCTTCTGATAGCAAGGCTGGGGGGTTGATTGAAGGCCGGAAGAGTGGCCTTTATAACTCCTGCATTTTCTAATGAGTCCAGATATGAGGTGATACTGTAGCCTCCAGAAGTGAATCTTATCTTGAGACGTTCAAATTTATGAAGGCGCAGTTGAAAAAAAAATCTGGAAAATTAAATCATGATTTCCACATTCATCTTGGAATAATTCCACTGATGTCAATGGAGATGCACTAGTAATTAACTCCCATAATGATATCTGTGGGTACTGCTGTCCTTTAAGATAGGTCTGTAAAAATATTCAGGGTAATTCTGGCTCCTCTCTCACATATATACACACCTTTTTAATTTGTATTTTTAATTCAGTTCTGTTCAACAGTCTCATTAATGATCTGGATGATGGGATAGATTGCATACTCAGTAAGTCTGAGGATGACACCAAGCGAGGGGGAACGGTAGACATGCTGGAGGGCAGGGACAGGGTTCAGGGAGACCTAGACAAATTGGAACAGTGGGCTAATAGGAATCTCATGAGGTTCAACAAGAATAAGTGCAAAGTCCTGCACTTGAGACAGAAAAACCCCATGCACTGCGACAGGCTGGGGAGCGATCAGCTAAGTAGCAGCACTGTAGAAAAGGGCCTGGGGGTCATGGTGGATGGGAAGCTGGATATGAGTCAACAGTATGATCTAGCTGCCAAAAAGGCCAATGGCATACTAGGCTGCATCAGTAGAGGTGTTGCCAGCAGATCGAGGGATGTGATTGTTTCCCTCTATTCAGCATTGGTGAGGCCGCATCTGGAGTACTGTGTCCAGTTTTGGGCTCCCCGCTGCAAAAAGGACATGGACAAATAAGAAAGAGTCCAGCAGAGGGAAACAAAAATGATCAATGGGTTGGAGCACAAGACTTATGAAGAGAGACTGAAGGAATTAGGCTTATTTAGCCTGCAGAAGAGAAGACTGAGGAGGGATTTGATGGCAACCTTCAACTAGTTGAAGGGATGCTCCAAGGAGGATGGAGCTCGGCTGTTCTCAGCAGTAACAGAGGACAGAACAAGTAGCAATGGTTTCAAGTTGCAGCTGGGAAAGTCGAGGTTGGATATTAGGAAAAACTTTTACTAGAAGGGTGGTAAAGCATTGAAATGGGTTAACTGGGGAGGTGGTGGAATCTCCATCTTTGTAGATATTTAAGATCTGGTTAGATAATACCCTGTCTGGGATGATTTAATGAAAGTGGTTCTGCTTTTTTTTTTTTTTTTTGCAGCGGGTTGGACTAGGTGACCTCATGAGGTCCCTTCTAACCCTATGATTCTATGATATAGGACATATAGTTTTCAGTGTAGAAATGACTATCTGCCTCAAAGCCTTCTTTGATGTCCTTTGGGCCAATGGAAGAGGAAAGAAAATGGCCCTCTTTTTTGTTATTGTGGCTATAAATGAGTAGAGACTGATCTGGTGGGTTACATTTGCGTGACTTTTTGACAGCTAATCCTTTGATCAGCAGGCACTGTAATGGATTCCTATAAAGCAAAATAACAAGTTACTTAGAGCAATCTGAGTGAAATACTATCTAGAAATGAACTTAGCCTCTTCTGCTTTCATTTTTTTATTTAGCAAAAAAGACAAGCTTATAACCTTCTCAGAGATACAGTTCAGTCTGTGCTAGCACCAGTTCATTATCTTCTGACACAAAGTTTTTACAACTTGTTCTCTGATAAAAGTTGTACTGTACTTGTTACTACAGTGCTATGTCTAGTTCCTGAAAATGTTCTTTATGGGTCTTAACTCTCTCGAGCTTAAAACTGAGGCTCCTTAAGATACCAGGCAATTGCAATATCACCTTATTTCAGCAATGTACTGAACATAAAGTTAGAGAAGTCCCATAGGAATTTGGACCCCGGCTGCTTTACAATTTCAGGCCTAAAATTCTTGATAATCTTTAGGCTTTATTTCAGGCCATTAAAGAATAGCAGTAGTCAGATCTGCTATTATATTAATCATAAAGACTCATTTAAATTGAATCTCCTGAGCCAAACCATTCATTCCGATGTTATTGCAACTTTAACTGCTAATGCCACAATCAGTTCTGATGCAGAACTATTTTTAGTCTAGCTACCAAGATCACCGCCTTGCCCAATCAAGAGTGAGAGACTTAACTTTTTATTTATTTTTATTTTTTAAATATACTTATTTTCCTCTTCAGAAATAAAACTGTTACAGGTAAACATAGTTAATACTTTTCCACCTGCATTTTATTTTGAATGTAAATGTAAGAGTATGCTTTCACTGAGCCTTTCTGGTTTCTATGTATTTGTTTGAAAGGACATTATCAAGTAATTTAGGTCTCAACACCATGATAAAGATCTTCAAAATAAAATGTTCTTTAAAAAAAACTATCACTGTCAATGAGAAATTAATACATAGGCTGCAATTTTTCAAAGCAGCCAAAGCGGACGGACCCAACTGCAACTGAAATGTAAAGGGAGCTGGATGTCTAATTTTCATAGGCTTCTTTGAAATCTCCAGCCTTAAACTATAGCTGTCGTTTATTCTGAACCTAAACAAATCCATTTTGCTAGCTGTACATCTGCACTTCACTGGCACCTAGGGGTAAACTAAAGCTAACTGTGGAGCCTTGATCTGCCAACATCTTTTGAGGTTTGTCCAACATCTTCAACGGTCCATCTAGCTCATGGAAATCTCCACTCAAAAGCTGCCAGCATGGAGAAAATTGCGGAATCCAGGTTCAGTAAAGATTTGCATTCGTGCAAACCTTTTCTAATTGGGCCCAATTTTTTTTTAAATAATCTAGACTCTTAATGCTTAATAGCTTTCTTATTTAACTCTATCTATACAATTTAGCCCTCTCCTTGGGCTGTTACTTTGTTGTGGTAGAGGGACTTGTGTGTTCCTGAGAACTATGTTGTCTGGAGTTCTATAGTTCTGGTAGGGTCACCTTTGGCAAACAGTTCTGAGATGATGTTCCAGATGAAGCATGGTCCAAACTTCTGAAGACCCTAATGGTGGAACAGGCATATTTGTGGACTCATCAGGTCTCTGTAGTTGTGAAAAAGATGAGGGCTACAGTAGGACAGAGACCTCCAGTTGTCTTGGACTTTCCTGTCACTGGGTTCAGGGCTCCTTCCTGTCAAATTTAATGAGGTTACCCCCTGCACTCCAGCTCCCACACTAAAAGAGTTTGTCTGTAGGTCTCTGCCAAGTGTTACCATCTCCCACTTTTTTCCCTGACAAGCATTGTCTTTGTATAGAGGGATAGCAGATGATATAATTGTTTATTTCTACAATAATCTTAATGTAGTATGTCTCTATCTGTAATTAAAAATGCAAATTAAGGCTCTGCATCTGCTTCTGCTTAAGTGAATGGTGAAAATCCTATTGCGATGCCCTAGTGCAAGCAGAGAACTAATATAGCAGATTGACAAAGTGTCAGACAAAACAGTCAGCAACCTTTTTATCCCTACCAAAAGCAAAGTTGAACTCTTACCACTCCACCTATTGTACCAGGCAAAATGTAAGTAGGTAGACCTTTTTACAGTTGTGAAGGTCAACAAACTATAGCTCTTTCACACCGACGTGAAAAGATTTTGTAAGGTATGCTGGAAACATCAATAAAGGTTGATTAATGTACAATTTTGGATGTAGTATGTTAACTGGTGGTGTCCCTTAAACAAACAGAAATGTTCTGTTATCTCTTTACCATGTTCATTTAAAATCATTTCCAAGGTTTACTCTGAATGTGCTTTCATGTTGAGTTGACCAACTTGGAAGTACATGAGACCATCATGTGTTGTGTCTGTGTCCTTCATTATTTTGCTAGTCTAAAACATTCGTACACATTAAATGGGTCAGCCTGATTATGCCTATGTTTTGATGAGATTAAATATTCTTCTGAGAGGAAAAACAAACAAGGAGTCCTGTGGATCTTAAAGACTAAAAAATATATTTATTCTATAAGCTTCCTGAGTGGAAGATAGGGTGAAGTTTTTATTATGTTGGAAGACATTTTGAATATTGTGGTGCTCTACTGGTGTTTTTTAATGAGCTGGAATTTTATCCAGCTACAACTATAAAGAAATAAACAGCATTTTTTAAAAAATCACAAAAGATAGTATTAGAAAGAGAAACACCACTGACAGGAAAATATGTGTCAGTGTTGCCATTTCTTGTGATGCTCCAAATGCTATTTATAAAAACCGGAGCACACAAAAAAGCCTAACACTTAGGAATCATCTATGTTCAAGTTCCAAAGGGGGTAGCCCTGTTAGTTTACTTCACCAAAACCCAAGGAGTCCTGTGCGGCATTTTTAAAAGACAAACACATTCATTGCATGAGCTTCAGTGGGAGACAAAAATCCCACTTTGTAAGCGTCTGACGAAGTGGGATTTTCTCCCACTGAAGCTCATGCCATAAACAAACTCGTTAGTCTCTAAGGGCCACAGCACCCCTCATAAGGCGGGGCGAAAGGGGGCTTTGCACAGGGTCAGGAGCGGGCAAAGTGACAATCGAGCAAGTTTGAAGGGACGGAAACTGCTTTGCGGCGGCATCTTATTGTTCAGACCCCACCGTTTTGCAGCTTTTGAAGAGTCCGTGGGTCTGGCTGAGGCGCTAAAAAGTCCTTACATGGGCAGAGCGCCTGGTTTGGATTTGAGTAAATCGGAGGGTCCCGCTGCTGCCCTGAGCGGGGGGCTGTGCACGTGTCCCGGGGAGCGGAGCACGCGCCGGGGGCGAGGAAACCCTCCGTCCCGCCCCTCACCTCGCCGCCCGCCCGCCCGCGTGGCCACGCGCCAGGGCGGTGGAATGCTGAGCGGCTCCACCGAGCTCCGAGTTCGGCGCGGCTTGGCCAATAGGAGGCCGCGGCTGCGCAGAGCGGCCAATAGGGGAACGCGGCTGAGCAGGGCTCCGCCCACTCCCTCGGCTAGATCCCAGCCGGGCTGCAAGCGCGGCCGCCAGGTTCCTTCCGCTCGCGGCGCGGCGCGGGAGCAGGCGGCATGGCCGGCGTGCGGGAGAAGGCGGCAGCTTTGAATCTGGGCGCGGTCTACAGCCCGGCTCACAGGCCCCCGGGTAGGGGACGGGGCGCTGCTTGGGGGAGGCGGGAAGCGCGCGGGGCGTCCGCGCGAGCAGCTGCTGGGAGCGGGAACGGGGCAGCGGCGGCTCCTTGAATTTGCCGCCAGCCCCACCGCAGCTGGGGGGCTCTGCCCTTCCCTTCTCAGGCGTGGTCTCCTGTGGGGTGCGCCTGAGGGCGCCTCCCCGGGGTCTTGGGTGCCCCAGACCAATGTTCCCTCTAACTTTTTGTAGGCTGTGTGCACAAAAAATTTCTTGTGCGAATTTTTGGAACAGTCTATGTGTACGCCGGTGATTGTGGTCAAACTTGTGAGTGCAATGAAGTAAATGTGTATGATGCAAATAATACCTAAATTTTATTTTGATATGGTGATGGAAATGATTTTATAAATTACAAAACCTTATTTGAAACGTGCTATTTGAAGTGACCTACTTAAAGTAACATAAAAATATTAGCACTGTTGAATTTTTTTGTGCGCACTTTATTTTGTTGTGTGTGCAGGTTTCACAACCTATGTGCACAGCTTAGAGGGAACATAGCCCCAAACCCGTTCCCCGCGGGCAGCGGCTCCTGTCTGGGAAGGGGGTGGGAATTTCCCTCCTCCCCGGGTGCCGGGGAGGAAACGAAGGTGCCCCCCTTTGGCTGGACCAAGTCCCTGTGATGAAGGAGGAGTTGTGGGGTGGGTGTAAGCAGGTAACAACTTGCCTCAAATAACTGTGCTCTAGGTAGCTGGCAGGGGGCTTGCCCTCTTCTTAGGAAGGTATTTTAGGTGGGGGCATGGCTAGGGATGCCGACCCTGGCACAGCCACAGCATGCTGTTCTGTTCTTATTTTTATGCAGGTACCCTGGACTAGTGGCTCTCAATCTTTTTGAGGCTAGGGACCCCTTTTCATCAGAAATTTTTCTGCAGCCCCCTGGCTGATTATGTAATCTGGGCCATGCGGGCTGTCTCTGGCAGGACAGCCCGCCAGCAGCACCATGGCCCACGAGGCGGTGGCTATGGCCCCTTGCTCTTGCCCTCTTGAGGAGCCGCTGCAGCCCCATCCCATTGCCGGGATCCGGCTGCAGGCAGAGGGAGGCAGCCCTGGTGGGGAGCATTGGGGCTGCAGCTGGATTCCAGCCCCAGTAGGGAGAGGCTCTGCAGACCACTGGGGGCCCCCAGGTGCCAGGTTGGGAACCACTGTCCTAGATGTTTCTGACCAGGGATTTCCTTAACACCCCCCCCCCTTCTTGAATTTTCCAACACCTCTCTAGCACTGTTCCCTCTAAGCTGTGCACATGTGCATGTGCACACAGGTCATGAAACCTACGCACACAACAAAATAAAGTGCACACACAAAAATTTAATAGTGCCAATATTAGTGCCCACAAAGAGTGTTTTTTGCAGGCGCACAAATTTTTTGTACTCACAGCCTACAAACAATTAGAGGGAACATTGCTCCCCAGTTGTCAGCTAGTAACAGCGTTACACCAATTTAGTGAGCCCCCCAGTGCACCTCCTACACTCCCTGTAATTTCAAGTCCTGGGGGGAATACTGTTTCTGACCCTGGGAGTCCTGCTCCCTGGCTAGGTAGCGTGTGGCTGACCGCTAGTCCTACTAACAGCATTTCAGAGCTTGCCTGGAGTTTTCTAAGTTCTGAACTCCTGGAGTAAAGTGTTTCTCCGTGAGGAAGCTAAGTGTGTGTGGTTACATACAAACTTTCTGCAGCTGCACTGTGTCTCTCTGGTTAGACTCAAGTCATCCCTAACCTGCTTTGCTAGGCTGAATAGATTCAGCCCCTTCTTTTCCCATTGCAACAGGTGATTTGACCTCATCTTCCTCTATGTGCTGCTTCCCAGTATATGAGTTTTAACAACTGCTTTGATTTGCTGTTGCAGTGTGACCTGATCCCATGACTTACACCTCCCTCCATTTATTTGCCTCCCTTTCTGTAAGTTCCCCCCTCTTCAAAGTTTCTGACGGAGTGGGAAACTTCTCCCACAAAAGCTGAAGTGACAAATCAATTTGTTAATCTTTAAGTGCCACAGGACTCCTTGCTTGTCTTGCTGAGCTAGACTAACACAGCTTCCCCTTTGAAACTGAGCTCCTCAATCGTGTCAGTATAAGACAGGCTTTCTAATGATAATCATTCTCATGGCTCTTCTTTTTAACACCCTTCTTGAATTGTTGGCACCAGAAATGGACCCAGTATAGTGGCTGTTTCACAACTGCCAAATACAGAGGTAATATAACATCTCTGCTCCTGCTCTAGATTCCACAGTTCATGCAGCCAAAAATTACATTAACCCTTTTTGCCATAGTACTGTCCTAGGAGCTCATTTCCAGCTGACTGTCCACTACTGCCCCCAAATCTTTTTGAGAGTCACTGCTGCTCAGGAAAGACTCTCTCAACCCTTGTAAATATGGCCTATGTTATTTATTCCTAGCTGGATACATTTTCCATTTCCCAATATTAAAATACACATTATTTGCTTATACTCAGTTTACCAAGTGATTTGAAATCGCTTTCTGTCTGTGACCTGCCTTCATTATTTACCGCTCCCACAATTCCTGCATCAACTGTGAACTTTATCAGTGCTGACTTTTTTTTTTTTTCCTTTTTAGGTCATTGATTAAAAATATTAAGTAGCATAGGGCCAAGAACCCAGCACCCTATTAGAAACACACCCACTCAGTGATTCTCTGTTTGCAATTGTTTTGAGTCCACCATCTTCTAGTCTGTTTAATGTGTGCCATGTTAATATTATTGCGTTCTAATTTTTTTTATCAAAATCAGGCCAGTCACCTTGACAGAAATCTGTTACCTCAACACTATTACTTCTATCAATCGAACTGTGTAATCTCATCAAAAAAAGATGCCAAGTTAGTTTGACAGTTTTATTTTTATAAGCCCATATTATTGACATTTAATTTATATTATCCTCTTTTAATGCTTTATTCAGTCCTACATCAGCTGCCCTATTATCTTGTCTGGGATCAATGTCAGATTGGCAGGCTTAAAATTACCTTGGTTATCCTGTTCATCCATTTTTAAACAGTGATTAGATTTTAACTTCCTAAAATATGCTAAGACTTCTTGAAAATCAGCATTAACATTAACTTCATGGGGTGACAAGGATTATGAATGCTATACCTCCCTGTGCTCATCTTCATAACAACAGAGTGCCCCAGATCATAAACTGACAATAGTAGGTTTCTACTGAGCAGAGATGCTTTTTCTAATATCAGCTTTACTAGTGTTAAACTCAGTGTTCCGCTCACAGTTATTTAACAAAAACCTGCATGTTGCTGTTACCAGGTATGTGCTGCTGGATAGCCATGCTTGACCTAATGGCAACTGGCAAGGCTTTAACTCCAGAATTTTGCTTACACAAGTAAAGTGGCAACTTACTTAATAAAGGGGAAGGGGATTTGTAACTCTATGTTCTTCTGTTTGGCTGCTTGTGGAAGTTAGCATGTATAAACTACATGGGGGGGGTGTGCATTACTGCCTTCCTATATTGGTGGACTTTTTATGAGAAATCTGTATGGAAAATTAACGTGGCTAACTTTTTTTTTTCCTCCTTGCCCCACACACTGGGTATTGTATAGCTGTATGGCATAAGGTAATGGTAGCAGAACCTTTTTCTAAAAACAGACTAAGATTATCCCAGCATTGGTTTGCAGAGAGAGAATTCTGCCCTATCTCCATCCTGAGACAGTCCTATAAATCATTTCACATGATGGGAATTTTTTGTGCAAAATGATACATCTGCATTTAACTAAACTTATACTTCAGGTAAGTCCTTTAATAATACAAAATAAACCCGCAAACAAATGCTGTTTTGCCTCACTTCTCACCAAAATTGAGGAATCAAATAATTAACTGAAAGTAAGTTCTCCACTGCAGTTTCTTCTTAACTCCCCCTCACCCCACCAAAAAAAAAGTAACCATTCAACAGGAGTATAATAGAAGTAATCATACAACAAGAAAAACCATGAATAAAAACAGCTGAAGACAATTGTCTGGCCTAAGATGGATTTGCAACTGATTCTAATGCCCAAAGCCTGGGGTGCTATTTATTTTTAAAAAAAAAAAAAAAAGTGGGAGGCAGGTTTGCACCCTATTGGTGGCAATACCAGAGAAGTCAGGGAGTTACAAACATGCAACTGATGGAAGCATAGGGTCCATAGTGACTAACTTGCTGATGGTTTTAAATTCTGGGGTGGGTAAATGCTTGTGTAAGAACTGGTTCCCTGTTTGTACCATGTTGGTTATCGGTGGCTTGGACAAAGTACTTTAGGTAGAAAATAACAGGACAATACCAGTTACGGAACAAGAGAACTTGAGCTTGTGGATAAGTAACAGTGCATGCCCTGAAACCAGGATGCTACATCTGACTAGACTTTTTTTTTTTGGTTGAATGATAATCTACACTGATGGACATACCTCTGAAAAACTGCACAGTAAGCTATCGGCATGTCCTAATAAATGCAGTAAATGCATGCTTTCCCTGTCCTTGCATCCTTAGGTTTCAGCTTAGCACAGAAGCCATTTGGAGCAACATATGTATGGAGCAGCATTATCAATGCACTTCAAACGCAAGTGGAAGTGAAAAAGCGGCGACAAAACTTGAAATGTTATAATAACTGTTTTATTGGCTCTGACGCGGTGGATGTCATCTTTGCTCATCTCCTTCAGAACAAATATTTTGGGGATGTAGATATTTCCCGTGCTAAAGTAGTGCGCGTGTGCCAGGCGCTGATGGACTACAAAGTATTTGAGGCAGTTTCAACTAGAGTCTTTGGAAAAGACAAACGGTCTGTGTTTGAAGATAGTAGTTGTAGCCTGTATAGACTGACAAATCTCTCTGGCCCGGAAGACAGTCCATTTGAAAAAGAATACAGGCCTTGTGCCCATCAAAGGTTAGTGCTCAATGGTACATGAAGATAAGCTGCTTTGCATTGGGGGAATGATGACTTTTTTTTTTTTTTTGTGGATTTTATATGTAGTGGGTTTGGTTTTTTTGTTTTTTGTTTTTTGAAAGGCATCCAGCTTGTATCTTCCATTCACAAAACCAATACAGTCTCAACCAGCCCCCCCCCCACCAAAACAAACACAAAACCCTTGTAAAACTATTACTGTCTTGCCACTTTTGGAAGCCCCTGTCTGTTAACAGGACTTGTGTTGATTAGACTCCAAATTTACCTTTTTCTTAAAACTCTTTAAAGAACCCTTATATGAGTACAAAGGTCTGGCTCCTCAGTAGCTTCCAGTGTAGTCCACAATGCTGCAAAGTTTGTGCACACAATCAGAAAATGAGACTTATCAGAGCAGTCTTGCTGTCCATAGCTACATAAATGCAAAAAATCATTAGCATCTTAAAACACTATACATATTCCAATATTAGTGAATGCTTACCTGAAGACAGTTAATATATATCAGGGTGGCCAAACTTAGGGAACTCAAGAGCCACACAAGTTAATTATTAGACCTTCAAGAGCCGCACTGAGGCATAGAGCCATACTTTTGCCTACTCCAAAATTACTAAATTTATAATTGATTGCATTTTAATTTTATTACAAAAAGAGGGCAAACATTGAAGCTACTAATGTCAGATTCTAATAATTAAGGTTACCATGAAAACTAGGCCTATAAAAACTTAGTCATGTATTAGAATACAAGAAAACAATGGACATAGATCATGGATATACAGCAAATTAGTAAATGAGAGAGGGTTCAGGGCTCACATACAAAAATTTCCAGCACATGCACAAAAAACAAACTATGTATTGCACTGAAACTGTGCCTTTTGATATACTGTATTGCAGGGTATACTATTTAAGTGCCACAGGACTCCGTGCTTTTTTCCTGATTTAGGGAAATCCTTGTGTGATCTTGGTCAATGATCCCAGGAAAAGCACAGGTCTTTCTATCAGAGGTGGCTTATTTAATTACCAGTACTGTGCTGGCAAGATGATTTACTTTTTATTAGTTAATAGGGGGAGTCTGAGGTCTAGAAAGAAAAGTTAACTTCAGTTACACTGTTGCAGATTAGAGTTGAAGACAAAACAACACACAACCAATGGAAGTCGCTAATGTAATAGAAATCTCTCTCACTCACTCCCCCCCCCCCCCCAATCGTCCTGGGCACTTGCCTTTCTGCTCCAGCCAGACTCTGAGCCCTTCCACACCTCTGCTCTGGCCACTACAATCACCCCCCTCCCCCTTCACTCCAGCCAGACCCTGTCTCCCTCCTGCAAACACACCCCACCCCTGCTTCCCCAGCGCTCCCTGGCTTCTGCCTCTGCTCCAGCCCGACCCCTGCCCAATTCCTTCTTCCTCCCTCTAGCAACACCCCAGCTCCTACCGCATGCTCCCCCAGTGCGGCCCCCTTTAACCTCTTCCCCCTTACCTGAGCAGCCAGCTGATCTCTGCTGCCCTGAGCATACATCTGAAGAATGCTCAGGGTCTGGCGATATAAATGGTCCCCCCAGCCTAGCACCCGGAGGAATGTTTCTGGGGCCAGGTAGGGCCTGTGGTAGCAAGCCGCACTCTCACCAAAGAGTCGCGTGCAGCTTGCGAGCCATGGTTTGGCCACGTCTGATATATATCAGCTTTGGGCCAAACTTATCCTTGGCATAATTGCATTGACTTTATTTTGGGGGTGATCTTGACCCATTATCTTATACTGCAAAGCGGTCCTTTCCTGATTGTAATATCATGTCTGAAGATTTTTAAATCTTTTGTGTGATATGCACTGATGATAGCAAATGTGATCAGAACATAATTTAAAAAATACATCAGCCCAGCTGGTGTGGTAAGTCTGAAGTCTAAATCTGAAAATGGTGTACTTCCTGCTCTTAAGTCTTGAACATTCTGTTTTTCCTTGCATGTCCTAAAGAAACTGACTAAAGTCTTTATTTGGACACAGATGCAATTATTCCACACAGAGTATTTTATTTGAACCAAATGTTATATTTTAGACATCTATGCCAGGAAAACCATTTATGAAACAAAACCTTGTTCACACACGTCCATCTTGTTCGCACACATGACCATCTGATTTATTCCAAGATCATTCTTTTCTCATTCATGTAATCTCAGGATGGCTTCTTTAGGAAGTTGAGGAAAGCAGAAAAAGATCTAGTGGCACATACAATCAAAGGAATGAACCCTGTGGGCTGCTACACAAATAGTGAGTACCAGACAACTAGGAAAAGTTCTCAGGCTGGACTAAAAACTGACAGTGCACAATGACACATCTACAGAAATCAGGATTCAAATGACTTGCTATTCCCAACTGCTTGAAGCAGACCATAATTGGCCCTGGTACGTGGTGGGAGAAACAACAAGCAAATAGTTGAAAAGAAGGCAAGACACTTAGATCTGGGAGGTTATGACTGGAATCAAGTAATACATGGAAGTGGTTGGAGCACTGTTCCCTCTAATTACTCGTAGACTGTGTGCGCAAACAATTTCTTTGTGTGTGCAAAAACATTTCTTTGTGAGCACCAATATTAGCACTATTGAAATTTTTTTGTGCACAGGTTTCATGACCTGTGTGGGCGTGCACATGCGCACAGCCTAGAGGGAACAGTGGTTGAAGGTGGAGCAGGGAACAGAGGAGCTGACAGACATTTGTGTTCATGTTAAGTTTGTCCCACAGGCTCTCTCTGTACTACCTTTTGATGTGTTGCCTGAGAGTGGCTACCACCTCTTACTGCTTCACAAACTATATCCTAATCCTGACAAATCCTTACTGGAAGAGGCTATGCTTTCTCCGGCCTCTCTCCTGTTTTTCAGCGGTCTTTCTGGAAGAGAACCCCCTGGTGAATCAGAATGAGCAGCCAATTCCAGGCCTGGGTGAGGATGTGGGGTGAAGCAGTACATGTGTTTGTGACTCTTTTGCTGCATTCTGATAAATGGCTCTGTTTGTATGTTCTGCCTGTGACTAAAGGGGCAGGGAAGGCAGAGCAAGCTCTCCAAGCAGTGCACTGCTTTCATGCTCACTGTTTATCTGTACAGTGAGTGCCAGTGAGCTGGTGATGTTGCTCGCTTGCTTTCTTCCCTCTTCTCCAGCATTCTTTGTGGTGGGTGCTGCTCTGTTTTTTACCACATGTGCAAGCAGTAGGGAAGTGAAACAAATGTCGGTTTCCCTTGTATTGTTCAAAGTGGAGCAGAGCAATGAGAGTTGAGGGAATTTTATCAAGAAGCTCTGAGGTATTTTTCAGGTACACTGCTGTACTTTAGTCAGTCTGAGTCTTGTGCTCACTCTCTCTCCACTCCTGTATTGTACAGATGCATTCAGTAAGATTTACAAAACAAACAAAAAAACCCCCCCGATTAGTTGGCACCAAGGGTAGCAACACTTCCATATGCATGGACTTGATTGTTAGTAAATAAATGGACTCTTCTTTCTGATGTCTTGATATTAGCCTCCTCTCTCTTCATCAGACTTGAGAAAATGGCATTTAATCCTACTGCTGTCAAACCAGAAAGCTTAGAAGATCTCTGGGAAAACTTGAGTCTGAAACCTGCCACTGCCCCTGAAGTAAACATCGCTGCAAGTCTGTCTCGGGAAGGTAAGCTGAGTAAGATGTCACAACTTACTTGTGGGGAAAGGAGGAAGGTTATAATACTGGAGGGAAGATGTTGAACTAGATTCTCTTTGGCATCTATTATGACACTCAATGTCCAAATCACAAGAACATTGCACACTGAGGCTTTGTTTTAGATTTAGATTCTAACAGAGATTTGTCATCTCCAGTTTAAAAAATAAATCAGTATAGACATTTCTGAGGGAGAAGAGAATACATTACTTTCATGGACTGACAGATTCAGATTGGGGTTGGAAATCCTCTGTTTATAAATTAATATCTTAAGCTATAATCGCACCTGACTTCCTCATAGACATAACTTATTGTTGGCTTAAACTGTCTCCTTAGTCTATAAAATGTTCCTGCTCTCTCCCTAGTGTTCAACCTTCCCTCTTAATTGCTGTATAGAGAGGACTTGCAACTGTGTCTGATGGTTCAATTTCTTGTTCAGTTTGCATATTTGTAAAAACTATTTTCTTGGACTACTGCTAAATTAATAATATGAATACTTTTCTGGAAACCAGAATATTTTTGTGTGTTCAGTAATGGAAGCTCTAAATGTGATAGGAATATATAGCTAAGAGTCATTATTTGAGCACTTAAACCTTGAACAAACCTTTTCTTTCTCCAGAAGCCCCTATGAGTCTGAATGTACCTGACTTGATTCTTTATCAATGAAAAAGATTGCTTGCAGAGTAGAGTACAAAGACTGTAAAACATTTCAGACTTATCCAAAGGTAGTTCTCCTACTCTTAACAGCTAACTAAACAAGTTCTATCCTATTTGAAATGATAAAGTGTACTTAAATTTGATAAGAAACCCACTCTTTGTTGGTATAACCTATTACTAAGAGAACACTAAAGTCCTATTAGAGGAAAATATATTGCAACTTATGCAATCTTTCTTGACCCTTAACTTCACTCTCCAAACCCTCCCAGTTATTAATGAAGTATGGAAAGAACAAACAATTGCTCGTCTGCTGCAGCTTGTGGACCTTCCGCTTATTGACTCTTTACTCGAACATCAAGGGATCACGTCTAAGCTCCCCCAGCCCAAGGAGGAGGTTGGATACATCATCACAAGCAACTACATAGACAGAGAAATTCTCAAAGCTTTCAGTGACTCTCAGTAAGTAGAACCTTGCTTTAACTGTGAGAGCAGGAAGCATTTCTGGACTGTTCTCTTTCAAAGTCGTTTAGATGCCTTGCACAATGGCCTGTTTTTGATTTGTTCATGAGAATGGTTGTAATAAACATTAGAATCCTTATTGTATGAAAGACAATAGGCATGATACAATTAGAATGACTAGGCTGAATAGTGATACAGTTTGCTAAGCCAACATCGCATCCAACAGAGACCATTATCACTGAATCCTGGAAGATCTCTAAGAAGCACATGTTATACCAAATGAGTACCTGAGATCTTTTCAGGAGGGAAAGGCAATATGCTGCATTTATGATGACAAAATTGATAACTAACTTATACCTATGGCCACACACACTCATCCACGTGTCCAAGCATACCGGACAATGTTCTGCAGTCTGTATTATTACTAGTCCTGATGGTGCTGCTGCTGGAGTGCGTGCTAGTGTCTGTTGCTGGGGTTCATGGCAGCTGCCTGGCCAGGGAAGCTGGACACAAAGAGGAGCAGGGTCTTTGTCGGGCATGCGCCAACACTCCTTTCTTCCAGGTGTTATGCAGAACAGTTCCCCCTCTACCTTTGGGATCTCACCCAGTCTTTATAGCTTTGTCACGCCACTCCAGATGCTCTGTATGACCGTTAGTCACCAGGCAGATGTGAATGTGACCCTCAGCTTGTTTTCTGGGGTGTATTCACATTCTCCAGCAGTTGAGATGGGTTTCTCACTTCATCTGGATGAGCTGGCAGCATGGGGCTGGCTCATAGACACTTGATCAGAACAAGCAGACAGCTTGAGGCTGGTTCACACACACCCACCCTCCATTCACACCTTCTTGCCTATTCATTCCTACACAAGATAGGGTACGTTGGTTACAATATGGAGTATGGAATGCTACAAAGATTGAGGAAAAAGTAGTGTTATAACCAGAGCCTAAAGATAAATAGGGACAAATTCATATAGCAGTACTAGCTGGAGCTGTGTGGCTCAGGGGAAAGAGCTGCCTCTCCCACAGTCAAGCAAACCCCAAAGGGCAGTGGTCTGAGTCCAGTGCTCCCCAACAGCCATAACCAGCATAGAAGAAAATACTCATTACAGCTCCAAGCAATTCACTAAAACTAAATAGAGATTGACAGGAATAATGTAACAAAATTGTAAACATTAAGATAACACTGCTAATGTGAAGTAACCAAAATGAAATACAGATTGGCAGGGACAATATTACAAATATTGGGGTAACATTACGAATGGGGAAGTAATTAAAACTAAATAGAAACTAACAATCAACATTATCAATAAGAAACATGTTACCAGTAGGAGACAACCAGTTAAGACCATATGAAGATTGACAGAAGTAAGAAACAATCAGTTAAGACTCATGGAGATCAAGGCAAGGCTGGGGTAAAGTTACACATTAGTGAAAGTTGTATAAGAGTGGATTAGCACCATAAACCAGCAAACCCAATAAAATTGAGTGAACCCAATAAAATTATGAATGGATCCATAAGGCTATAGATAAAATAACAAACATACCCCCACACACTGATACTTAAGTGAGGGGACAACAGTGCCCAAATGTCTTAAACTTTTACAGTGGCAACAAAATACTACTGGTTTTCACTTGACTTGGCAAAGTGGTGAGTTCTACTGTAAGGGCTACCCCATTACTTCTGGATGCCAATACTCAAAATAGCATTTATCCTCCCAACACTTGTTGCATGTTGCTCATAATTGATAAGTCAAGAAGTTAGCATTACAGAAATGGAGAGCAGACCTAGGCCAGTCAAACATAAGAAACTGTCTAGTGATTTCTTCAGCAGAGAAGGATAAGCTTGTCCATCAGCCACCTTCAGCAATCTATTTCAAGTAAAGGAGTTTCTACACATGGTGAACTGCTTTTTCTATGAGGCGATCATCCTTTTA
Source organism: Podocnemis expansa (assembly GCA_007922195.1). Lineage (NCBI taxonomy): Eukaryota > Metazoa > Chordata > Testudines > Podocnemididae > Podocnemis > Podocnemis expansa. Next base: position 122,301,175 of record ML681963.1, read on the forward strand.
GTCTGAGGTGGAAGGAGTTCTGGTTTGATAGGGAACTGTTGAGTCTATGGGTATTAGCATAATAATTCATCATCTTCAGCTGAATAGCCCAGATATGATTTCATTGGAGTTACAGGAAATAGTGGAAAATCAGCTGGAAGAGAATTTAGCACTGTTCTTTTTAATGTTAACGTACTGTCTTGTAACATATGTTGCCAAGATACAAGGGGGCAGCCATATTAGTATAGTTCAGTAAAACAAACGAGTCCAGTGGCACTTAAGGACTAACAAATATGTTTATATTTATTGCATAAATATACTTGTTAGCCTAAATGCCAGAGGACTCCTTTTGTTTGTTTCCTTTTTAACTAGGAGCTGGATAGCGTTGTGTATTAGTGCTGTGTCAGCTCCCTGGCTATGTCTACACTAGAGGCTTAAGTCGACTTGAGCAAAGCCAGGACTATATTTAGAATTTATTAAGTCGACTGAAGCACTTGCTTACGTGGACTTAAACTTTCCCAGCTCCTTTGTGCAGGAGCTGGCTCCCAGTTCTGCAACCTGTGGCAGGGGTTGTGTGTTGGCTTTAGCTTCCAGCCGCTTGCCACTGGCCCCCAAAACTGTATCAGGCTCCAGGAGCCCGATCAGGACTAGGGGCAGAGCAGTGGGCAGGGAGGCCCTGGGTATGTCTGCACTGTGTCCAGTGAAGACATACCCTGAAGTCAACTTGACAAGGTTGACTTAAATCAACTTTTAAGTTGATGTCCAAGGGGTCCCCCAGTGCAGATATAGCCCCTGCAACTCCAAGAGGTTAGCATTATTCAGCTTAGAATCAAACTAATCTTACAACTGAAGTATGCAAATACTGCATATCCTAGCATGCTTTTTGTAAGACAATGTCTGCCGCCTTAATTATAGTTGGAGTTAGCATGTCAAATCTAAAGAGCTGCTGAAATTCTTTTGGAATGAGGAGACATTATTGGGGGGGGGGGGGGGAGTGCCTTATTAGAGAGGACTGCAGTCAACAAGGATAGGTAACATACACTTTTCTCAAACCATACTGCACACAAAAACAAAACCTAAAACTGTTAGTATGGCTGTACGATTCCTCCTTTTGGATTCTGGAAATCAATCATGAGTGAACAAACTGATTGCTTCAGTATACTTAAGGAATTTGATTCTTAATTAGTAGTTTGAAAACAAGCTTGGCATGAAACTTCATACTGTGCTATTAAAAATGCAGGTTGGAACTCATCCTTACCTGTTAAGGTCAGATCAAAGTTCAGGAGTCTCTGACAAACAATGGTAATTACAAAACATACCCCAAATCCATAGAATGCCACTTTGACTTTGCTTTAAGTATTTGTGATTTCATTTAGCTGGACAAACCAAACACTACACCCTGACTTTTTTTCAAAAGCAAATAATGGACAAGTAGGCTTTTAAACACTTACCTGTGGCTTGATCCTAACCTTTCAGTCTAAATACTTAGGCTTTTCCCATTATGTATTTCTGTTCACTAGTTTGGACATTTTTAAATGTGCATTTACGAGAAGTCTCTGGTCACTGAAGACTAAATACAGCTAGCTAATGTTACATGTCTATATCTTCATACAATTTGTATCTTGGTCTTTGGATAATGAGCTTTCTTTCTAGGACTGATGAATGGCTCTCTGCAGCAGTCGATTGCTTGGAGTATCTTCCAGATCAAATGGTAGTGGATATAAGCAGAAATCTGCCTAGTCAGCCTGATAAAGCAGACACATGGAAACTACTGCTGTTTGATACCATTGGTAGATACTACAGCCAGAAGAAGGAGCCTCTATTAAGCCATGCATCTGACATCCACACAGGAATTGCAGAACTGTTGGGTAAGTAGAGGAAAAAAATTAAATGAAGCTGAGATCCCAGGCTCGTGTGATGAGTGGACAGAAAGATTGGTTACTTAGTTGTCAGGCTTCAGGTCTGATAAAGTTGTATACTTTAACCCTAAAAACTATGCCTACGTGATAGTTACGTGGCAATACCTTTCTCTCAGTGTTGTGAATGTTGTGCCCTACCCTGGACAACAAAAGTCACACTGACATAAGCACTTGTGTGCACAACACAGAGCTGCTTCTGCCAACAAACTTAAGCTAATCACAGATATAGGTTTTTTAGGCTGACAGGAGAGCTCTAAAGGAGTAGAGAATCAGGCCCTTAATTAGCTTATCTGCTTCCGTACAACTCCATTTTGGCGCGCGTGTGTGTGTGTGTGTGTGTGTGTGAGAGCCTTGTTTGGTTGGTTGGGTTTTTTTTTCTTACTTATGCATAGAGCTCATGAATGGCTCCCACCTCCACCCACTGTGGATATTTCATTTTAAAAATACTTCAGAGGTGAACAGTCTAAGATGACTCACTTTTTATTTAAATTTTTTAAAAATAAACATACTTATTGAAGGGTCTGGGTACATATAATCTAATTGTGCATCTTAAATTTAGATGCAGCAACATTAAAATAATCAGTTCCACGAGAACTGACCCAACCAGCTGCTGACTCTTTTCATCCACTAGCACAGTGGCTTTCAACCCCCCCCCCCCACTTGCGGACCTCTAAGCCTTCAAGTCTGCCACAGAGTGTCCAGGGAGATTGAAGTGCTTACCTACTGGTATATGTTTCCACTTAATTAACCCGTCAAAGTGGGCTGCAGCCCATGAAAGCTTATGACTGAAGAAATTTGTTAGTCTTTAAGGTACCACAGGAATTTTGTTTTTTGCTGTATACAGATCAATATGGCTACCCTTCTGAAAATTGTCAACACAGTGTAGTTAAAGGTCTAAAATAACAATTGTAAACCCTAGTAATAATGGTAGGTGTACTCTCTTAATCAATGTGGTTTATCATCTCTGTCTTCTCTGGCTGCTTCACCTGTCACTGCCTCAGTCTCCTCCTTTTGGATTTAGCTCTAGCCAGCTTAGCTCTCCATCTATGCCCCAGTCTTGACTAGAGTCTACCTGAAGTACTGAAGTGCATCATCTGAATCAGACAAGACAGAGGCATGTGGCTGGGAAAACAGAGCTGCATGAATCCTTACCAGTCTTCCTCTGAAGTATATTACTTATTATTCAGAGACCACCTGAAGGAGATTACTTGCAGGCCTGTGTAAATTTGAATTTAATATTCAAAAGTATTTGCCAGTGAGAAATTTACTAGTTATTCCCTTTCAAGAATCTATAAACAGTATTGCATTGTATATGGGTGGCACAGCTGGTGGGCACACCCATATTTTAGCTGTCTTTTTTTTTTTTTTAAAGTTGACAGTGATTTTTACAAAATAGGATTGAGTTGTGAAGTCAGTTTCGTAGAGTGAGCTTCTAACTGAAGCTGACAAAGTGAGACCTCTAAGTATCTGAGTGCAAAGAGTCTGGGGCTAGAGTGTTCTCAAATAGCAAGCTAAACAGTCTTGTCATGAGACTTGCCAACCTGATTATTATGGTACAGCTGGAAAACACCTGGAATGCAAATGAGATTTGTAGCTGTGAAGCAAGCAGATAGCTCAGTCAGCAGAACAATATTGGTCGGCTTTTTTCAATCTTAGTGTTCAGGTTAGTAAAAAGGGAGAAAAATGTTGCTTAACGGCCTTGAGCATAAACAGAACTGGATAATGGCAATGAACACGTCCACTAAGAATACTGAAGAATTTAAAGCAAGCTGGTCTCTGAATTCATTCCAGGCATAGAATTTTATGGAAATTGCCTTAGTAACACAACTGCAAAAACAAAACTGTCAGTTGAGAGGTATGCTTAGTGTTGTGTTAAGCTCCATCTCTGTTAATATGCATCCTGTTACTCTACAGATTCAAAGCTGGTATATAATCCGTGTTTTTTAAACCATGGATTAACATTTTCCATTATAAACCTTAAAATCTGTAGGACTGCATAATTTAATTGGGAAACAAACAGTTGGCTTGCTTGCGTAGAGCAAAGACTCCTGAATTTTCAGTGACTTTTTTTAAATACAGGAGTCAATTCTCTTTCTAAAAGTAGGATGAAAGAAAGTTGTTTGTCCTGTGGATGTGCTTAGGCCTGGCCTGTACTACAGGTGGGTCATTGCAAGGCAGCCTACATAGACCTAATTCTGAAGGCATTGACATGGAAATATAGTTCCTGCCAATGTAATCTGCCAATTTAACTCCACCTCTGAGGGGTATGGTGCTTATGTTGATTCAGGGGTTAAAGTATAATTTGGTGGGCCCTGGAACCCTCTGGCATGGGTGGGGTCCCCAATACCTGTCCCCAGACACAGCCACACACACACACCCAGCAGCCCCCCTTCTCCCTCAAGCCCTTACTTCATCTGTTTGCAGACTGGCTGACCGGCTACAAGCTGCTCTGCCCTGCAGGACGAGATTCACAAACCTCCTGCCTGCTGCAGCTCTCTGCTGGCTGGGCTTAAGGAGGAACATGGTTTAAGCTGTAATGCTGGATTCTGGCTGCTCGTGCTATTTTGAGAGGGGCCCCGGAACACAGCGTTCCTGCGGGTTCCTCTATTGTTAGGGGCCCTGGAATGCGTTCCGGTGTGTTTCCCCCTTACTTTAACCCCTGTGTTGATGTAAGCAGTGCAGTTTCTCAAACAATACTGCATCATGCTAACACTGACTGTTGCTATCTTTCAGAAGCGGTCCCACAATGCCCCACGCTGATAGTTAAATTGGTGCAAGTGCTCCTGGTGCATTGCTGACATGAGTGTAGTGTCGACACACAAAAGCGGTTTAATTACTGTGGTGGCTGTATGTCAGTGCAATATAGGTCAATTAAATTTGGTAGTGGGTAGATTTGTCTGTAATCTCTTAGATATTTCTAGTTATTCATTAAACTTTAATCTGTTTGAGGGATTTTTTGTTGTTTGATTTTACTGAACATGAATACTTCTGGACTTTGATCTTGCTTTCAAAGGGGGGGGGGGGGAAAATAGGAGCATGAACCTACTCAACTTTGTCTTTTGTCCCAGTGAATGGCAAGACAGAACAAGCTTTAGAAGCAATTCAACTCTACTTGAAGCTTTTGGATAGTCAAACTAGAGAGCAGTTCAGAAGGCTGTTGTACTTTATGGCTATTGCAGCACATCATTCAGCAATCAAGTTGCAGACAGAGGTAAACTTGCACCTTTAGTAATGTTAATGTCCATGATTTTTAGCACTCTTGTGACTTCCAGCAGACATCTAATATCTGGGGGATTTAACTTTGTGTCTTTGTATAATTTAATGTTGAAAGACTGTATACTAAAAAAAAACTATATAATGAACATGATGCTTTCTTGTGACCCACTTGCACTAACTAGGAAAAACTATAGTGCTATCCCCTGACTCGTCCTTACTCTTTGTAGAGTGACAACAGGATGGTTGTAAAAAGAACATTCTCTAAAGCTATTGTCAACAATAAAACTTTATCCAAAGGAAAAACTGACCTCCTAATTTTGTTTTTGGTGGACCATCAAAAAGATGTTTTAAAGGTAAGACCAAGAAAGCAGCCACCTTAAGGATTTGAGCTGAACTACATTTCATATTTATCTAAAACATTAATCATTGAAAGTGTTTGCTTTTTCTACTCTTATTCAAGATCCCAGGGACATTACATAAAATGGTCAGTGATAAGCTGATGGCTCTACAGCAAGGACAAGAGCCCAGTAAGGATACTGGTAACTGTCTAAAATTATCTTTCAGACTGTAGATGGGGTATGTTTTTTTTTCTTTTAAGTGATTCTCTCTAATCTAGAAAATACATGTAATATCACTAAAGGTGCAGTCTTGGACTACATCAAAGGAACCTTTTTAGAACTGGGTGGGTCATGAAGGGTTCATAACCAATTTAATTTAGATGCAAAAGTGCCTGTAAAATATACAGGGTGGCTTACTCTGTCCTGTTTATGAATTATCTGACTCTTTCACATGTCTTTTAGGCTATACCTTCTGCCAGAAACTTGATCAAAGTGAATATCACCACAGTGTAGAGAAGACTACAAAGGCTGAGCTGCTGTCTCTGTTAAAAACTATTGATGAAGACACAAAAATCTCTGCCAAGGAGAAAAGGAAATTACTTGGTCAATTTCATAGCAGCAACCCAACTATTTTCATGCAGTATTTTGGTGACAGAGTTAATATGTGTGTGTAATTTAAAATTAACAATGTAAGCTGTACCATAGGTTTGAAAACACTAATATCTTTTTAAAGTTTATATTCATCTATCTAATAAAATTATTTTGTGAAGATGAATGGAATTGGAGTAATCAATCTAGGACTTCAGTTGCTTTTATATAGCAACATTTATTTATGGAACAGTTTGAATGCTGACTTTTCATATTTTTGTTGCTGTAGTGCCAAAACAAGCCTTTGTGGTGGTAAAGAAATCTGAAGCCAAGCATCCTGGCTCCTGTGTTTATCACTACTTTCACCAAACACTGAAGTAAAATCATGTGACAATGGAAAGCTAGTTACTTAGCAAAAGTATTTGCTTCTCATTGTCTGGAAATTTGTCTCATGCCTCCCCCCAAGCAATTTTTTAGGCTTGAATCTTAACCTAATCTAGGTGTCCTTGTAAGATAAGTTCAAGGTAACACGTCTTTTTTTTCCTTTTTTAATCAATGAAGTACCAGAGTAATCTAGAAAGTTGTGTGAAAACTTGCTGGGCGGTATTCCACAACATGTATCAAACAGTTAGTTAAAACTCATGATGAGTCATCTTAATATGATACCAATTAAAGTTTAAATTCACACAAACTTGAAAAATTAATGGAGGGAATGACTTTTGATCAGTAAGGGCCTGAACCTGTTCTGTACCCTTACTTGCTATTGATTTTTTAAGAGCTTTAGCAGTGCTCTAGAAAAGTCTCTGTTTAGTTGTAGCTAGATATCAACCAGCTTAGTCAGAAAAGCAAAACTAAATGATGGACCAACCTGAGTTCTTTAGTGGATTGTGGTTACTGCAAAAATGGTCACTGATGGGATGCTTTTAGTATGACCCATCTAGCTACTGTTAATGATTTGGAACAAATAGCATTAGGACTTTGAGTTCTACAATGTGTACATGTGATTCACTGTAGATTTATGCAGATGAAAGCCTAATACGTAGCAGCCTCCTGGGTTGCACAGTGTCTTCCTATTGTGGTGTTGAAGATTAGAAAGGGAGTGTGGTCGTCAATCTTTGCAGTGACATGGAGCCAATTTTGCCCTTACTTGGAGTTGTGGATTTTATCAAACTATTATGGTTGTGCCAGTAAAAAAAAAAAAAAAAAAAAAAGAAAAAAATACCTTCCCTTCATTATGCAAGTCGCTTGCAGTACAGTGATTCTAAATTGTATTCTTGCTGTTAGTGTTCACTGATGTGGAACAGTGTAACTGAGAAACTATCTACTGTTTAATTTTGGCAGAGTAACAGTTGATGCTACCTAATGGATCTGAAGTCAGTTGACCTTTGGATACCAGTTCAGTTCTAGTGGGACATGGTGGTGGTTAGTGTCATGAAAACAAATAGGCTATTGCTATATTTTTCTCATTCAGTTACTTCTAACTACCTTCAAGACAGAGACTGAACTGTGCTTAATAGATGTCATTATGAGAATTCATGATTATCATGTTTAAGGTATGACAGATAATGGTCCTTCTGCTGGCTTGAGATCAGATCGAGTATTGTGATATGGATTGTTCAGCTGAATGTCCAGAGTGCACTGAAGGATAAGAGCATACACTTCTTACAGAAAGCAAGTTGCAGTTCTTGCTGGAGTACTAGGCAATGAGCCATCCACCCTACCTGTATGCAACATTACATAATCTTCTCTGTACTATGGCAGCTGCTTTCTCACCTCCATGAAGTCACAATTTTTTTTACCACAAAAGTCGAGCACTGTACATAGACAGTGATCTTTTGTTAATTTGATGCAACTTTCTGTGTAATAAAGGCAACAAATGGCTGCCCTGTCAACACTTACCTGTTGTTTTTTTTCCATGCAGGTATTCTCTTGCTTTGACTTTTTTTAAGTGCATTGATTATTTTTTCAGGGTGCAACAAGAATACACTAAACTGTAGTGAGAGTAAGATGCAAGACTTGTAGTGGAGTATAAATATGGTTGACTAGACAGTGCTTACCTGTTCACTTTGTCCCTCAGCACCCAGAAGAGAGGGGACATGGATTCCACTTACCACCAGCAAGGGAAAGTGGTTTGACGCCTCCTGCTGTAAAAGGATAGGGACTGCTGAAAGCCGTAGGAGCAGAGTGTAAGGACTATTGAGCCGTCAGATGAAACTTGATGTAAAGACATCAGATTCCTGATCATTGGATGGTGACCCCAAAACAGGGATGTGCTAGGACCATTGCAGGAGAAAAGTCGTCTACTGCAGAGCTGAACCAGGTGGGGATGCTAAAGGAGAGTCTGCTATGCCGCACAGGTGGTCACAAAAGGATAAACAGCAGTTGGTACTCTGCTTCAATTCTACCAATGAAGTTTTATAATTCGAATGCTATAATAAATATAACTTTCAGTGTAAAATTATTCTTTACCCTGATCCTCAGGTTCTAGACAAAATTGAGGGGTAGGGTATGTAAAAGAGAATCTCCCCTAAAACACCTGTGTTTTTAAACATTATCTAGTGCTCTTCAGTGTTCCTTTATAACAGTGGTTCCCAACCTTTTCCTTCAGGTGGACCACTATATCCTTTTGTGAACCCCACCCCCCATAACCCAGCTGTTTTAAACTTAGCCTGTGGCTGATGGGAGTCAAACTTGTAGAGGAAGATGTATTAAAAACACAGCTTTTTCTAGTAATTTATTATGCTCACAGACATATTGCACTCATCACCCTACAGCTACCTGCAGCAGTTTTCATTTTTTTCCCCTTCACAAACCACCTACAGTACCCTCACAGACCACTAGCAGTCTACAAATCACAGCTTGGCAACCACTGCTTTATAAGATAGTGAATCAAAACAACTTCCTGTAAATGAGCTGCAAGGAAAACTATGCACTTAAAAAAAAAAAAAAAGTGTCCTTAATTCTATAACAGAGAAAATACATTTCCTTTCTGTATAGCATCCTTACTCAAACTTGTCAGATCTCTGGGGTTTTTTACTCTTATTTATAAAGAGGAGGAGAAAACCTTCCCCCTTGACCTGCCTCATGTGGCTGTGGTGTACTTCGTCTTTAGAAGCTCTTAGGGCACGGTACCCTGGAAAAGGAGTATGCCACAGTGAAGCTGTGGCTTGATTTCACTCCTTTAAAAGGAGAGGGCTTTTAATGCTTACAAAAGATGTAAAAAGAGTACTAGAGCAGACCCAATCCCTGTCCCAGAAGCTCAGAAGGGGAAGGGGCTGTAGAGCTCAGAGGCAGGGGGAGGGTAGCTGTTGGAGGGAAACTAGACTCTAGAAGAAAACAGCCAAGGAGTCCTGTGGCACTTTTAAAGACTAACTGATTGATTTTATTGCATGAGCTTCCACGGGAGAAGAGAAAATCCCACTTCATCAGATGCTTTGAAGATGAGGGAAATTACAAAGCATCTGATGAAGTCAGATTTTTTTTTTCTCCCATGAAAGCTTGTGTGATAAATCTGTCACTTTTTAAAAGTGCCATAGGACTCTGGTTCTTTTGCTGGACTAGACAAACACAGCTATCACTTTGGATCTAGACTCTAGAGAAGGTTTGACCAAACAGCGGCTCTTCCAAAAAAAAAAAAGTGCATCTCATGAAAGCACCGCAGAGAAGCGGCAGCATGGTTGGGGACAGCAGGGAAGTGGCAGCATGGTCAGAGATGTGGGGAAAGTGTGGCTGGACTGGATCAGTAGAGAAGACTGGCATGGTCGGATGGGGGTAGGGAAGTGGCAGCATGCTCAGATGGGGGGGGTGTGGCATGGTTGGGGCTTGCAGGGAAGCAGCAACATGCTTGGGGATGGCAGAGAAGCATGGCATGGTCAGGGCTGGTAGAAGCTCAGAATGGTCAGGGACATGGGGAAAGCACAGCTGGGTGGAGTCAGCAGGAGCACAGGATGGTTAGAAGGAGGGAGAAGTGCGGTATGCTCAGCGATGGGGCAGGGAGGGAGAAGTGCAGCATGGTCGGCGAAGCTGCGGCATGTTTAGATTTTCTCACAGGCCCTAATACAGTTTACTTGCTAAAATAAAATTGTTTTACAAGTTCTAAGCATGACATGGAAAACCGAAAACAAAAATAAAGAGGAGAAAAGTTTAAAACTGAATGCTGATTAATTTCAATCTTTGGCACAACTTATGGCTGTGAAGCATTGTATTCCACAATGAAATTTGTTAAATCGAACCATTGTGCAATACTTAGGGATCAGCACCTGAGAGAGCTGTTACATACTGCATTGGCAAGTTACCACCCAGATTTTTAAAAACTCGCCACTAGCCTGCAGTGTTCTACATCTGACAACAGCTAAGTTTTTACTGTATAGGCCTAGTTTTCATGGTAACCGTAAGTAATTATTAGAATCTGAGATTAGTAGGATCAATATTTGCCCTGTTTTTACAATAAAATTAAAGTGCACAATGATTTTTAAGCTCAGTAATTTTGGAGTAGGTAAAAGTAGGTGGCTAAATGCCTGTGTGTGGCTGTCAAAGGTTTAATGATTGACTTGTGCAGCTCTTGAGCTCCATAAGTTTGGGTACCCCTGCTGTAGATGGAAGTTTTGCCCACTTAGCACTAGAAAGTCAGCATGATATACAAAATACGTTGGGTGGAGCAAAACCTACAAACAGTGGTGGCTTTTGGGGTAGGCGAAGCAGGAGGCTGCCTAGAGCTCCAGGCAATAAGGGGCCCCATCCTTAATTTGGTGGACAGAAATGAAAATATCCAAAAAATATAGAAATTGTTCCCATCTAGCAGAGCCAGTAGGGCTGGAAGCCTAAGCACTTTTCAGTCTTGGCTCATCAAGGCAATCTATCATTAGGATCTGTGCTTCATCTACGTTGCAGATTTCACCTTTATCTGCCCATTACCTTCACAATGGCATGCTAAAAAATCAGGAGCAAGCAATAGCTCAATAGCAGGAATTTTTCCAGTGGCCTCATCTTCTAATTCCTTAGTGTGGCTATTGATGCTGTGATTTTTTAAATTTGTGAAATATTGCCTTTCCCCCCTTTTCTCTTTTACCTGTTCTTTTGCCTTTGACTTTGTGACCATTTTTACCTTGCCTTTGCTTAGCTCAGGTTACCAGGTAGGCCCATATAGGCTGCTACCTATAAATACAGTGCTGCCCTTAGGCAATCATTACAGTTGTGTGAGAGGTCTGTGCTGTCTTGCTTCTGGTAAGTAATTGTTTAGCTTCTTCTGTACTTACTATTTAATGTTTTTGAGGGGGCCAGAGTATTATAAACTTGAATTCTTTGGAGAATTTCATTGCAATTTGTTGTTTTTCATTTTTAGCTACACACTAGAAACCCTCTTTTTGCTTATTTTATGATAATTATTTGTATTAAACTTCTAGTGCATGTAAACCAAGTCTATGAAAAATTTAAGATTTGACTGGCAAAATTTTAAGTGTGGTATTTTGGTTAGTTGTTTTGAGCCATCATTAGCTACCACTTATTAATAAATGCTCATACTTTGTAAAAACTTTTAATGTTCATTTTAACTGTGTAGTTCAGTGTTAGCTCATTTACATTAAGTGAAAGAGGATCAGCGGACAAGCTTTGAGGGGAAGATCTTAAAAAATTTCATAACCCAGAATAATTTAGGAGCTTCAGAGGGATAGTCACCTTAGTTTGGTTCAGCAAAACAAACAAGGAATCCGAGGGGGTGGTGTGGGGCAGTCAGAGATGCAGGGGGGACTGAGGCCATGGGAGGGGTAGTAGTGGGGCCCATCAGGGCTGGCTCAAGGGATGGTGGTGCTGTGCCAAATTTTTTATTTGGTGCTCCCCCATCTCATCCATGGAGGTTGAAAACAGTTTTCCAAAGTGCATAAACCTCCAGAGTCTGCCTGCTGAGGGATATAAAGTGCAGTCTGCCTACATGAGTTCAGCTGCAGGTCGACTACCAGTGCGTGAGCTGCTAGGAAAGAGTTGAAGAGGCGGGAGCCAGCTGATCCTCAGGGGAGCTAAGAACTGGCACCTGAAGCCATCTCTGCCTCTTGCCTCACACTAGAGCTGGCCCTGGGGCCCCCAGTGGGCCTTTGCCTAAGGGCCCCTCTGCCTGCTAGACTGACTTGCTTTTTGCCAAGAAGGAAGTTCTGTCTGCGAGTTTAATGACATTATAGCAGGGGTCTCAAACACGTGGCCTGTGGGCTACATGCAGCCCCTAAAGCTGTTTTCTGACACACTCATTACCGATATTTGCAATCTCAGCGATATGGAAAGTTTTCAGTGGTGCCGCCCTTGGGCTAACATACTAATCTCCATGCGGCCCTCTACTAGTCCTCATCACTGTTCCCTCTAAACTGTGGACCTGTGCGCGGGCTCAAGAGAAGTCCATTCTGTCACTCACATTGATGATAAACTTTATAGGGGCAAGGCTCCATTCTCTTTCTGCATGATCCTTACTTTTGGTAAATGAATTCTCTCTGATGATCACACAGCTCACGAAACCTGCGCACCCAACAAAATAAAGTGCGCACAAAAAATTCAATCGTGCTAAGTCGGGTGCTCACATAGAAATATTTTTGCGCACGCAACAAAATTGTTTGCACGCACAGTCTCCAGGTAATTAGAGGAAACATTGGAATGAGCTGCCGAGGGAGGTGGTGGAGTCTCCATCTTTGGAGGTGTTTAAGGCCTGGCTGGACAAAACCCTGATTGGGATGGTTTTAGTGGGAGTGGTCCTGCCTCTGGCAGGGGGTTGGACTAGATGACCTGTGAGGTCCCTTCCAACCGTATGATTCTATGATTCAGGCAGCCCTCGGGGTGATTTGAGTTTGAGACCCCTGTATTATACCCTCTAGCCCAGAGCTGCTTAATTTTTCCACGCTTAGGGTTACCAGATGTCAGGCAAAAGCACACGCCCTCCTTTTTCCCTGCACGTCCTCCATCTGGCCAGCATTTTCAAACACACGGCTTTGTCTGGCTTTCTACTCACAGGGATTAAAGTATGCTGGAATGCCACGGAAAACCTTATTTTTCGGGGAAGCTAGCCCAGGATCCCCTAAAAACAGAAGAAGATTGCATGCATGCACCGTTTTCTCCCCGTGTCCTCCACTGTCCGCCTTTTGCTGCTCCTCACTCCTCCCTTTCAGGCTGCGGGATGGGGAGCCCCATCCCCGCGCGGGGCGGGGCCGGAGGGGTGTGTGCGGGGGGCAGGCGGAGGGTGACAGCCCGGGGGGGCGTGGCCCGTGACGTCACCGCCCAGCCTCACGCGCTGGGGCCGCCGCGGGCCTGGCCACGCCCCCCCCGGAGCCGGGCCGCAGAGCGGGCGCGAGGCCCCGCCCGCTGGCAGGTAAGCGGGGCCCCGCCGCCGCCGCCCGTCCCCTCAGCGCCCCGCCAGCGGCTGCGGCAGGGCCTCGGTGCCCGCTGCGCCTTCGGCCGGGCCCCAGCCCCAAGGGGCGGGCGGGAAACGCGGCAGCCCGGCCCAAATCGCCCCCTCAGCGTCTGCCTTAAATCGGTAGGCCGGCTCCGGCAGCCCGGTGTGGCCTAGGCCGGTGGGTCCTGGCACGTCCTGCCGCCTCTGATTGCTTTCAGGCTCCTCACCCTGCCGTTTGGGAGTGAACTCATCAATCCTCCTGCGCTCCTTGGGTAGCTTCTCCGAAAAATTCCTGGCACGCCCGCTCCGACCTGCGTGCCATGGCACGCTAGCTGGGAAACACCGGCCTAGAGCGGTGGGTCCCAACATCTTCTCTGCCTCCGCGCACGCCATTCATTGACTCGAGGCACACCACCGTATGGTTTCTGAATGAACTCGTGAATCTTCGTCAGCCAGTCCAGAGCTCTTTGGGTAGCTTTTCCGAAAAATTTGTGGCGCACGTGCTCAGACCTGACGGCTCGCCTGTGTGCCATGGCACGCTAATTGGGAAACACTGGCCTAGAGCGGTGGTTTCCAACATTTTCTCTGCCTCCATGCACCTTGCCACCATTAATTGACTCGAGGCACCCCACCATATAGCTTCTGAATGAACTCATGAATCTTCATGAGCCAGTCCCAAGCTCTTTGGGTAGCTTTTGCAAAAATACTCATGGCATGCCTGCTCAGACCTGACAGCACATTGGTTGGGAGACACTGGCCTAGAGCGGTGGTTCCCAACATTTTCTCTGCCTTCTTGCACCTCACCGCCATTAATTGATTTGGGGCACACCACCATATAGCTTTGAAATTAACTCAAAAATTCATGAGCTAATCCAGAGCTCTTTGACTAGTTAATCAAAAAATTTGTGCCACGGCACATCAGTTGGGATAGGGCTGGCACAACCCAGTAAGCCGGGTAAGTGTGGAAGGGGGGCACCGACATTCAAGGGGCGCAAAAAGGGGACAGCACTGTTGCGCTCCCCTGATGACATCATGCGTCTACGCTGGCCTTTCTCTTTTGCAAGGGGTTACTGCAAACCTGAGCACCATTCCTGGGTTGGGAAACATTGGCCTAGGGCAGTGGTCTGCAAACTCTGGGTCAGGATCCAGTACTTGGTGTCAGACCAACAGGTACCGAGTCGTGGCACCACCTGCTGCCGCCTCAAAACCGCCTGAAAGATGTAATTGTTGGGCTGTGGGCATAAGTGATTTTTTTTGAACTGGTTCCTGAGAAAAAGAGTTTGAAAACCACTGGCCTAGGATAGCCCATTATGGGACTGAGTGGGAGGATTATTAAAACAAGGTAAATGTTAAATTTCTGAATGCCTATTTTGTCTTTGCAGTCTAGAGTAGGGGTCTCAAACACATGGGCTGCAGGTTGCATGGAGCTCCTAATGCTATTTCCTTCGGACCGCAACAACACTATTGTTACTTATATTTGCAATATCATTGTATGAAAAGGTTTCAGGGGTGCAGCCCTTGGGCTAACTTACTAGTCCTCATGCAGTCCTCATGGTGATTTGAGTTTGAGACCCCTGCCCTAGATCCAGTTATTTGTACTAGGTCTGAACGCTGACACCTTTAGGCTTGACACCAGAGCCCTGGCACCTCTGGCTGTGTCATGTCCATTATGGAAGTAAAAATATTGCCTGAGTCTTAGTGTGTTTTTCCTTACAAATTAAGCACTGTCTGGCTTGTTTACTGAACAGAAGAACAAGTGTTCACTACTACTATATTATGAAGTTGTAGGCGGGTTTCTTACTACGTGCATAGTGCCTGATGCAAAGGCTGCAGAAATCAGTAGACTTCCCCTGAGGTCACTGGGTGGGATAGATTGAGACATTAAAGAATTCCAGAGGGGTAGCAGTGTTGGTCTATTACAGTGGTGGCCAAACTTACTGTATTCAAGAGCCACGCAAGCTGATTATTAAACCTTCAAGAACTGAACTGAGGCATATAGCCATATACTTTTACCTGCTCCAAAATTACTAAGTTTAGAATTCATTGCACACTTTAATTTTACCATAGAAAGAGGACAAATTTTGATCTTGCCAATGTCAGATTTTAATAATTACTTAAGGTTACCATGAAAATTAGGCCTATACAGTAAAAACTTAGCTGTTGCTCAGTGTGGAAGCCTGCAGGCTAGTGGTGAGATTTTTAAAATCCCGACCATGCTCCGCCATCTCCGACCATGCTGCACTTCTCCCAGCTGTCACCGACTATGCCACTGCTTCTCCCCACCTTCCTGACCCCCTCCTGAACTCCTAGGCTGGGGCAGCTTTCCTAAATTGATTTGCTGACATTCTTTTAGGAGCCACACTTTTTCATTCAAGAGCTGCATGTGGCTTCTGAGCTGCAGTTTGGCAACGCCTGCTCTGTTAAAACACAAGGAGTCCTGTGGTGCTTTTAAAGACTAACACATTTATTAATGTATAGGTTTTTGTGGGCTATATACCACTTCCTTCACTTCATGCACCTGTGGAAGTGGGCTATAGCCTACAAAATCTCATGGCTTAATAAATTAGTTAGTCTTTACAAATGCCACAGGATTTTTTTTTCTTTTTATTTAAGGCAGGAGCGTCGGCTGCCCTGGGGAAGGACCCAGGGCACTGGCCCAGGCCCCACCCCCCTGACCACAGGCCATGCCCCCAGCCGGGGACAGGGCAGGGAGCGGCAGCCACGGCTGCAGGGCCTCCCGTCCTCGGAAAGGGCTGGAAGTGGCCGCCACCACCACCACGGGCGGCCAGGGCCTGGATCTCTGGCCGGAGACCGGGAGAGGCAGGAGCCCCACCAGGACCCGGGGCACTGGCACCAGGATTCAGGGCACGGGACCCACGTACCAGGCGCCAGCGGCGCCCCTGAGTTAAGGAGTGAGGGTTGTTTATCTAGCTGGGAAGTCTAGGGGCTTGCTCCACTTGGATGGTGACTTGATGTGTGATTTTGATTCTGATTTGATAATGAGCTACACGTGAACAAACCAGAGCTCACATGGAGTTCATTGCAGGACTGGGACCTAAACCTCACTGTGGTTTATTTAGTATTCCATCTGTAAAATTCAGAGTAATACCTCAGAGTTGGCAACATTTATTTACTATTGTTAAAATTTGCAGGACTGTTTAGGGCCTTGGATGAAATGATCCATGTCAGTGTGAAGTATTATCAAGTTAAAAAGAAATTTAATATTTTAAATTTATTTCTCTCTTAATTCAAAAGAAGGCAAAGATAAGTTGAGTGAAACAGGCTCCTTTTATTTAGTTGAAGGGATTCCAAACACTTTACAGTGTGGCTAGTTGAGTTGAAAGAGGCATTGTTAAGCTTATTTACCTAGTGAAAATGGGAGTCGTTCTAGATACATTCAAGCAGACAATAGAAATCTAGCGAAAACAGACCATTGCAAAATTAGATGCTAACCAAGTAAGTACTTCCTCAAAGGCAGGAAAGGTCTTTGGTTAAGTGGCACAGAAGTTCCTCAGAGTGACACTATGCGGAAAAGTGGAAGATCATTTTTATTTTATGCATGAAATTGTGTAGCCTGGAAGGTACAGCTGTTGGTCTTTTATTTTGTGGAGGCACACCAATTAGAGTGCAGCATGTAATGTAACAAAGATCATCTAGTACAGTGGGTCCCAACCACTGTTCCCGCTAAGCTGTGTGCATGTGCGCACGCACACAGGTCATGAAACCCCCACACACAACAAAATAAAGAGCGCACAAAAAAATTCAATAGTGCTAATATTGGTGCACACACAGAAATTTTTTGTGCTCCCAGCCTACGAATAATTAAAGGGAACATTGGTGCCAGCCTGTGGTCAGGGGACCCCTCGGGGTCCATGGAGTTATTGGATGGAGTTGGTGAATACAACCAGCCCCAGACAGTGCTGGCCAGCGATCCATGTTGAAGAGGGCTCTAGAATTTATGGAATAAATGGATTGTATTTGCCTGCTTTGAGCAGCCTCACCCTGGATATGTCCCCACACCTTGGAAGCAAACGGGCCAGGTCCTCCACTGCACTTCTGCAGCACTGCTGTATGCAGTCAGTCCCTGATAACAGTTGTTATTTGGGGGTCCACAAAATTTTTTGATGTTAAGAAGGGGTCCTAATACTCGAAAAGATTGGGAACCACTGGTTTAGTAGGTTGGGAGATGGATTAGGGTTTGGGAAATCTGGGTTATGTTCCTGCCTTTGCCACTAATCTGCAGTGTAAACTTCAGGAAATCACTTAATCCAGTCCATGTCTCAATTCCCTGTCTGTAGCATAAGGATAATATCTCCCTACTTCTCGGGGGCATTGAAAAGTTAAAATTCATTAATGATTGTGACACACACTGATACTACGGTGATGTATAAAAAGAGAGACGGATTTTAATATGGCCGTGCTTGCGCTTCAGGTTCAGAATTTCTGAAAGCCCATTTTTCGAAGGAAACAGCAGGGTGGAGTTGTTGGGGAACCCATGTTGTGTGGATGGATAGATAGGAACAACAATCCAATCTGCATTAAAGCTTTTGTCTAGCAAAAGTGAATTGAAATTATTTTCAAGGTTTATTTCTCTTCCATGTCCATGTTAGGTTATTCCGTAGCACCCATCATTGTACTCAGATGTTTCTTTTTCATCTGACCTCCTGATTCACCATAGCTGTGACCCTTCATTGTCCAGGCCTGATATTCTATGCCAGCGTTTCCCAACCAGTGTGCCATGGCGCACAGGTGTGCTGTCAGGCGTGAGCAGGTGTGCCGTGGAATTTTTTTTAAAACTACTGAGTTCTGGACTGGCTAATGAATATTCATGAGTTCATTTGGTGGTGTGCTTCAAAATAATTCAAAGTATCGAGGTGTGCCGCAGCAGAGGAAAGGTTGGGAACCACTGTCCTATGCTCTAGCCCAGTGGTTCCCAACCTGTGGGCTGCAGACACCTGGTGGGCCACAGCGTGGCTCCAGAGGGTCCATGGACTGGCTGGGAGCTGGGGTCAGAAGTGCTGGGGTCTCCGGTTGCCAGGGAGACCCAGGCTTCCAGCCAGCCAGCAGGGAGCGTCCCCCAGGCTGGGAGTTTTTCAAACTCCTGCTCTGAGCATGCTCAGAGTCGCCTGGGGGAAAGTCAGACGCCCCCAGCTCCAGTGGCCAGGTAAGGGAGGGAAGGGACCATGCGGGGTGTTGGGGAGGGGGGCCATGGCTGCAGCAGCTCCCGGCTCCCCGGGCAGGGGGAAGGAGCCATGCCCATGGTGGCTCCCTGGGCAGGGGGAGGGGGCCATGGCCGCTGCAGCTTCTGGCTTGGGGCAGGGGTCATGGGAGCCCCCTCTTCTTGATAGGAGAGCAGCGGGCCACATTCTGCCCCACATGGGCCACATTTAGTGAGCAGAAGCAGCAGCGGTGCGTTATTCAAACCAGGGGGCTGAGAATTTCCCTTTCCCTGCCAAGGGGGTCCCCAGCCTTACAAAGGTTGGGAACCCCTGCTCTAGCCTTTCTGCTCTTTTGATCATCCTGTTGTTTTGTTCTCCTTGCCTTTCTCTGAAACTTGGTTGGGGGCTGATGTTGTATAGCGAAAATCTCAAGTTCTCTCTTGTATTAGTCAAGGTGCAAGGAAGTTAGCTGCAGATCTGTGTTGGTTACAGAGCCGTATTCTATGGATGGGACCTCTTTCTTGTCCCGGCTTAGTATTCGATGGATGGTGATGTGGCCTCCGCTCATTGCTGTGTTTTGCACGTTGCACTTGATGGAAGCCTGTCTGTAGAGGTTGGACGGCTCAAGTGATTAGACATTTACAGAGATGGGCAGCATTCTGGGTGGTTCCAGGCAGCAGAAGGAAATGAGTTACCTAGCTTTTCCCCTCCGGGCATCATTTACAGATTACAGGGCTGGTCTTGTGGCTAAAATGCTGGACTGGAACACAGGTCGTCTGGATTCAACTGTTGGCTTTGCCGTAGACTTCCTGTGTGATCTTAGAAGGATTAATTTCTTTGTGTTAAAATTTCCCATTTGTAAAAGGGGATTAATAATACTGCCTGCCTCCTATCTGATCGCTGTCTCGACAGTTCAGATTGTAAATCCTTAGGGGCAAGGGACTCTTACTATGTGAAAGAGTATAGCCTCTAACCATGTGGCGCCCTTTAGGGTCTAATGTAATACAAAGTTCATGAACTCATTGAGTTTCCCTGCCATCTTGTCTAAAATGAGGGTGGTAAAATGGATCAGGTCTCAGTATAAGAACTGAGAGCAGCTTCTTGTATTTCCCTTGTAGTGCTTCTTATTACATTCTCATCCACACAGGCCTATTCTCCAATTTTCCTTAGTAGCGTGAAGGTCTCCTGAGGAAGTTTCTTTTGCTGACAGCCTGACTTTTTCCTCTTTTGCGGCCTGTGGTCCAGAGGTGGTATTAAGTGAAAAAGTAAGTTTTTTTCTTTATTGCCATGCAGATGTTAGTCTGTAAAATGGGAGGTTGGGCAGATGCTGTCTGAGTTCAGAGAGGGGATTTATTTTTTAACGTTCCTAGCTTTCTGTTTAAGGGATGGGTATTACCTGACATCACAGTCATTGAATGATAACTTTAATGTTTAGTGGGTAGTTTTAAAAATGAAGGCATGGAAATTACATGCTTCAGAGGATAGAGGAAGTGTGAAATAATTGAAGTAAAGTTATTGAGTAGAACAAAATATTTTACAAAAGTTATTTTTGCAGCAAGCTGAAGGATCATTTCAAAGTGTGATGTAATACTGTGTTGTAAACTCCAGCCTTTAATGAACAGCTAGGAGTTATTGAGATTTTTTTAATGTTTTTTTTTTTTTAATTATATATATATTTATATATAGGAGCACTCGGGGCTGTGGCTCCAACAGATCCCAGGAACAACATCAGAGCTCTCTGTCCAGAAGAGTGCAGTGCTAGGAACAGCTAAGATACTGCGCAGAACCCTCAAACTCGCAAGCCTCTGGTGGAGGACCCGAGGTTGAGGAAGACACATACCACCCATAGGGGTGAGAGGGGAATTTTTTTTTAATATATATATATCTATATATTTATATATAGATATATATATCCTCCTCACTTCCCTGTGTGAATCACGCATCTTGCACTGAATTAAAATTTAGAAGCCAGATTCTGCATTGATTTACCCCACTGCCTTCAGGTGGATCCTATTGTCTTTAGGTGGGCTATCCTGGTTCTGATAATAAGTCTGTAGAATTTGGCTGCAGTTCTGGAATGTGAGCAAAACATTTTATTACACTCCTTAGCAGGGAAAATGTCTAAAGTGTAGGTTAAAATTGAATAGACTTTTTTTCTCATTTCAAAATCTAAGTATTTTATGTGCATAAAATTGCTTCAAGGTTCTCTTGTTTTACTCTATATATTTTAAAAGTCAGTCCCTCATTTACAACAAACCAGATTGTTTTTTCTCTATCATGTACATTGTGGGAAGGAATCAGTTTCAGTTTTGAGGATTTGTGAGCAAAAATATTGAGTAAATGATGAAAACTGTGTTGAAAGGAACTTTTTATTTTGAGTCTTTTAAAATAAATCAAGAGAGAGGATCTCTGATGCTGATTTATGTATAACTATTGAGGGAATTTTGCTGATTGTTCTGTTTTGCAATATCAGGACAAGTATATATCCATTCAATTTCATTCTGTGTTAATTTTGTTCCCTAAAAAAAGAAACATTAAAAATGTCTCACAATCCTGATGCTCCACATCCGAGTGGAGAAAATTCAAGTGATTCAGAGGATATCCAAGAGGACTGCTTAAGCAACCCAGACCAGTCTGTGAGGAAAAGGATACAACAAAGTACAGCACGTACACACAGATGCAACACAGCTCAGTGTAAGCATATCTGTTAAGTACAAAAAATATGTTTTTCTGGCTGTGAAGATAAAATTTTTAGATTCTTTATAAGGCTCATTGGGGCTGTGTGATTAACTATTGTTTAATTAACTATTGGGTAATTAATTAAATAGCGTATTTGTCATTCATTAACATTTGAAAAGCAGAAGCAAATATTTCTGCAAACATCTTTTTTTCTGTAGTGTCACTGGCTCTTCTGTGCTGTGAACAAGTTCTTAAGGGGTAGCCATGTCAGCCTAGTTTAGCAAAACAAACAAGGTGTCTTGTGGCACTTTTAAAGACTAACAGATTTGTTTATTGCACAAAAGCTCATGTGTTAAATAAATTTATTAGTCTTTAAAAGTGCCACAAGAATTCTTGTTTGTTTTTTTTCTGGGCTGTTGGAGGGGGCATTCCACTGAAAGGATACACTCGCAAAAAGAAGTCACTGAAAGCAGCTCCTCTCAGTGACATGCCTGGGGATAAGGGTTCCCAGGCACACCACTGAAAGAAGCTGCCGGGAAAGGCTTCTCTTGGGGGTCCCCAGGTATGCCATGAAAAGAAGCTGCCCAGAATGGCTCCTTTTGGTGGTGGCACACTGTGAAGAGGAACCACCACAGGCAGCCTCTTTACGTGGTATGCCTAGGGGATGGGGGTGATCCCTCATGCCCCAACTGCCCCCCAAAAAGTCACCTGAAATCGCTTTTGGTGACAGAAGTGACAAGTTCTGTGATGCCATAGAGCAGTGGTTCCCAACTGGTGTGCTGTAGCAACCCCTTAAGCGTGCTGCCAGCAGCGGCAGGGTCTGACCCCAGCCAGGGTCCGGGGCTTCTGGCAGCAGCTGGGTCTTCAGCAGTGGTGGGACCTGGCCTCAGCCAGGAGCCGCCTGGAGTAGCGGGATCTGGGGCACTGTTCTCTCTAAGCTGCGCGCGTGCATGCACGCACACAGGTTGTGAAACCCACGCGCACACAAAAAGTGTGCACAAAAATATTCAATAGTGCTATTATTGGTGCTCACAGCCTATGAATAATTAGAGGGAACATTGGTCTGGGGGCTGCAAGCAGTGGTGGGGTCAGGTCTGGGGGCAGTGGGAGTCCAAGGTCCACCAGCAGCAGTGAGATCTGGCTCCAGCTGTGGGGCAGCGGCAGGGTCTGAAAGCCGGCAGCGGGTTCTGGCCCTGACCAGGGGTCCCTGGCAGCAGCAGGGCCTGGGAGCCACCACTGGCAGTGGTGGAATCTGGCCTGAGGCTGGGTCCAGGGGCCAGCAGTGGTGGTGGAGGCTGGCCTGGGCTGTGGATTTGCCACTAATGGCAGTGTCCAGTCCTGGCCAGGGTCCTGGGGTTACAGGTGGTGGCAGAATCCATCCCCCAGGTTGCCACAACTAAGATCCAGCATGGCTGGGACCTGGGGACGTTTTGGAGTAGCTGGCCAGGAACCAGGGATGCCACTGCCATGGTGAGGCTGGGGTGGGTGGGGGAGGGCTGGCAGGGGCCCCAGTGAAGCTGAGAGGGCCTCAGCAGGGGCAGTAGGGAGCTGTGTCGGGGAGGGGGCTGCTAGAGAGGAGGAACCACCGCATGGAGGGGAGGGGGCTGCAGGTAGGAGGGGGCCCCTTTGGGAGGGAGGGAGTCACAGCGGAGCAGCAGAGCTACTGGCAGAAGGAGGGTGGGGGGGAAGGTGGTGCTGCCTGAAGCTGGGATGAGGGAAGTGTGTGTGTCAGGGTTAAGTGGCTTTTATGGATGGCAGAGGTGCCAGGGGAAGGGGACAAAGCTTCTGGGGAGAAGAGGGCTGCTGAGGGCAAAGGAGCTGCTGGGGGAAAGGTACCGCACCATGCATGCCCTGCCCTCCCACTCCGCAGGTTCCTCTCTGCCACCCTGCATAGCCGATTGTGCTCTCCCTTCCTCTCTTCTCTCTTGTGACCCCACCCGGCTCCCCATCCTGCCTTGCTTTGTTCCGCTTCCCACATGGCTACCCTTGCCCTCCTTTGCCACCCCCCCACTCTCTCCTGCCACCCCACACAGCTACCTATGACTTCCCTTCCCCTGTCTTGCCACTCCTGTCCTGCTACCCCTACTAACATGCTGTGGCTCATGGATATTCATGATTTAATTTGAATACTCATGAGTTAATGGTAGTGTGCCTTGAAATAATTAGATGTATCAAGGTGTGCCATCGCAGAGAAAAGGTTGGGAAACACTGGCGTAGAGGGTGCCGCGTGTTACTCCGAATGGACTTGAGTGCCCCTGTCAGCACAAGTGCTGGGGGTTGCCTACCCCTGCACTATGGAAAGGACTTGATTCTATAGCCCTAAAAGAAGAGGTGTGTTATAACTAGGGACTTGTTGCAGCAGAGATTGCAACTGTTTTGGGGCCTAACTGGTGATTGAAGATATGTCTATACTGCCAGGCCTGCATGGCTAATGCAGTGTGATTGATTGAGCAGGCTGTGGAGACCCACTCAGCTGATCCCGAAAGCACTCTCTGGTTGATGCCATTAATCAACCCCCCCGCCCCCAAGGTGTAAGGCTACGTCAACTGGAGGGTGTCTCCCGCTGACAGAGTGCAGTAGAGGCTCTGCATACAGCATGGCAAGTAAGTTTGCAGGAGACCCACAAGCTTAGATTACATAGCTTTTGTATTTCGTATCAGTGGCTGGTGGCAGTGTAGACCAGTCCTGACTGGAGAACAGCAGCGTTATAGAGCCTCATCAGATTGATGACATTGGAAGGATCTCAGATAGGCTTGTCTGTTGGCTCTAAATCCCTTTGTACTGGCTGATTGGTGTATTGTACTCAGAATGGTGGAGGAAAATCTTATCTCCAGTGGTTAAAGGAATAATTAAATGTCACCTTTTTCTAAATTACAGCTAGTTCCCCTCAGCTTGTGTCAGTGGAAGAGCTGATGGAAGCAGCAAAAGGAGTTTCCAATATGGTGTTAGCACATGAAATTGTTGTCAATGGAGGTTTCCAGATTAAACCAGCTGAATTACGAGAAGGCAGGTAAGATGGCTACTGATAGAAATAAATAGCCATTGATATCAGTCCCTTGGAATATGCAGATGCTTTTGTGCAAAATTCCATGACAAGTGTTCTAATGTGTTTCTTAGATTTTCACCACATATTCATTATAGCATCACCATTTTATTCTTAGCATTTTCCTTTGTATCACTCTAAGGTTGACTCTTAGGCCAGATCAATGCTAGAAGATTTGGTCATGGTAACTATGATGGTTGAGCGTGTGAAAAGATCTCACCTCTGAGTCATGTTTTTTAGACAGCACAAGTCCCCATGTAGATGGCACTAGGTCAATAGCAGAATTCTTCCATCAACTTAGCTATCAACTCTTGGGGAGGCAAGTTGCTTACAGCAATGAGAGAACCCCTCTGGTCCGCTTAGGAAATGTCTTCAGTGAAGTACTACTGCAGCAAAGCTGTAGTATTTGTCATGTAGGTAGACATGCCTTTAAGCTGCTCTTGGAGTAAATAGTTATTGCTTTCAGAATTTGACTGAATTTTAGTGGTTCATGGAATAAGAATCCCAAGATAGCTCCACGGATCTTCAAATAAATCAAGGTTATATTAAGATATCTGGTATGAACAATTGCAGCTTTACGGAAGCTGAGAAGCTAAATTAAAATATTTGAATTTGTAACTTAATTTATACTAGCTCTGAATTTGACCATCCAGGTTAGTAAAAATATTTGAATGCTCATGTATTTTGAAAAGCAGTGAGTTGTACTCTCTGTCGTGAGAGAAATACCATGCTGCTGTGACATTCTGGTTTCACTTCTCAAATTTAATCCAAAGATCTTGCATTGCTTCTAGGAAGTTAAATTGGGTTCTGTGTTTCTAAGAAACACTGATGGTGTTGATGTGATTTGTGTTTTCTCTTTATAGGTTACTTTTAGAAGCAGTATTTGCTGGATGCTTTTAAAGATCTTGTGTGGTTTGTTTTTGTTTTTTTCACCTGCTCTGTATGTGTGTCTCTTTTCACTTGTGATGTTAGCCATTCCAGATAATTCCAGTTTTTCTTAAATTTGTGTCTGATTAAAATGTCAGTTTTCTTCTCCTCTAAACCTCCCTAATTAATTACATACAAGATAATAACTGTCAGTTTTTAATATTGTTGTGTTACCAACAGTCTGGAGAAAACAGTAAAAGAGATTGTACACAAAGCTTTTTGGGATTGCCTGGAAACCCAATTAAGTGAAGACCCACCAAAATATGATCACTCAATTAAACTTCTGGGGGAGATTAAAGAGGTAAGAGTGTGTGACATGTAATTTACAGAAGTTATATGGCACAAATAAACTGTACACACAAAGTTGCTATACAACAGTGCCAAAATGCTCTGTAAAGGTCTAGAAGATGATAGCCTTGCCTGTAAGCTGCATAGACACATGGGGGAAAAATAATCAGATGTGAAAGCAAGAAGTGCTGAATCATGTTAGCTGAAGGTAAGGTTGCAGGTAATGTTAATTAATAATTCTGAGGTTGCAGCAGCAAAATGTGACATTACTTGTTTGTGTCACAATAGCACCTTAGAGGCTCCAATCTAAGTTTGGTGCTGCATACATGTGCACCTTTCCTCCTGCCACCAGGAAGAAAAATTCCCTGTCCCAGAGAGTTTACAATTTACATAACTCCACTACTCTATAGAATGCAGGCAAACTATGATTCAGAAAGATACTGTGTAATTTTGATAAGTTCCAAAGGGGTAGTTAGTTTAGTTCAGCAAAACAAACAAGGAGTCCTGTGGCACTTTTTAAAGGCTAACACATTTATTTATCACATGAGCGTTGGTGGGAGATTGTCTTCCATGAAAGCTCATGTGATAAATAAAAGTTGTTAGTCTTTGTAAGTGCCAGCAGACTCCCTGTTTGTTTTTGTGCAGTTTTGGTGGCTCTGTATTTTGAAAAATTATATAAGGTGTCATCTGCCTATGAAGCTGCTTGTTAATTCAGACCATTATTCAGTTTCATTGTAAGATACTGAAACAATAATGTTGTTTGATGTGGAAAAATTAGTAAAATGAAAATTGTTTTCTTTCAGACACTTCTGTCTTTCTTACTGCCTGGCCATACTCGATTAAGAAACCAGATTACTGAAGTTCTGGATCTGGATTTGATAAGGCAGGAGGCAATGAATGGGGCCTTGGATATTTCTAAGCTGGCAGAATTCATCATTGGAATGATGGGAACCCTTTGTGCTCCAGCTAGAGATGATGAAATTAAGAAACTGAAAGACATTCATGAAATAGTCCCACTGTTCAGGTACTGTAAGTACAGTTATGAATTTCAAGGAATTAGACTGGATCATTTAATTTCAATATGCTTGTAGATTCTTATTAAAGATCAGAAGTACTGGTAACATATACTGTCTGCTAGGATAAATTTCTTTCTAGAAAAATACAGAGGAAGCAGAGGGGAAAAACTGTAAAGAAGAAAATTCCAGAAGCTATTAGCAAAGACCTTTTGGTTCTGGTGGACTTGAAGGTATTTGTAGCTTCATGTCATTGGAAAAACTCATTTTATGAAATGTCCTATTTAGGGAAGAGAATCTTACCCTCGATACTGAGAAATTGACTTAAGTATTAGTTTCATGTTCCCTTTTCCTTTCTGATGATAGATTAATTAATTAATGTAGAAAATAATAATGTTTGTTCTGTTCTAGGCTCTTTGTGAGCCAGTTCATTGCTCCTCTCCACCCTACTCTCTCCCACTTCCTTTCTAATATGTAATAAAAAAAATTACAGGTTCAAAAGTGGAAAGCCTGGACATATCTAATATCATTTTCTGTTTTTGTTACTGTCTTATTTAAACAAGCTCTCAACAGTTACAGAGAATTTTAGTAACTCAGTAGCATATAGAGTCTTTTGTATGTTTTGCATGACAAAAGCACTTCTTAACTTTGTAATTTCCAGTAGTAAGTGTTCCCTTAGAGGAGGATACCTTTTTGGAGAACAGTGTGGTGTTTGCATGTAAGTAGACGCTGAAGTTAATTTTTCCAAGGTCTGACATAAGAAGGCTCATGCTAAGCTGGGAACTCAGGTCTTTCCTGAATTCAGCATGTGATGACATATGTGCCAAGAGAACTGGTCTGTGAAGAGGACTCTACAACAGTCTCAGAAGTTTCTTTTTGGGGGAACAAGCCATACTATCCCAGCTCTCTTTCCCCAGATTTAATGCTTCATGTAAATACTTAGCATGCTGCCTCATTTTCTTGGACAATGTATGCTCAGAAAGTCTTGCAAATGTACGTTTTAAACACATGTGGCTCTGCTTGAAAAACAAACTTTCTTTCTTTCTTTTTTTCCAGAGCTATTTTCTCTGTATTAGACTTAATGAAAATGGACATGGCTAACTTTGCTATCAGCAGCATTAGGCCGCATTTAATGCAGCAATCTGTTGAATATGAAAGAGAGAAATTTCAGAAGATTTTTGAGAAACAGCCAAGTATGCCTTTTTTTTTCCCCCTTCCTCTATTATATGCCTTTGCATGCAGAATGTACACATACCACCCAAATCCTTATTCCAGTGTACTGCTCCATAAAGTGATAGCTCCCTAGCCTTCAATTTAAGTGTTACTGGAACAAAAATTCTGCATTAAAAAAAAAAACAACCCAAAACCACATTATTGATACACCATATGACACTGTAAGTCAGCATCAGCATGCTAGTCAGTAGGACAGCCAGATTACAGTTTGGTTTCTTAGTTTGTCTCTGTCAGGTTCTCTCTGTTTTGTTAGCCACCTGAAGTTCTGAATCATGAAGTAAATAAAATGCATCTCAGTAACTAGCACCATGGGTATTTGGGAAAGCTACTGGTGGTATATTTTGAAAATTATTCATGAGCGGAAAGATAATCTTGAAAAGATTTTTACCAGAACCCTTTTTCAGATTCTCTAGACTTTGTCACCGACTGGCTGCAAGAAGCATTAGATGATGTTGCCAATTTGAGGTGTAAAAATCCACCTTCCTCTGGTGGTGGTGGTACTGCAGCTTGTGGACCCCCTGTGTTGTGTCCTGTTGCTGTACAGAACTGGGCATATCTAAAGCTGCTTAAGTGGGATCATGTGCACAGGCCCTTCCCAGAAGTAAGTATTTGGTGGAGAGGATATAGTTTCCTTTATTGCACTGTTTATCCTGGTTTTGGTGATGTAGTGGAAATCTTTTGGCTCCAGGAGCTTGTTCTGGGCATAAAATACTAGAAGGTTTAGGAATGAACTGGAGTTCTTGTGGTGCTTGCAAAAGGGTAACTCCATTCTGATTTCTCTACTCCCTCCCTTCCCAAACTGAAGTTTTGCTGAAGGTGAGGCAATACAATCTAGTGGATTGGATTGGGCGGCAGGAGATTTAGGTTCTGTTCCTGGCTTTGTCTCTGCCGTGCTGCACAAGCCATTCCCCTTCCTGTGCCTTTGTTCCCCATGCCCGTCCTTTGTCTGTCTTGTGTATTTAGACTGTAAACCGGTGGTTCCCAACCTCTTCTCTGCTGTGGCACATCTTGATATCTTTAATTATTTTGAGGCACACCACCATAGTCTCCAAATGAACTCATGAATGTTCATGAGCTAATCCAGAACTCTTGGAGAAGTTTTTCAAAAAATTCCCTGGCACACCTTCTCAGGCCTGATGGCACACTTGTTGGGAAACACTGCTGTAAACTGTTCAGGACAGGGACTGTTTACTGTGCTCTGTGCCCAACCCACTACAACACCAATCCCTTGAAGTGTCCTAGAGAGAAGAATCTCTAGTAATTATCTAACTTTATCCATAATAAAAGCTTTCATTGGAAGAAGGTTGTTTTCTGTTTTGATATATGCTTAAAATGAAATGAATTTTACTACTATCTTGGAAATCTGATTTTAAGAGTAAATTTGGAAATCTTGTAGGAGAGGCTGAATGGAGATAAAATGTTTCCTCTTTGGGCTTCCAAGCAGGCTGCTTACAGAGCACCCCTCACTGGAGTGTACAGCCAGAGGCATTGGTGTTTATTTGGTGCCACTGCCCCATCCTTCCGATGAATGGAATTACAGATGCAGTTTTGAAGTCAGGTTCCAGAGGGGAGTCGTGTTAGTCTAGTTCAGCAAAACAAATGGCGTCCTATGGCACTTTAATAAATGTACTAATTTTGAAGTCACTATATTAAAGGAATTCAGTTTTCAGAATCATCTTCATCAAGTTACTGGCCTCACAATTTCTTTTTCACCATACTTTGTTAGCCCAGCATTTTGACTTTACTTTGTCTTGGCAGACATTATTAATGGACCACAGCCGGTTTCAGGAAATGCAGCTGGAGCTGGAACAGCTCACCTTGACTGGCGCTATCCTCCTGGTAGTGCTCACTGCAGCCGGTGCAGCGCTTTCCGATCTGCCAGGGTTTGCTGACAGACTCAAAACCATTATAAGGGTGATGTTGACGGGAATGCACCTTCCGTGAGTATCTGAATGACTCTGACTGAGTAGCTCTCAGCTATGCTGTTTTCTACAGTGGAAGCTAGTGATATTCCGTGGTTTAATTATGTTGTGAGCATTAATTGCATGGGCTTTGCTTACTCTTGTGACTTCAGGAAACTTAGGGGAAGGACAAGTGAGTAGAATGGAGGGATTTTCACTCATGCAGGCCTAAGCTAGCAGTCTTTCCCCAGGGAATAAACCACCTTATTCCCTTCCTCCAACATGCACATGCCACCCTATGTTAAACAATTCAGTCTGTGTCATTACTGTTTTTCACACTGTTTTCTACCAAGTCCAGAGCCTTATGTTGGCAGTTAACCATGCTTCCCAGGTTGAACCAGTCTTCCACCATCCTTCACAAAATTGTTTGTGCTATACATGTGTGAAGACACTTGCAGGTTTATGCTGACTCCCATACACACTGATGGTAAGAACAACAGATGTTTTGTTACCATACAGGCAATTCAAATCAATGGAATTGGACTAATAGTCAGTTAGTTTGACTTTTTACAAAACTGTAACCCCTTAAGCAGTGGTTTACTCCTTCATGTTCTTTCTAGCTCCTTTAACCTGAGTGAATCTTTGGCTACTATTGGTGAGAAGGTCTGTGCTGAAGTTAATAGCTGTCTTTCCCAACATGGATTGACACCATTCACAACTGAGAAGGAGACTGTGCTTAAAGGACAGATCCAGGCATTGGCAAACCCTGACAACACCATATGCAAATTGATAGGTATGGTTGGAGTGTGTGATCTGTTCTCAGACAGAATTTTTCTTTTGCTACTAATAAGCCTACTGAATAGTCTGTTTTTGCATGAGTAAATTTATTTTATTTAATAACACTTGCTTCTGATGTGCAGTGAGCTGCTAGACAAGGGTGAGTGCTATCTCTTTGGTGGCTTGGCAGTTCTGAAAACCAACTGGAGTTTGGTATTGTAGGACATCTCTGGATTGAAGTACATAACAAAGGTTGTGCTCAGCACATTTTTTGTTTGTTTGGGGGTTTTCTTGGTAGTGCACCGTAGAGGAAGATCATATGCATGGTTCTTGCTTTGTTGTTAAGAACATGTTGATCTGTTTTTCCAGATTCTCGGATCCAGACATTCTTGGAGAATTATCTGACTTCTGGGCATCAGAAAGCATTTCCTGCTGTTCCTGGAGGATTAGGTCCTATTCAGAGAGAGATAGAAGAAATTGCTGTCAAGTATGTTCGCCTTGTCAACTATAACAAGATGGTGTTCAGCCCTTACTATGATGCAATCCTCAACAAACTGCTAAATAAGGAAGAATCCCAATTGTTAGGGTAGTCAGAAGACTCCTCATACCAGTTTGTATGCTACTTAGACAGTATTCATTTTGTCTGCTATTAAAAAAAAAAAAAAAAAAAAAAAAAAGAAAAAGAAAATCTTGCAACTAACTTGGCTTTGGAAAATGGCTTTCCATTGAAACATGGTTTTATTGCTGTAGCACTTATTCTGAAGGAGAAAATTATGTATGTAAATTGGGATAGGAGCATTGAATTAAATGGTAATGGATGCATTTTTAGCAGAAGTATTCATGCTGAAGATCTATTCATTTTATGGCTGTAGTTTTCACTACTGAGCAGATGCTAGGTAAGACTAAACAATCTTACAACCAGACTGCTTTTTTAAATTGCTGATTTTTTTGGGTTATTTTTGGGGGGCATTCTAACTCCAACTTACCATGAAATTAGTGCGTGCATTCATCTAGGGAGATTAGCAGAAATCTCTCCCATATTGACTGATTTGGCCTCTGAAATCCTATTTTAACAACAGAAGAAATCTTTTAAAAGTTGAGATGTAAGAGAGTTTGATAGTGATAGTTACAGGTCCAAACATGGCACTTTACTGGAATATTATGAGACTTCTGGTCTTTCTGCTAATCATATTTTTTGATAGCAGTTTTTGCTATCTGCAAATATATTACCAAAACCGTAACTATATTTGATAGTGAATTTTTTGGGTATCTGGTAACTGTCCTCTTCTATGTACAGTGTTACAAGAGTGACAGTCTATAAGATTGCAGCTGTATTTATCTCTTTGTAAAGCTTTCAGGTTGGCCAAACTAAAGATGTTTTGATAAGAGTGGCATATCTTGCCTTTCTTTTGCTGGTAGTCTATTCCTTTTTATGTGAAATACTAATTTTAAAAATGTAACATTTCCAGAAGATGGATGGAGACTTGTGTATTGAATTTCAGGCTTGAGGGAATTTATTTATTTATTTTTTTAAAACAAAGTGACTTTAGACAGTTGCATAGGCTCTTAACTTCAGGAGTATCATTGAAATTGTAACATACCAAGAATTTCTTAATATTTTAAGCAGTGACTTTAAAGTATAGTAGGAAATGAACTAGTTAAAGCTCCTTTGAAGTTATAAGGAAAATATTTCGTATTAGATGGGTATTTTGCTTTTTACAGATGTTCTCTAAGTCAAAGTATGTTAGATCCTTAAGAAGATAATTAGGAAGATGTTCTTTAAATACACTGAAGGATTTCTAATCTCAGTAAGTAATAAAATGTTGAAATTAAAGGTTTAGGACAGCTAAACGCAAAATGGAACCTTTCTTCAGCTGATAGAGCCTGTCAGGTTTTGAGTATGAAATGGTTTCAGCATTTCTTAGCATCTCAGGTAAAGTGGAGTGCGCTCCTGTTAATAAATGATAGGGCTGTGCCTTGTTTTAAGTTTGGAGGCTATTATGACAAAAATGGAATATTTTACTGTATTCTGAAGTAATTAAAGAATTAAAAGGAGGCCTTTTAGACACTACTGATTTATAAAAGAATGAATTTGGTTGACTAATCAACCAGTATAACACAATGGTGGTAGGAAGGGAGGTACCCTTGATCACTTGTTCTAAGGCTTTATACGTCCCTTGAAATATCAGACGTTTGTAACGTTTGAACAGAAATCAGATGTGTGTGTCCCAGATTTTTTGCTCTATGGGGAAGATGGAATAAAATAATAGCTTTACTTGCTTGGTGTATCATGTTGGTGTGCTATATCAATGTGAAACAAAGCTTACCTCATTTTTATGATGACAAAAATAGGGATGGTGGTTGTGATTAAACTGAAACATATTATTTAAATATTCTTTGGTTAGTTGAAAATAAGTAGGTGCCTAAGCTCAAAAAAAAGTCTTGCACTTTTTTTGCATTGTCCATGTTTTATTCTACTCTTTTTCACTAGTGCACCCTAGTCCCTCTTCCTTCTGCCTATGGCACATAATAATCTAATCTTCTAGAGACTGTAATTCTTGCCTGACTTTGGTTGTTGGGTTTAATGTGCAGGTGCTGGTGGCCTGTGATATAAAAGAATTCAGCCTTAATGACTCTTGCCTTTGAACGCTGGCTCTCTTCTTTCTGTATATAGAAGTTATTGAATGCTATTAGATGTAGGCATTTCTTGCTCTGTCCCTCGAGCGTTGGTACTACAGTTCTCCACACCTTTGTGTAGCATCAGTGTGTAATCTTAACTCTCATGTATTTAGCAGTGGATGCCTCAAACCTATTAAAATACTTTATGCTCTTGAAGTGCAGTAGCCCCAAACGCTGCCACTTTTTGTAACCTCTGTTTGGTTTTGACTTCAACAATTCCTAGTAGAGATGAAGGTTAAAAACAAACTATTCTCTTTGTGATGCTCTTGTTTGTAAGTCTGAACGGGTTAAAGTGTGGTTTCTTTTTGTTTTGTTTCTTTTAAAAGGAATTTTTCATATTCACAGTCCTCTGTGCATCCCGGTTCCCCTCTGGCTGTCAGCAGGCAGAGCCTGTTCCTGGGGCAATTTCTAGCCCATTTATAGAGAGTCAAGTTGTTCAAGCAAAGCCCCCAAACTTTTGGCTACTTTACCCTTAAACTTCGAGTGCTTATTTCAGAGCAGGAGCCTCATGCCAAACTACAAAGGAATCAGATTAATATGATGTGAAATTGGGGATTAGGGCCAAAATCTTCAACCTGGTTGCTTTAATTTAGGATCTTAAAGTGGCAGCAGATGCTGCTGTGTACCTAGCACGCTGGAAAGTAAGACCAGTTAATCAGATCTAAGTATAGGTTTAAGAGACTACAGGTTAGGCGCTGGAAGAGTGGTTCCCGGAGCTTAGTCTAAAAAGAGCCTGCGTCTGGTTTTTGTTTTGATAGTATGCTTATTATTTAAGAACTGACTCACACATTTAATGCTCAAAAGAGCATACTGAAAGTTTTTTTCCTCATAATTAGAGATCACATATGCTTAGCATTCCTTGAGCAATGGCCAAAATACTGAATTGTCTGGATAAACATGTACTTCCTTGATGGAGATCATCATTACCCTTATTTATGCAAGGATGCAATGTCCATGAGTGCCTGCATCTGCTTATGGCTCCCAGCAGTCACCTGTGTGTGCTGCTCACATGGTCAGTACAATGAATACATACTGTTTTTCATAATAAATAATGGAGCACAGCCTTGTTGGGGTGGCAGGCAGCCAGGTCCACTGGTGGTGCTGCACTGAGAACCAGCGACTACTTGTCTGAGCTTTGTCAGTCTTGAAGATAGTGTAGGGAACACAACAACCTATCAGCAATGTACCCTGCTTGCATTGAGTTTTTTCATACACTGCATTTTAATTATTTCCCCAGGCGTATGAATTGTTGAGAGGACATGCTAAACTGAAAAATATTCTTCTGCTAAAATTCCTTCAAAAAATAAATTAGGTATGTGTGGCAATGTAAATGCTCTACCGGCCAGCACCTGCAACTGGTCAAGGGGGGGTGTGTGTGCCAAAGATAGCTAAACTGGACCAGATGATCAGGACTTAATACTTGTAAACATGCCTCATACACTTTACCTTGGTCTTGTTAAATGAAACCCTGAACACACTATGCTTTTGCAGCCCACTAAGCATTCCTATTGCAAATTCAACAAAGAAAATGTGAAAAAATATACTTCACTGATGGAGTATGTCCACCTCTTCAGATCTGCTTGGCACCACTAACCTACAGTTGTTCACATGTGCAGTGAATTTCAAGAGCCTGAAAATGTAGTAAGAGTCTGGAGGAGAGCAAATCATGCTGCAGTAGTAGAGTGCGATGTTGAATCGTCTATACATAGTAGCTGCTTTTAAGAGTATCGTGCCATAGTTTAGCTTACTGGAAACTGACTACAGTGGTTTTAAAAGAAAATTGTTAGATTGTTTTTGCTTGTAAACCAAAGAGCAGAATATGGATAAAATTACTGCAGGACTAACACTACTTCCTGAAATTTCAATATATGATGTATCTGATAATTTATCTTGCTACATTGTCAATTCTTTTGATTTTAAACAGCGTTGGGATAAGGAAGTGTGCTGTCCTCCACTGTTGGGGGGGGAAGAACAAGAACACTGAAAGCATCATGAGGAATTACCTCCTGAGCAAAATACTAAATTTCTTTTGCTTAAGATTTTTAAACTTACAGCTAATTTATTTTTAAAGCAGCTTTGGTTGGCTTCTTTAGATGTGTACACACAAAAGCTAAATGAGGCATGAAGTTATTGGTATTTTTATTTTAATGGAATGTTTTTTTCCATTTTAATCTACAAAACAGATTCCATACATTCTGCCATAAATAAAAACAAACAATAAGGCAGGACACTACATGACCAAACTGAGAAAAACTGTTTTCCAGGAAACATGAATTAAAAATGCTTCACACTTATAAGCCATCCAGTTTTTAAAATAAAACTGTTGAAACCCCCAAGACTTCAAGCAGTAGATGTGAACACACTTGAAGAGGAACAAAATGCGGTTTGGACGTTTTGTGCTATTGATTTTGAAAACCTAGTTTTGTTTAGAGCACTTTCTAAGACTCATTTCTCAGTCTTTATTGATCAAGAACCATACAGTATAAAGAGGCACCACCGTAACAAAACCTCCTTTCCAAGATGCATGTTAGAAACTGTTGTCCCTTTAAAGATTTGACATAAGAGGCAAAAAAAATTTCTTAATACAAGTCTTTCACAGTCAGATCTGGAACCTGTTTCATCGGATTCTCTTTTGCTGTCGTGCTCTGTATATGTCATGTACAGGAGGAACCACCGATCCTTTCTCCTCATCATCATCTGAATCTTCATTTGATCTCTTGACAGCTTTATTAAACATGGTATTATTTTCCACAGGTCCATTTCCTTCCACAGCTAATTCAGGCAGGCCTCCAGTAATTATTCTTACAGCTTCATCAACAGCTTTAGAATGAGAGAGAGAAATTTAGCTTAAGGAACAAACTGGTTTTAACTTGATGAAGAAGAAAAATCTGCAAAATTATTAAGCTGCTAATAGACAATATACAAGTGCACTTAAATAAACTGCTGAAAAGATTAGAGGCAAAATGTGTCACCTTCAACAGCAGATGAGTCAGGATTTCTTACACCTCTCTGCCCCAGACTGAAAAAGTTCTGTTGCTGTGGCTTGAGAGTGAAGAGAATTGTCATAGAGGGGCGGACCTTAGTTTACTAAAGCAGGACTTCCTGAATTTAAAATGCTAAATTTCAGGAACTTCTTACCAACATATTCCTTCCCCAGTTCTCAACTTTATACTGGTGGCAAAAAAGCAACTGACATGTCGGTAATATAAACATTTGACTGGGATTTACAAGGGACATGAGGAAAGATGTCAGCCATTGCTTAGATCCACTGATACTTACGAACTTTTGTGTAAAAGTTCAGGGATTCTACAAGTAAAAAGGAAACATAAAATAAGGCACCTTCTTCAACTCTGTGAGATGACCATCACACTCCACTGCATGGGAAAACAGCTTCATGTTTTAAAAGGCACTGTGTCAAATGAAGCTTCTGCTTTGCATTATGATGTCAGCTAGAGGGTATGCAACTTTCAGAAAACACCATCTCAGGTAGAAATTGATATCCAAAAAAGTACCAAACATACTCCACAACTATAAATGGGAAATGCCATCTTGTTGAAGAAATCTTTTCTTCCCCCTTCTTATTTTAAACAAAAACCACACCCTGCTAGTGTCCCTGCTTCACGTGACTTTCTCCTATAACAGCTTTCAGAACTGATCCCCCTACTCTTTGAACTAATAGAGGGTGAAGATGTTTGCTGATCAGCAGTGGAAGTTTTAGAGAGGACAGATACGTAGGGTAAAGAAAACAAGACCTGAATGGATCAAGATTGAGTACACCACAGTGGTTCCGAACTGTTACTGTATATGATAGAAGGGCCAATACTTTTTAAATTTGTACTTGGAGTGAGAAGATGGAGGTCCAACCCCGAGGAGTTTTTAATAATAGCTATAAAACCATCCACCTAAGGAAATTACAATGGCTACCTGAAGTATCTGTAGCAGCACTAGCAGGAACAATAATGAATCAAACAAATATACTGACCCCAGTAATCCTCATTTCTTTATTCCGGGGCAATCTGAGGAAGTCTGCAACCAGCAGCCTAACCTCAGTACAGACTGCTTGCAGGTTTCATATACAAGAGGCTGTACAGCTACTCCCACACTTACTGTTTCCACAGTTATGTTGCTAAGGCCCCAATTTGCAAACTGACACAAACATGTGAACTGAGTGGATTACTTATGTACATCTACATGTATGTATTTGGGGAAAAAAGCAAGGAGCCTTGTGGCACTTAAAGACTAATAGGTTTATTTGTCTCATGAGCTTTCGTGGGAGAATATCCCACTTCGTCAGACGCTTTGACGAGGGACATGCAATATGGATGACCTGATCCCATGCCTTACACTCCCCTGCATTTATTTTCATCCAATGCTGTAAGTTCTCCCTCTTCAAAGCGTCTGACGAAGTGGGATATTCTCCCACAAAAGCTCACACACTAAATAAATTTGTTAAGTCTTTTAAGTGCCACAAGATTCCTTGCTTTTTTTTGCTTTACCAGACTAACACAGGTGCCACTTTGGAACATGTATTTGGAGGTTCTGAGAGTTCTTAGACAGCTATTTAAATTAATGTACACAATTTCCAGAAATAGATATTTAACATGGTTGTGCCATTTTTCACAGTAAAATACATAAACATACTGCAAAAACACTTACTTTCAGGCATTTTGCATCTTCGAAAAATCTCCATGAGTTCATCCACTTGCACAAAAGGACCCTGTTATTGGAAAAGAATTTAGGTGCCTTACGAGGAAATATTTTATACATTACTGGGAGTAGTAGGTAGAACAGTATATATAATTCATTCATTAAAACAGTATACTGAACTGTTTTGGTATTAGTTGCAAAGCCTATGGAATATACTAAATTATTGAAACAAACCTGAAAACACACAGGAGGTGGAAGGAGCTTCATTAAAACTACAGCAGCTGGTGGGACTGGAAATACACCCCCTGGTACAGGATGCAAACCTGGAGCTGTTGAGGAAAGAACAATAGAAATCAATTTGAATGGCAGAGTAATTCAAACTTAGCAGCTCTTGTATCTAACAGGAATGAGTAACTGGCAGATGTAAGATATGAGTACAGTGGGGACCCGTTAACGCGCAACCTGATTGCATGCGGATCCAGTTAACGCGCACTCCAGTCATGTCCCCCAAAGCCATTAACGTAACACGCGGGACTCACTAGCGCATGGTGCCTAAAGGCGGAAGTTGGCCTGGGCACGGAAACACGCGAAGTGACCAGCAACTTAAGGAGTCCGGCGCCCTAGCTAAAGGGGAAGTTGGCCTGGGCGCGGAAAGAGGTAGAGTGAGCCTTCTAGTGCTGCACTCTGGTTTATTTATTTATTTATTTGCCGCGGTCTTGTTTGCACATGGTCCACTTAACGCGCAGTTGTGGGGACTTGTCCCCCGACACCCATGCATTAACAGGTCCCCTCTGTATGTTTGGTCTTTTTCTTCAGATAGCTGAATTCTGTAAAACAA
The DNA here is from genome assembly GCA_007922195.1 of Podocnemis expansa. Lineage (NCBI taxonomy): Eukaryota > Metazoa > Chordata > Testudines > Podocnemididae > Podocnemis > Podocnemis expansa. The sequence goes on from ML681963.1 coordinate 122,339,765, forward strand.
CCTACAGCATCTTATTACAGCTAACGGAAGCTTCAGGCCCAGTTTCTGCAACCCTTTCAAATGCTTCTTAGTCTGGTCTCTGTTCAATAAAGAATTAAATCTATCCCTCTCCAGAAAACAATGTAAGGACCAACTTAACTTTTAGATGTGCTAAAATTCTTTTGAAATACCGATGGGATTTCAGAAGATGCCTAAATTTCAGTAAGTGTTCTGCTGAACAAAGGCATCCCTGCATAGTCCCTTAAAATTCAATGGGATGATTTAATGTGAATTAGGAGGAAACACTGCACCCCTTAAAGTTTTATGTAACATCTTTAACCTTAACATGACTAGATGCTTGACTTACGGGCTAAATGTCTTGGCTGAAATGGAATCATCTGCTGTGTGTCTGGTTTCGGGTATTCGGGTTTTCTGTCCACTTCATCTTTTAGAACAGGCACTATAGAAGGAGCTACTACGGGATCTGGAATTATGGCTGCTAGCTTGGCACGTGAGACATCCTGAAAATGCAAATTAAAGAAGTCTGAACCAGAGGATTTAGCAATTCTGTGTTTGTTTTTAATTCACACAAATATTGTCAATCTAGCATGGATTCCTATTATCTATTTTTTTTCTGATGAGACTTTTTTCAGTACTTAAACTTGGGTGCCTTAGGCCCCAGCTATCACAATTAGGCTCTGACATGTATTCAAGTTTTGCCTTGAGGCACCTGCTGAGGGGGGCTCCGCTGTACTAGGTACAGTACAGCACTTTAGGGCTTGTCTACACCCATGTTGTAGCAGCTTAATTTATAGACTCATAGACTGTAAGGTCAGAAGGGACCAATATAATCATCTAGGCTGAGCTCCCGCACACTGCAGGCCACAAAACCTCACCCACCCACTCCTACAATGAACCTCAAACCCATAACTGAGCTATTAAAATCCTCAAATCATGATTTAAAGACTTTAAAATAGAGAATCAACCAGCAAGTGAGCCACGCCCAATGCTACAAAGGAAGGCAAAAAAAAACCCCCCAGCATCCAAGCCAATCTGCCCTGGGGGAAAATTCCTTCCTGACCCCAAATATGGTGATCAGTTAAACCCTGAGCATGAGGGCAAGTCCACAACAGCCAGTCAAGAAGAACTTCTCTGTAATAACTCAGAACCCACTTGATCCAATGCCCTTTCCCACATCCCTATCATACCCATCACCAGTAGTAAAAGACAAACAATGGCCAAGCTACACTGTCCATCATTATCATTCCCTCCATCAACTTATCAAGCTTGGTTTTGAAGGCACCTAAGGTTTTTGCCCCCCCCTTCCCTTGGTAGACTATTCCAGAACTTTACTCCTCTGATGGTTAGGAATCTGCATCTAATTTCAAACCTAAATTTTCTGAAGGACAGTTTGTATCCAGTTGTTCTTGTGTCCTCATTGGCACAGTATTCAAATAATTCCTCTCCCTCCCTTGTATTGAACCCTCTGATGTATTTATATAGAGCAATCATATCTCCTCTCAGCCTTTTTTTGGTCAGACTAAACAAACCAAGCTCTTTAAGTCATCTCTCATAGGAAAGATTTTCCATTCCACGAATCATCCTTGTAGCCCTTCTTTATACCTGTTCCAGTCTGACTTCATCTTTCTTAAACATGGGTGACCAGAACTGTACACAATACTCCAAGTGAGGTCACACCAGCACCTTGTATAACAGTACTAACACCTCCCTATCTCTACTGGAAATACCCCTTCTGATGCACCCCGGGACTGCATTAGCTTTTTTCACTGCCACATCGCATTGGCTACTCATTGTCATTCTGTGATCAACCAGTATGCCCAGGTCCTTCTCCTCCCCCGTCACTTCCAGCTGATGTATTCCCAACTTGTAAGAAAAATTCCTGTTATTTGTCCCTAAGTGCATGACCTTGCAATTCCCGCTATTGAATTTCATCCTATTTCTAATGCACCACTTCACAAGGCCATCCAAATCATTCTGTATGCTATCCCGATCCTTCTCCATATTGGCAATACCTTCCAGCTTGGTGTCGTCTGCAAACTTAATTAGCACATTCCCACTTTTTGTGCCAAGGTCAGTAACGAAAAGGTTGAATAAGATGGGTCCCAGGACCGATCCTTGGGGAACTCCACTAGTAACTTCCTTCCAGCTAGACAGTTCACCTTTCACTATGACCCTCTGCAGTCTCCCCTGTAACCAGTTCTTTATCCGCCTTTCTATTTTCATATTAATCCCCATCTTCCCCAATTTAACTAATAATTCCCTGTGTGGAACTGTATCAAATGCCTTGCTGAAATCTAAGTAACTTAGGTCCACCGCATTCTGTTTATCCACAAAATCTGTTATCTTCTCAAAAAAGGAGATCAGGTTGGTCAGGTATGATCTACCTTTTGTAAAGCCATGTTGTATTTTATCATAGTTACCCTTTTCCTCAATATCCTTAAGTACTTTCTCCTTCAAAATTTTCTCCAAGACCTTGCATACTGCTGAAGTCAAACTAACAGGCCTGTAGTTACCTGGATCACTTTTACTCCCTTTCTTGAAAATAGGAACTACATTAGCAATTCTCCAGTCATAAGGTACAACCCCTGTGTTCGCTGATACTTTAAAAATCCTTGCTAAAGGGCTGGCAATTTCATGTGCAAGTTCCTTCAGTATTCTTGGATGAAGATTATTTGGATCCCCTGATTTAGTTCCATTAAGCAGCTGAAGCCTGGCTTCCACCTCAGATATGATAATTTCCACTTCTACATTCTCATTCCCATTAGCTGCCCTACCTCTGTCCCCAATCTCACCATCACCCTCACTAAAGACAGAGGCAAAGTACTTATTTAGATATTCACCCATGCCTAGATTATCCTTGATCTCTACCCCATCTTGAGTGTATAGTGGTCGAACCTCCTCCTTCTGTGTTTTCTTTTATTTATATGGCTGAAGAACCTTTTTCTATTGGTTTTGATTCCCTTTGCAAGGTCTAACTCTGCTTGGCTTTTGGCCTTCCTCACTTGATCCCTACATGCTCTGACCTCTAAAAGATAGTCCTCCTTTCCTATCCCTCCCAACTTCCACTCCTTGTAGGCCTTGTGTTTCCTCCTAATCACCTGTTTAAGATGTACATTCATCCAGCCTGGTTCAGAACCCATGCCTGAAAATTTTTTCCTCTTCTTTTGAATGCAGGCTTCAGATAGTTCCTGCAGCTTTGCCTTGAAGCAATTCCAAGCATCCTCAATGTTCATATCCATGAATTCTTTGGTCCAGTCCACTTCCCTAGCTAATTCCCTTAATTTTTTGAAGTTGGCCCTTTTGAAGTCAAAGAATCTGGTCACAGATTTATTTTTGTTTACCCTTCCATTCATTTTAAATTGGATTAGCTCATGATCACTAGAACCTAGGTTGTTCCCTACAACTAATTCTTTTATGAGGTCCTCACTACTGACTAATACCAAATCTAAGATTGTGTCTCCTCTCATTGGTTCGGAAACCACTTGATGGAGAAATTCATCTGTTATCACCTCCAAGAAAATCTGGGCCCTTTTATTGCTGCTAGTGCAGATCCTCCAGTCTATATCTGGGAAGTTAAAATCTCCGATAATGAGACAGTTCCCAGTAGTGTTTACTTCCTTAAAGGCCTTAAAGAGTTCTCTATCCATGTCCAAATCAGATCCCGGTGGTCTGTAACACACCCTAAGCACAAATCCAGGAGAAACCCTAGTAGCTTTCTTCTCCAATGTGATTTTGACCCAGATAGACTCTGTCCTGGTAATTTCATCACTCTGAATTTCTTTGCAGTCTATGATATACAATGCTACACCTCCACCTTTGCCATTACATATGTCTTTCCTAAAGAGCACATAGCCTTTAATGCTGGTACACCAGTTGTGACTACTAGTCCACCATGTTTCTGTTACCCCTATAATATCCAGTTTCAATTCCTCTACCAGTAGTTCCAGTTCCTCCATTTTAATACCTAGACTTCTCACACTGGTATATACACATTTTAGCATTTGCTGTTCATCTTTGCTCACATTCTGTACCCGACATGGCCTTTTATTACTACTGCCAACATTGCCCATCAGACCAGCATTTGTGCTTCCCTCCTTTCTAGCATCTATACTGTCTTTTCTGAATTCAGTTTCCTGCCTCTCAATGCTAGTATCAGGCGTAGAGATTGTCCAAGCATCTCCCAACCATCTCCCCACGCTCCTTAGTTTAAAGCTCTCTTAATCAGTTGAGCTAGCCTCCCTCCCAGAAGTCTGTTTCCCTCTCTACTCAGGTGAAGTGCATCCCTAGCAAACAATCTTCTGTCCATGAATGCCTCCCAGTGCCCATACATCCCAAAGCCCTCCTTGTAACACCACTGCCTGAGCCATCTGTTAACTGCCAGAATCTTCTCCCAGCTGTGTTGTCCTCCTCTAGGGGCAGGCAGAATCCCGCTAAAGATTACCTGAGCCTCCAGCTCCTTGAGAGTCCTCCCCAGCCTGGCATAGTCTCCTTTGATACTCTCCAATGAGAATCTAGCTATATCCTTCGTACCCACGTGAACGACAATCAGAGGATTCTTTCCTGCTCCCATTAGGATCCTCTTCAGCCTCAGATCCACATCGTGTATCTTAGCTCCAGGCAAGCAGCGCACCCTTCTGTTCTCAGGATCACTTCTAGTTATAGGCCTGTCTGTCCTCCTCAGCAGAAGATCCCCAATTACATACACTTGGCTTTTTCCTGGAAACAGTGTGCTTCTCCACTCTATCCCCAGTTCTCTCTATCTGGGAGCCATGATGTCTACAATTGCTGTTTGCAATCCTCTGCATCCGCTCCTGAATGCTCCCTGGGCTCTTACTTATCTCCAGAGACTCAACTCCCTTTTGAATGGGGCTAGCTGCTTCCCTCTTCTTTCTCACACTCCCACCTTCAGTGTTCCCCGGCTGGACTCCTTCATTTGCTAATTCAGCAAACCTGTTACTGAGTTCTATTTCACCTTCATTAGCTGGTCTTTTTCTCTGCCACCTTCTCACAGTCACGCGTTTCCACTGCTCACTTTCCTCACCTAGCAGTCTCCCCTCGGAAGTGGTTACTCCTGTTTCCATCTGCAGGTCTGAGTTTTTGTCTCCAACCTCCCCAGTCCTCTGCTCCATCAACTGTTCAAACCCCCTTCTAAACTCAACCATAGTTGCCACCTGCATCTCCAACCCTCGGATTTTCTCCTCCAACAGCTCTATGAGGCGGCACTTCATACAAACAAAATTCTTTGGGGTTACACCCTCCAAGATAATGTACATCCCACAGCTTCCACATCCTCTCATCTTCATTTTCGCTTCCCTTGTTGGAGTGATTTCTGCTGCTACCTCAATCTCTGCCATAAGTCTGCCTCCAAACTCCCCAACAGCCTCCCTCTCAAACTCCTGTAACCAGCCCTGTTGCCTGCTCCTGGTGCTGCTGCAGCTTGCTTGAGTGGCTGCCTTATCTCCCCCAACAGGAAGGCTCCACCTCTAATTGGGGTCACCTGATCCCAACTGCCACTCAGCCCCTGCAAACTGAGAAAAAAAGAAAAGAAGAAAAAGAAAGGAAAAAAAAAAAAAGCCAAACTGGAAAATACACACAAAACAGAAAAGCAAGCACACACAGCACTCTCAACTCCACACAACTCCTCTACAATCCCTAACTCCCTCTCAAACTCCCCTGTTAACAGCCCTGTTGCCTGCTCCTGGTGCTGCTGGGTTTAAACTGGGTTTAAAAAAAAAAAGTAGTTCATCTGAGGCAATCACTGTGTGAACTGTATCCTAGCTATTTAAATCTGATTTACAAGGGTTTATCTTGCAGCTGCAAAACATATTCTCTCATCTTCCTGGAACAAGGAGAAGTGCAAAGTCCTGCACTTAGGATGGAAAAACCCCATGCACTGCTACAGGCTGGGGACTGATCAGCTAAGCAGCAACACTGTAGAAAAGGACCTTGGGGTTATGGCAGATGGGAAGCTGGATGTGAGTCAACAGCATGCTCCTGCTGCCAGAAAGGCTAATTGCATATTGGGCTGCATCCGTAGGAGTGTTGCCAGCAGACTGAGAGATGTGATTATTCCCCTTTATTTGGCACTGGTGAGGCCACATCTGGAATACTATGGCCAGTTTTGGGCTCCCCACTACAAAAAGGATGTGGACAAATTAGAAAGAGTCCAGCATAGGGCAACACAAATGATTAGGGGGCTGAGGCACATGACTTATGAGGAGAAAGTGAAGGAACTAGGCTTATTTAATCTGCAGAATAGAAGACTGAGGAGGAATTTGATAGCAACCTTCAACTACTTGAAGGGGTGCTCCAGAGAGGAGGGAGGTTGGCTGTTCTTAATAGTAGCAGAGGACAGAACAAGGAGCAATGATTTCAAGTTGCAGCTGGGAAGGTCGAGGCTGGATATGAGGAAAAACTTTCTCACTAGGAGGGTGGTGAAGCATTGGAATGAGTTACCTAGGGAGGTGGTGGAATCTCCGTCTCTGGAGATATTTAAGGTTTGGTTAGACAATACCCTGGCTGGGATGATTTAGTGGGAGTGATCCTGCTTTTAGCAGAGGGTTGGACTTGATGACTTCATGAGGTCACTTCTAACCCTATGATTTGTGGAGATGGTGGAACCATTTTAGCTGAAACTTCAAAAGTGAAGTATGAAGCCTACAATCAACACTGGAGGTATCAGTTGAGATGGTTAAACTTTGGCAAAATTATAAGCAAATGAAAACGGTCTTAAAATGGAAAATTTAGGCAGCCTTAAAGAGCTACCTGCACCACCTAAAATGTGACTGTCTATATACTGAGTATTTATAAACATTTTATATTTTAAGTATGGTTGTGTATTTTTAGATGCGTGTGTATAAAATATAAAACCTGAACTCCAGCCCTGCTTCTAATACCCACAATTGTTTGTAAACCATGGTTAGGCCCCATCCTCCATTTCTTACTCATACCACCAGTTCCACTGAAGCCAATAAGCCAAATGTCATAAAGAGTAGTCACATGAAACAGGCTTGCACTATTAAGGCTTATCTACACTTGTGAATTTTAATAGATGAAGCCATCTTGCCACGTATTAACAAGTCCACTATCTATACCAAAATCCCCCTTATTGCACACTAAAAGTCCCCTTACTCCAGAATAATAAAACCTCGTAAGTGAGAGGAGTAATGGCTGTTCTAGGACAGTTCACGCAGACTAAGGAGTGCGTGTTCACACCAGAATAGTTAATGTGCATTTACAAGCCTCCAGAAATGTCCCAGAGTGCCAGTCAAGGCCAGTCTGGAGCAGGGAGCTGTCATACTTGCCCTGCTCTGTTGACGTCTCAGCTCCCCCCCAAAGCCTCTTTTGCAGTTGGAAGCGATCCTAGTGTGGACGCACTCCAGCAGCAAAAGGATGGCCGTCTGGATGCACTATTGTGCAGTAACTAAACTGCATTTACTATAACACAATGACTTATTGTAGAACAGTTCTTTATGAGCAATTTGGAAAAATGAATCTGAAGCACCTTTTGTGAGAGATGTTCTACCTCACAGAAGGAATGTGAACTAAAACAATCCTTCCAGCAAAGCAATGCCCTATTGCTCTCACACTTGTCTACCTATTTCACACTGCACACAAAAACCTAGTCTTACTGCCCAACTGTTTTCCCCAAACTTTACATACTGCAAAAAATTAAACCATGAGGAAAAAAAAATACACTGAGGAAAAAAAACTAAAATACTGATTAAAACATTCCTGTAACTGAACTAAAAAGTAGTTATCAGAACTGAGAGCTGCATATACCACAGATCAGAAACAAGCACTGGCAGAGTTTAAAGTGACTGCTAGTGCCGAGAACCTCAGGCATAACAGAAATATGGTTGTTATTAAATAAAGGCACTGTCGTGAGAAAAGGCAGATTTGCTCAGAACTCCAGCTTAATCGCTGGCACTCAAACATGCTTGATATCACGTTCGGTCTCAGTCCAATCCTGAGTCCAAGTCAATGGAAGTTTTGCAACCAATGGAACAAGAACAGCACCTGGGCTCATTAGTCTATTTGCCTTTTTGAAGTTTCTTAGCCAAGAAATCCTAATCTTAAATACCCATTGACTTCAGTAGGAATTCTTCTTGAGTAAGGAGCAAAGGATTAAGCCTGCATTGAGGAGCTGAAGAATGGATGTCAAAGGCCTTTCATTAATGGAGGGAAAAATTGAAATAGTACTTTAGGCAGAGTTCTCCTAGTCATGGTCTCCCACTCTCACCCCAGTAGTTAATGCCTGGCATTAAAACAACAGTAGTTTAGGATCCCCTGAAATTTTTACTTTACCACCCAATTACGTTCCAAATGAAGGACTGAGCAAAGAGGCTGTGAATGGAGTGTGAATGGCATTAAATCATGGAATGGCATTAGGACCTATGTTTTTAACTCCATTCTAGATCAGAATGAGGTCTAGCTAAAACAGCAAGAAATTAAGAGGAATCCATGGAAATAACAACCTAATCTTGCTTTATTTGCAACTCAGTGGCAAAGATCAGTTGATGGCAAAACTTCCACTGGGAGTACATCAGGCTCAAAATATGGAAGAATAAAATTCTAATGAACAAATGCACCACGTTTGTTTGGGTTTGGTTCTGTCTGTCAAGGAAAAGCTTAAGGCAAGTGCAAGACAATATGCGACTAATTCAGGATTGCACCAAATCTCAAAACAACTATCACAAAATTTAAACATTCTTCACTTCCTACCTTGTATCCAAGAGCTTTAAGTTCGCTTGCAGAGCAAGGGTACAAATCCATGAACTTGTACCTATCTACCAGCAGAGCTGTCTCTTTACCCTCGTATTCTTCTTTGAAGGCTGTAAACCTCCGCTTTTCCACTTTAAGTATACTAGCTAGATCGCCAATGTTACTTTCAAAGGCTAAAAACCGGGCCCAGATTTCTCTGTGAAAGACAACAGGTAAAGGGGATGAATGATTGTTTGGAGGAAAGCTATGCTGAATCCCTCTTTTGAGGATACACAAGATGACAAGACTCCAATAAGAGAGATGGAAGCACACCCATTACCACTTAAAACATCATTTCTTCAAGTTATCTATTTTATATGCATGCTAATAGGCAACACTAATAACCTTTTACATTTCCCTGACCTTTCATTCTGACAGGCCTTAAAGGACTTTACGAACTATATAAGCCCAGCACCTCTGCAGAGGGCAGCAAGAGAGAGATGGCCCAACCAACACATGATGTGCTATATAATGATAGGAAGAGGAAATTTTGCTCAAGTGTGGGAAGCACTAGAGTTTGTAGCCTTGTTGGAAGAATCATGTTTAATAAAGGAAGGTGGAAGCCTGGTCAACAGCTTAGAGCCAGATGGGAAGGGCTACAAGCTCTTCTATGATCCTTTTGCACTGTGGTTATTTTTCTGCTTTTTGTGATCTTTTAAGAGTACTTTTTGTATTCCTTGTAACAGTCCCTCTCCATCAGTTCCCAATTCATCTTGCATATGCTTACTTTATTCTTCACAATCTTTCTGCCAAATGGCAGGGAACGATATTGTGGTCAGCAGTACCATCTGCTAAAAAACTGTTCCTGCAATGCATGAGATTGTGGTGCAGTGTTCTCACCAGCACTGTTCCCTCTAAGCTGTGCGCGTGCACACAGGTCACGAAACCTGCACACACAAAAAAAATAAAGTGTGCACAAAAAAATTCAATAGTGCTCATATTGGTGCTCACAAAGAAAAGTTTTTGCGCACCCAAAGAAATTGTTTGCACACACAGTGTACGAGTAATTAGAGGGAACATTGCTCACCAGTGCTGTGCTAAGCAGTTTGTGTACTCCAAAGCAGTGGTTCTCAACCACTGTGTCAGGACACATTAGTGTTGCCACACAGTGGTAAGTGTGCCACAGAGAGCCGGGGAGATAGCTGGGTTTGGCCAGGGGTGGTGGGGGTGGTGCATGGAGGTGGGCTGGTGTGTCCTTTAGGGTTGTGATATGTCCCTAACTATGTCACGACCTGCAAAAGGTTTGAGAACCACCAGTCCAAGGAGTGAGTTTGTGCCCTTTCTTTTAGGAAGAATTATGTGGCAAAATACGCCTGTAGCAATTCTTGTTCTTTTGGGAAGTCAAAGTTTAGAGAGTTTTCTATGTTAACAAGCGAAAATAATTTGACAAACTTACCCAGATTTCTCAGGTGGAAGGCTTCCTGAGGTTAAAACACGTTCAAACAAGACTCTTGTATTATTGTCCTCTGAAAAAATAAAAATATGTATAACAATTAAAAAATATAAACATTAAATCCAGTTCCAAATCTGCTTCTGTTCAAAGAAATGTGTCATTCAAGTGGAAAAGTAATGATTGTTCCAACAATATAATGACTTTATTTTACTTTCATTAAATAGGATTAAATAAACCTATATACATAGTTATAAGTTATACAAATATACAAGTCAATGCTACTGTGGTGGGATCAGGAAATGCTAGTCTCCTGCTTGGATCTCTCAATATTTTATAGGCACTCACTGTCATGGAAGTGGAATTGCTGTGTAATGTATGAAAAATGTAGTGGGACCTGGCTATTCAGTTTTTCATGGTATGGATATGTTGATTGAGTTTCATACGAGGCTGTTTCAAAAACAAGCAGAAAACAAACAATGGGTTGAGATAACCATTCATCTGCCAGTATGGTACAATGCAGGAGCCTTTTGCTTTGATGGTCTACTTCAGGGTGCTTGCAGAGTCCCCAAACTGGTTGTGGGCAGCAGGGTCCTAGACTGACTGCAGGAGAACAAAAGCCTGAACTAGTTTTAAAAGGGCACTCCATCAAATGGGGAAAGACAGTTAAGGTGGCAACAAGCTGAAACCCAGACTGAGAGGTTCAGATTGACTAGAACAAGCATGCTGGGTACATAAGGAGTGGTGATAAGCCTCTACAGGAGAAAGACGTGCATAAAGGTCTACTGTTTTAAAAGCCTTTTTCTCTTAGCTGTGCTTTGTTTCTATTGTCAAGATCAAACAATACTTTGATTTGAAAAAGGCTGTCTGATCAGTTTTCTCCACTGGCCACAGACTCCAGGAGGGAAGAATTGGCAGGTACTGAACCCAACTGGTTTTGCAGAATAAGCACAGTTGATTCCAGGGTACTGTAGCTCAGGGCCTGTTCCAAAAGTGGGATTCCCCAAAAGTTGTAGACTCAAGACCTGACACTGCAGGGGTGCACCAGAGACCAGTGAGTGGCCAGGGGCTTAGACTGACACCCACCAATATCCATTGCAGTGCTATCATATCCTGCTTTTGCAGGCTCAGCAACACAGTGAGCTAATAGTCAGAGGGAGCAATTTTCAAAAATATTTAGTGCGACTCGTCACCTTTGCTCAGAAAAAATCTCAGTGAGCAGGCTCAGTCACTCAGCCCTGTTCACCGGGAGGTGATGTCACAAGGCCTCTGCTTTTCTCCCTGCTTACATCTGCTCTTATGAGAATTTACGCAGCCATTTGGTCAGCTGAAAAGGGGGATGTCAAGGAACTGGGGTTTTGTACCAAATGTCCCCTTGTTTCAAGTCTGCTCACTCTTCAAAGAGATAAAGTAACTGAAGTGCCAACAAAGCTACTGGATCAGGGGTCTTAAATGTGCAGGCTGCATGCGGCCCCAAAGGCTATTTCCTACAGCCCACAATGACACTATTGTTACCAATATTTGCAATACCATTGTATGAAAAGGTTGCAGTACTGCAGCCCTCAGGCTAACATACTAGTACTCATGTGGCCCTCGTGGTGATTTGAGTTTGAGACCCATGTACTAGATTATAACAAACGGTAACATTGTACCATTTAAATCCCAGGACCAGTACTCATGTTTGGATAAGCAGCATCCCCTGTACACGAGGAAGCCCCTTGAAGTGAGCTCTGCAGCTGGGAATCTGTTGACTCTTTAGAAAGCACACTGGGGAGGGAAGGTGACTAGGGAGTTAAGATGAACCACTCTCCCCATTCTTCTCTGAATCTGTGAAACATCAAGGCCTTCACTGCACCCCATACCTTGGTTTCAGACAGCTCCAGTTTCTTTCCTGTTCCATTAACTCCCACACTAAAATGTCGTGCAGGGGTACATCCCTGCTGCTCACCCCACAATGGGTACACTGACACCTATATATTTCTGCTCCCTATGCACACGTATGGTTTGGATCCTTGGGGCACTGTGTATGCCTCCTAGCATTGGGCTCTGACAGCCCCCTGTACAGGAAATGCCAAATCTAAGCTGTCAGTTAATTCACAGTACTACTTGAATTTTGCTTTTCCCATCCACTGTTTGGGAATGGGTTTTATTTCTACTAGAGAAGGTCAGAAAACCCTGAAAACAGAATTCTGCAGTCACTACAGGAAAGGATCGGTCCGTCATAGCTGCTGAATGTTTCTTCAGCACAGACTTTAACCCCCTATGGATCTCTGTGCCCCAGGAGTTATATTATTTCATTGTTTCCCAGGGTCAGCAACAGATGCTGTGAAATGGCCACACTGCCAAGTACTTAATGAGTTGGAAAGCCCACTCTGAAGTGATGAGATAATATGTGATCTCAATGTCAATCCGCTTTTGAATCTTCACTGTGTGCAAAACGTCACCCTTCAAATCAATTGGACAAGTTCTGTGAAGCGGGTTATTGCCCTGACAGCACAAAAACACATTAGACTGAAGCCAGACTCACAGTGAAGTTTAAAGTTTCATTAGTAGCCTTCCCAATTCCCAAAGCCTACCGTTAAGGTGAGAGAGATAGTCAATGTATGCTAGTACATATTCTGGAATGTCTCCATATTTCTTCAGCCCCAACTCAAAAATCTTGAAGGCCACTGACTTGTCCTACGTAAGTTCAGATAATATGGTTAGCTTCCAAAAGCATCACAGCTGTTGATACTTCATTTATAAAAAAGAGTAGGTCTGAGTTTACCTTACTACAGTAATACTCCATCAAAGCTGCCGTAACATAGACATGATGGCGGGTCCGGGCATCCTCCCGTGCTTTCTTAAATATCATTCTTCCAGATTTGATGCCTTCTGCACGCCTTGCAAATTTCATATACTGTATATATACCTAAAATACACACAGTGACACACAAGATGGTATCCAAAGTACCGAGATATGAAAGACATCTTGTGGATGTATCTAGAACCCACTGCCATCACAAAATAAAATAATAATAGAAACAACATGTTCAGACAATGTAGTATCTAAGAGGCATCATGGAATATACATGTGCCATAGCTTTAATCTAGCTGTTTATTTTTGACATGGGGCCTGTATAAAATTACAAGGATAATCAATATCAAAATTCTTGAGGCAGGAGAGGTGGTTAGGTGAGTATCAATTTACATAGGCTAATGCCTTCAGAGAATTACAATTACTGTACATAGAAATCATTTGCTGTTTCTAAAAGTGGCAAGCTATCTTATGGGGATAACAGCACATACGGGAGGCCATCAGATCCATAAATGAAGATGTACACTAGAAGTTTGTTCCAACATTTACTAGTAGGTAATGGGATCTGAAATACCACTCATTCAATCCTAACAGAGTCACTGATAATTTTGATGCATGATCATGCAAATAACAAATGTGATGATTAATTTATCCAATGGCTGTTGTGTGGTGTGTATTCTCTATGGGCTTCCATCTCCTTGCACTTATTCAGTGTTAAATCAGAAGACGCTCAGCATAAATTCAACTAAAGCTGATGTGACACAGAATCAAGTTTTAGGATTTTTACAGAGATGTATCTGGAAATGCACAGTGGTTTAGTGAACAGGGACCTGAACTGGACACATGAGACCAGATTTCTGGCTCTGTAACAGACCTGTGACCTTGGACTTATCACTTTACCTCTCTCCACCTCTATTCCATTTGCACCCGGCCTGTTCTATTCATAATATAAGCTCTTCACTTTCAGGATAGGAACTGTATCTCACTGTGCATTTGTACAGTCCTTGCACAGTGGGCACTACCGTAATACAAATAATAATTACACCACTTTCTCCCCCCCCCACCTTAAAGTGGCAATATAATCTTTGTACTTACATAGTGCACTTCATCCCAAATTCCAAAGAGGAAACCAAGTTAGTTTAGTCCAGCAAAACAAACAAGGAGTCCTCTGGCACTTTTAAAGACTAACAAATGTAATCATCACCTGAGCTTTCATGGGAGAGAATCCCACTTTGTCAGACTCTCGCGCTTGTATCTGACAAAGTGGGATTTTCTCCCATGAAAGCTCAGGTGACAAATACATTTGTTAGTTCTTTAAAAGTGCCACCAGACTCCCTGTTTGTTTTTCATCCCAAAGTCCTTCATAAACATTAAACATAAAGCACCACTGCAGTACATTCCACACTGGGGTGGAAAGTGGCAATCAACTGGTGCAAAGCATGCAGTTAAGGCAAGAGTAAGTGAAATTTTGGTGAAGTCAACAAATGCCTACTCTTATGAAGCATGTGATGGGATCCTCAATATCCACTGAAACAGGTATGTCTTGCTGCATATTTTTAAGGATACTCAGAGCAAAGTGTGCAGTACCTAATTTATCTACCTTAGAAGAAAGTGGAGTTGTTGACCCTGCTGGAATTTGAAGTTGTGGTTTCCAAGAGTCTACATATTCTCAACTGAATGTTCAATCCCCCTAGTCATCACCTCTGCTATTAGCTGAGGAGAATGCTACCCATTCTTTGGGTGTATTGTGTTCAATATTAATGGAAATGTGGAAAAACTGAATAGTATAGAATTATCTTACCAAAGTGGGATCAATATCTTCAATGGCTAAGAGCCGGTTATATATGCTGTGCACCTTCTCATATTTCATTCGACTCTGAAGAAATAAAAATGTTTTAAAAATTAACAACTTGCTTTATAATACTGGAGAAGCTGAAGTTCTCATAAGTTTGTCTCAGGTACAGTCTGCTTCTACCAACCTTTTGGGGGAGAGGCAGGGAATAAAGGAATAAGTAGAAAGCTGAGTAGTTCTAAAATAGTTTATAAATATTTTTCCATTATATTAGTAAAGTATCAATGTAGGTTGAGAAGTTTGGCAGAATTAGTATTCCAGTTATGTAGAAACTCTGTTCATACAGGACTTTTGAAGCAAATGAAATTTTGGAGAAGAGACATCTTGTCCCACTAGAGCTTGAAATCAGTACTCCAATTGCTTTGCTCACCTCTTCATAGTCTGCATATGCGAAGTAAAGAAGCATGTTCTTCTTTAGTAAAGTGCTGATCGCTCTTTCATAAATATTAGCAGCCTCATCACTGAACAGTTTAGCATTGTTCATATCCTAGGATAAATAAAAATTGTAACAAGATTACTGAACACTCCTGACACTAAAGACAAAATTAAGATGTGATCTGGCAGGTGCCTGTGCACATGAATTACTTTACCTATGGGAGTAGTCCCACTCAATTCAAATGGACCGCTCACATGCTCATAAGCATTTGAAAGGTCAGGGGCTGGAACACTAATTTCCAATGCCACTATATGTATTGATCATAAAAGCCTAACATTTAAACTATATAAAATATGTAATGCCAACATTTGATTTGTATTTCATAACTCAAAGTCTCTCAGATACTATTCATTTTTGATATCATGGAATGCTATTCAGAATTCTAAAATCAAACACAGAGTTTAAAATGCTAAAAAAGGGTTTTCCCCCTTTGGCTGTATCCATTCCCTTACCCCTTTCTCAGCTAACAGCTTACTGGATTGCTCAAGATACTGTGCAGCCTCATACCAGATATCTGGATGATGCCCCAGGACCAACAGGCACTGTTCATAAGCAAACATAACTAGGGGGGAAAAAAATCAAAGTGATAAATATTCCTAGCAAAAGAATTTATATGACTGTATAGTAGTTACTTACACTGATTAACTATGTTACCAACACATCAAACACAAATATATCAAATAATAGTAGATGCTACTAATACCCTCTGTGGCTTGAGGCCAGCTGGCCTCTCCAGGACACTGCCCCAGTAGTCAGCAGCAATGTTGACACAAGATTACCACTGACAAAGTCTCCTACATATGGGAATGTGATCTCCCACCTGGGTCTGAAATAATCTGTATTTGCAGATTTTCCCAGGCATGGTGTAGGCTCCTTTGAGAAGAATTAAGGTAGGCTGAAGTACTGAGAGAATTGCTGTAGTATTATTTGTACCTAAAGCAGCTGCTTGATAGGAGGAGTGAGTTAACTGAAATTTTGCATTTGGTTTTGTAATTTTAAATAAATGGCAAGATGCTTTAAGCACATGGACAATTTTTACTGGGCTACATTAAAAAAAAGATAAAAGCAAAATATGCTTTTGCACACATCATCCCTTTGAACACAGAAACTGAGTAAAAAGCGACTTGTAGTTTAATCTTCTAACACATCTTAATAGAGGCTGATTGTCACTGGCTTCCTATTAGCAGGGGAATGCCACAACTAGTTGTCTTCCCATCATAACCATACCCTAGTTTGGAAAAGGCTGGTCACATCAGTTTTCTGTTTCCCCTTCTATTTTATCCACACAGCCCTTTTCCTATCCTGTCTATGACTGAAAAGAACCAGAATCCAAGCTGACATATCAACCAAGGACTCCTGAAAGAAGACACCGAAATGATGGGTTGGTTGTGGCAAGCAGCTAATAGATCAGCACTTTCATAAGACACAGTATAGTTTAAAAATTGATTCAGTTATAGGAAAAAATGCCAATTACATATTCAAGAATTGAAATCTTATGTCCCTCCTGTACTATTTTCAATAGCATTTCTGTTGGTTCCCACAGCGCTAAGGAATGACTCCAGAGTGGGTGATCTGTGTTGCCACATCTTTTGCTGCTGTAATGGCCCAACTTTCCTCAAGTCTGTCTCCTATTGTCTCTAGGTCTTGTATGCTACATTTTCAATGTATTTTCATCTTATGTGGAGGTATTTGTTGAAAGATCAACAACAAGGATTTGACTTCTCCTTCAACTGTGGTGCATACCCCATATTTTCTTATGCTATATGGTTGGAATTTCCTAGAAATCGGTTTGTTTTTTTGTTTTTGTTTTTTTTTAAACAAAAAACAAAACAAAAACAAAACCCTTTTAAAGCTCAATTAGAAAACAAGATCTTTTGATTTTTTTATACAGGAAATCTCTTTAAAAAGTTCAGTTTTTATAAAGTCAAGATACTTAGCCTCTATGCCTCCCTTCTCATATCTGCTAAATGGAACAATTATGCTGACCCAACCTTGCCAAGCCCTCTGCAATTTTCTAAAAAAGGACAATATAAAATTGGAAATAATCATCATCCTCATTGAATACAAGGCTGTTTTGAGTCTTAAACCACACCCTGCTTCTGATATCAGTCTCACCACTCGACACTTAAGCTTCCTATCTGGTGCTACTCCCCAGTTTCTAGTGAGGTTGGAGAATAAGATGACAAAAAAGATTATGCCCCCCTGCAAGGACATATGGCTCCACCAGTGCACATCTAATTCAACCCTGAAGGGAACACTGGGGTTACTAAACAAACCACACCACCAAAAGCAATCATGTATTTTCAAGGCTTTAAAGGGATCTAAACAGAAAAGGCACAAGCTGCAGTCCAATCTGTCTTCAAGAACACACTGGGAAGAAGCAGACCCAACCAGCCTCCTCCACACTAGAAGAGGTAGAGTTGCTTTGAGAGCCCTGTAAGTGGCAGGGGTGGCAATTGCCTTCCTCCACAAGGAGCATAAGAGGAGCTGAGATTCATCATCTCCTTCCTCTGAAGAAAAAATCACTGGTATGTTGATGTTATTAAGGAAGTGACAATATCTAGGTAATAGTTAAGCCCAGGTAGAACTTTAGAGGCAAAAAAAATTAATATCCCTGAGAGGTCACATAATCCAAGAATGGGGATTAATTGGGGGGGGGGGGGATTATCTGACCAACTTTGAGTGTAGCATGATCATTGCCAGTGTCAAGAACACTTCATTTTTTCAGCCGAAGGTCATTCCCAATTCTTGGCAATAATTCCAAATATGCTCGCAGAGTATCCACTACTGATCCTGGTATCTAATCATGTTACCTCTTTTTGTTATGAGAGTTTGGTCTTCTGTACGCAGTGGATTACTCTTTTCCCACTGGATATATTTCTTCCACATGTCTACCTGCTGAGCCTCTTGAGGAGTATTCTGTGGGGGAACGGATGGAGCATTGCGATCCAAACCTTTCATAACAGTCTCATATTCCTGAAGAAGAGGTGGATAATGTTTTAAATTTTAGAAAGAAATAGAATTAAAGTGTGGATGCTTAGCATTTTTTGCCTATGACAACATTAATTCTGTCAGCCTACCAAAACAAGTAGCTGTACTTGAAAATCTTATCTAGACTTAATGCTGTCTGACTTTTATGGAATTAAACAATATAAATATGAAGTAAACAGGTGTCTGTACCTTGGCCACGCGTCTAGCATTCATATAATCTCTACTCCGATCTTCAATCATTTTTTTAGCTAAGTGGATATTGATTCCCTGAAGAGAAAAATAAACAGCAATTGAAAATATGCTATTTGCCTAAAAGACACAAGCTACTGAATTTTATTTCAGAGAAAAGAAGAAACGTGGCAAGAGATGTAAAACTAGTTAAGAAGGTCAACAAATTTATTTTTAAAAGCTATGGACATCAGAAGATACAAATATCTCCAAATAAATGTATGTAAGTGGCCAAGTTAGGGAACAAATGACAATGTAAACAATTTGTGTTTGGTAATTCAGCTTTGCAAGCAAAAAGTTTTAGTCATTCGTAACACAAAATATTTTTGATTTTTACTTTTAAGATTCATATGCCCTAAGTGATGCTGATGCTGCAGGAAGAATTCAGACTTAGACTTCTAAAACATCATACATACAAAGGTGGGACACAAGACAAAATTTTTCTTGCCCTAAATAATAACCAGTGCACAAAGTCACAAATCCCTTTTGATTGCCCCTTGTCCCATATCAAGTGAAAATTAACGTTCCCTTCAAACCAGCTCAGCTTTGTTGGCCAGCACATGGTAGGCCACTCTCACCCCTCTCTGTACACCCATGACAGGGGCAGGAGTAACAGCTCCACAGAACCTGCTCTGCTCCATGCATACTGATCGGTAATAGGAGTATTCAGCAACTGAGTGTGCTTTGTACACACTTACTCCCCCAGGTGAACAGAAGTTATCATCTTACCCCTTAAATATATATATTAATTGCACATTTCTGAGAAATAATCATATTCTTTAAACTCATCATGCTACTTATTTAAATGGAATGAAATACCCTATGTATGCAATAAATATATTTGTTAGTCTTTAAGTGCCACAGGACTCCTTGTTTGTTTTACTGAACTAGACTGACATGGCTGCCCCTTTGGACCTCTGTATTTGCTACTTCAAATGTCTTATACTAGTCCTAAGGGCCTAATTATAAGCCTAAACCAGACCAAATCCTGCAAATTTTACTGTTGTCTGCAAATTGCTGAACACCATAAACCAGTGTTTCCTAACCAGTGTGCCATAGCACACAGGTGTGCCGTCAGGTCTGAGCAGGTGTGCCACAAAGTTTTTTAAAAGCTACTCAAAGAGCTCTGGACTGGCGCATTGGCTCATGAATATTCATGAGCTCATTTGGAAACTATATGGCAGCGTGCCTCAAATTAATTAAAGGTAGCAAGGTGTGCCAGGGCAGAGAAAATGTTGTGAACCACTGCCATAAACTCCTCTTGAATTTGGGCCATAGGGAAACTCTATGGGATTATGACAATCCCACTGAAGTACATGTCAGAGAAGACCTTAAACACTAGAAAAATTAGATGTTTTAAAGGCTCAAGGTTTTCCTGAATTTTCAAAATAGATGTCACTATAAAATTTCTCTCCAATACAATGGGGGAGGGGGACATGACCCAAGACGCTTAAAGCATCAAGACAAACTATATGAAAAAGGGGGGAAAAAATAAGTTTATTGAGCAAAAAAAGGCTGTAAGTGAAGAAATACCAAGGGGCTAATCATCACACCTACATACCTATATTGTGCCTGTAAAATTCTTGCATGGATGCACAAAAAGCTCATTACTGTACACATAAAACATGTCTTGCATTATCATTTATATGTGTTTGCACACATATGCAGAGTGGACAATTTTGGAAATAGGAGGAGGAGGATGAATGAAAAAATTCTGGGTAATTTTTTAAATACAGCAGTTTCTAAGACAGGATTTTCTAAAGAAACCTGAAGTCACAAACAATTTTATTTTCTCAATTACCTCTTCATATTTGTTATAATCTCTCCAGAGTTGTTCAATATTGATCATTGGGTTCACACAACCTCGCTGGTAAACTCTACGAACAGCTGTTATCCGCTGGTTTTCTGCATAGGATCCAACTGCCTCTCTAAACAGAGAAGTGAGACATTAACATGTCCATAATTACAACACTAACTTGTATGAATATTAAGCTTTTAAAAAAATATTTAAAGGTACTTACACGCCTTTCAAAAAATTGATGTAATCCACCCAGATCTGTGTAAATATATAAACAAACAAACAAAAATTAAACCAACAAGCACTTAGTACAGTAATCAGAAATAAATATTAATTAGATAACAAAACATACCTGGTATGACATAATCTCCATGCCAATTTTATCCAGAGCAAAGTCATATGCCTGAGCCATTTTTTCTCTGAAAAATACCATAATATTGAAGACATTCAACATTGGGACCAGGTCTTAACAATTTTAATAAATACAATTTTTTTAAAAAAGAGAAAATTGTTTTAGTAACACATTCTAAATAGATATTTAAATAAAAAAGTCTAATGCAGTAAAATATATTTTGCTTTCTCAAATTCTTGACATTCACACAATTCTCACATGCAACTAAGGTAAAAGGAAAACTGTAGATGACCCAGTGCATGGATAACAGTACATCTTGTACCTGGGGCTCTCTCTTCTTAGATGACTGCAGCTCAGATATGCCACATTCACTAAGAACAGAGAGGATATGGCCAGTTGCTCTATAAATATTCTTTGTGACTGATTTATTTAGTGGCAATAATGGAAAGAAACTGACAAATTGTAGGATCCCTAGGAAAAGCAACAAAAAAGCAGCTGAGCGCTAAAAAGAGTGGTTTCCAATTTAAAAACCTGAGTGGAACAGGTTTCAGTGCAAAACTATCTTTTTCTCCCCTTCATAAAAAAGGTCTCTTTTTTAACAATCAAATTCCATGGAAAATTCTGGTTTTGAGAATTTTTTTAAATTTTTTTTTCAGAAATCAGCCATTCGCCTGCCCCACTCCTCATCAAAAATTCTCTTCACTACTTCTATCTTCCTACCTCCCTTTCCATACTCTTCTCTATACCTTTTGTCACTGAAAATAAGTTGACAAAGGAAGAAGAGGTTATCTACCTGTAACTGGTGTTCTTCGAGATGCGTTGCTCCTGGGACATTTCATTGTAGGTGTACGTGCACGCGTGCACAGATAGCTGGAGACTTCTCCTATTGAGCACCCCTAGGGTCAGCTGTGGTGCCCTCTGGATTGGTGCCATTGTGGCTCTCTCTCTGAGTCACAGCTGACCCGCCCCCTCCTCAGTTCCTTCTTAACGCCTATTCCGCAGAGGGGAAGAGGGAGGGATGTGGAATGTCCAGGAGCAACACATCTCCAAGAACACTAGTTATAGATAGGTAACCTCTTCTTCAAGTGACTGCTCCTGGCCATTCCACTGTAGGTGATTCACTAGTTTTACCTCTGGTGGGTGGGTCGGAATCACAGGCGCATCGACTGCAGAACTGCTCTATCCACTGCAGCATCACCTTGAGCTTGACGATCAATCGCATAATGCTGCGTGAATGTGCGCACAGATGATCACGCAGCTGCTTTACAAGTGTCCACAATCGGCACCCTGCTCAAGAATGCAGCAGAGGACGTTTGACCTCTCTTAGAGTGGGCCTTGATTGCCAGCAGGTCAATCTTAGCCAATGCATAACATTTGCGAATACATGAAACTATCCAAGAAAAGAGGTGCTGAGCGAAGACTGGCTCCCCTTTCATTCTGTCTGCTACTGCCACAAACAGCTAGGATGTTTTCCTAAAGGGTTTCATCCTCTCTAAGTAAAAGGCCAAAGCACGGCGAACATCCAGAGTGTGGAGTCTTCTTTCTTTGCCTGAGGCATGCGGCTTTGGATAAAAAACTGCCAAGACAATTTTCTGATTACAGTGGAACTGCAAAACCCCCTTAGGATGGAATGCTGAGTGAGGATGCAGTTGAACTTTGTCTTTGAAGAACACCGTATAGGGTAGAGAGGCCAACAAAGCCCGAATCTCTGAAACTCTCCTGGCCGACATTATCGCCACTAGGAAGGCTACCTTCCAAAGGAGGAGGAGCGAGCAGGAGGCAAGTGACTCGAACAGGGGTCCTGTGAGCCTCAAGAGGAGCAGACTGAGGTCCCACTGTGTGATTGGGGAACGCACCACCGGGAAGAGCCTCTCTAAACCTCTAAGGAAACACTTCATCAAGGGATCCACGAAGGTGGAAGCCTTGCTTGCCTTCTCGTGGAATGCTGAAATTACCACAAGGTAGACTCTCATGGAGGACAAGGACAGGCCTCGGGCTTTCAGACCCCAGAGAAAGTCAAGGTTTGAACCAGAACCTGCTGGGGCATGAGATCCCTGCTGAGTGCCGAGTCCACAAACTTGCCCCACTTGCCTTTGTACGACACGCTCGTTGAGAGCTTCCTACTGTTGAACAAGACTTTCTGGACCTGTGCTGAACACTGCAACTCCCTGACCCTCAGCGATGGAGGTTCCATGCACAGAGGTGTAGCAACCTCAGATCCGGGTGGTGCAGACACCCTTGGTCCTGGGAAAGCAGGTCCAGCGGTGTTGGCAACTCTATAGCCTCGCTGACCGAGAGATGGCGCAGAGTCGTAAACCAATGTTGCCTCAGCCATGCTGGAGCTACTAAGATGATTGAGGCCTGGTCTTGTTTGACTTTCAAGAGGACCCTCAGAATCAAAGTAGTTGGGGGGAACGCGTAGCAAGCCATCTCCATCTAAGATATCTCAAAAACGTCCTCGATTGATCCCAGGCTCCGCCCTCTGAATGAACAAAACTCTGTGCACTTGTTGTTCTGATTGGACGCAAAAAGATCGACTTGGTGATAACCCCACAGATGGAAGATGGGCCTCAACACCTCCCACTTGAGGGACTACTCGTGAGTTGTGAATTTCCTGCTCAGCGAATCCGCCAGAAGATTGTGCTGGCCAGGAAGGTATGAAGCCACCAGGTGAATCGGGCGGCGAATGCAGAAGTCCCATAGGCAAAGGGCTTCGTCACAAAATGGGCCAGAGCGGGATCCCCCCATCTTTTGATGTAATACGTCGGAGTAGTGCTGTCCATAAAGCACTGACACCACTCTGCCTTTCAGCTCGTGGAGAAACGCCTGACAGGCAAGGTGGACTGCTCGAAGCTCCTTCATGTTGATATGCAGGTTCAATTTGCTGTCTCTCCAGAGGCTTTGGGTTGCAACGGGACCAAGATGAGCTCCCCACCCCAAGTCTGACGCATCCATGCCCAAGAACCTCGAGCGCTGGGGTGGCTGAAAGAGCAGCCTTTGACACACATTCTGCTTGAGGCACCACCAGTCTAGAGAGTTTAGCACGCCTGTAGGGATGATGACCATACCGTCGATATCATCTTTTGCTGGCCGGTAGACAAACGCCAGCCACATCTGCAGCGGACACAACCTCAAGCGGGCATGTCTCACCACATGGAAGAACGCTGCCATGAAACCCAGCAGCCGCAGGCACGAGCGAATTGAAGTGAGCGGGAACCTCTGGAAGTCTCTCACAAGGGACCTGATACTCTCAAACAGAGAGTGCGGAAGGGAAGCTCTTGCCAGTTTCAAGTCCAACAAAGCCCCTATGAACTCTATCTTCTGAGTCGGAACGAGGGTGGACTTTTGTATGTTGACCATAAGACCAAGGCACTGGAAGGTACTCTGACTCATGTCCAAGTGACGAGCGACCTCATCCTTCAACCAGCCACAAACCAACCAGTCGTCCAGGTAGGGATACACCTGGATGTTGGAATGCCTGAGGAACGCTGCAACCATCACTAGGTACTTTGTGAAAATGCGTGGGGCGGCTGCCAGCCCAAAAGGCAGGACGGAGAACTGGAGATGCCTGCCACCCACTACAAATCGCAGGAACCTCCTGTGTCTGGGAATTATGGAAATATGAAAATAGGCGTCCTGAAGGTTCCAAGGAGGCAATTATCGCAGAAAGGGAAACCATGCGAAAGCGTATCTTGCACAGATAATGGTTCAGGTGTCTGAGGTCGAGGATAGGACGAAGACCCCCTTTTGCTTTTGGGATCAAGAAATAGCATGACACCCAAAGTTCTTGTGGAACCTCCTCTATGACTCCTTTGTCCATCAAAGCCTGCACATCCTGTTCCAACAGGTAATCATAAGAAGGGTCCCTGGAGGGACCCGGAGAATGAGGAGGGTGGCTAGGGGGAAAAGAGGAGAACTGGAGGGAGTATCCCTGAGACACTGTGCGCAGCACCTATGCGTCAGAGGTGATCCGGGACCAGGCCAGATAAAAGCTGGCTAGTCTGTTGGCAAACAGAGGGTGCAGATCCTGAGGTAGTTCTAGTATGTTGTCTTCAAGCTCACCTTCACAAACCTTTCTTGGAGGTTGAAGACTGGTGCAAGGCTCCTTGGGAAAGGGGAGTGGGATGATAATTACTTTTTCGGCCGTTCTGGCCGCGCCAAGCATTATAGTTCTGAGAGCTGTGGGAAGACCTGGGCACTGGCACCGGCTTGAAGGTTTTTCTCTGGGGCACCAGGACATGTAGCCCTAGAGACTTCAGCAGGGACCTGCCATCTTTCAGAGTCTGGAGCTTGGTGTCTGTCTGTTGCGAAAATAACGCTGGGCCCTCGAAAGGGAGATCTTGGATGGTATTTTGCACCTCCTGGGGCAGACCTGATGCTTGGACCCAAGAGCTGCAGCGCATGGTGAGTCAGGAGGCCATGGCATCTAACGCTGATTGCAAAAGGGCTCCAGAAACTATCTTGCCCTCCTTAATGGCAGCTGAAAACTCAGGCCTCCAGCTCTGCTCACACTTCTCTGAGAACCTCTCCAACAAGGACCAAGCATTAAAGGTGTAGCGGCTAAGAATCACCTGTTGGTTAGCAATGTGGAGTTGAAGTCCCCCTGTGGAATAGATCTTCCTTCCGAATAAGTCTAACTTTTTCGCATCCTTAGATTTAGGGGATGGGCTTTGATGGCCTTGCCGCTCTCTCCTGTTGGCCACCGCTACAACCAGAGACCCCGGGGCAGGATGTGCGTAGAAGTGCTCATAACCTTTCAAAGGCACCAAGTATTTTCGCTCTACCCTCTTGGCCATGGGGGGCACAGAGGCTGGGATATGCCACAGAGATCTTGTGGTGTTCTGGATGGTCTTGATAAGCTGAAGAGTTACTTGAGAGGGGCCCTTCTGGCACAAGGATGTCTACCATAGGATCTGCCTCCTTTACAATCTCCTCCATCTGCAGACTCAAGCCCCACACGACTCTGCACAGAAGATCTTGATGCGCTTTATCATCATCTGGAATAGGGTCAGGGTTGGCCCCTGCAACCAACTCATCTGGAGGAGATGACAATGATTCCCCAGATGGATTTAGGGGTTTGGTTGCAGCCTCTAGTTTGCCCCGATGGTCCAAACCATCTTGATCTGTAGGAGCCTGGGACCTTGCAAAGGACTCCCCTTCTGAGAGGAGCATCCACCGCTTATGTGGGCTGGGGGCAAGAGCTTGCCAGTGAGTGGGATCTGCTCAACCCAGGGCCTTTCCCTTGATGGAAAGCTCAAGGAGTCCAGAAAGGCCACAGCAAAGGAACAGGCCATTGAGGATACCACTGCAGGGGGTATGGAGCCAACTGCTTGTTCCTGGGTCTACTGACTTTGGACACTGAGGAAGCCACATCCAAGTCCAAAGGAGGACCACTTCGCGGGGACCATGGTGGTGCGATACTGGAGGCTGCCTTATAGCAGTGCCATGAGCTTTGATTTTCAAGCACTCTTGGCGGCACCGGAGAACAGTGACGGTCTTTCCTTAAAGGTGAATAGTACCAAGGAACCCCTGCCATTGCAACAATGACAGACGGTACCAGGAACTGAGACCAAGACAGCACTGCTGATGGTGCCTGCGGGTCCTTTGCCTGCAAGCGCAAGGGCGATCAGGATCTCGGTGCCAGAGAGTGCGGAGAAGCTGGATGCACCAGCAGAGGCTTCTGTCTCGATGGTGCCGACATGGGTGCCAGAGATGGGGCTGGGCCCGAGGCAGACAGCACTGTCTGTTCAATAAAGTTGCGCACTGCCTCAAAGGTTTTGGGCGTAGAAGGCAGCAGCATGTTCTCCCCTAGAATGTCCTGCATCGGGGATGTCACGGGCACCAGAACCGACCGCTCCACTTGAGCTGGTACCGATGGTGCTGAAGGCTGCTGCGCCGTAGTGTGTGGCCCTTTAGGAGTGCTCAATCTCACTGAAGAGCTGCTTGCGTCCAACCTCCTCCTCTTCGGCGGAGAGAGAAACGGTGCTGCCGCCGATCCGAGGACCTGGAGGTGGAAGGGGCTGGTGACGGCGCCATGGACCCTGCTGTCGGTGCCATAGGCCGCTCAATGAATCATGGTGCCCCGGTGCCATTGGGGAACTACTAACTGACAGTGCTGCACTGGAATTCGCTCCAGAAGTTGATCTAAGGGCTTCCTCCATCAAAAGAAGCTTCAGCCTTTTGCTCCCTATCCTTCTGAGTGCGCGACTTGAAGCTTTTACACATTTTACACTTGTCCTCCCAAACACCTCAAACAGGAGTGGTGCGGGTCGTCAAACAGCATCAGCTTGGGACATGCTTCACAAGTTTTAAATCCTGGCATGCCCCGACCCAGAGATTGGCAGCAAACTAATTCTGGAACAGGTACTCTTTCTAACAATATCAATGAGGACTGCATGAAGACAGGAGCATTCCAGCTACCACCATGGTGGTGAGAGAGAACTGAGAAGGGGGCAGGTCAGATGTGACTCTCAAAGAGAGCCGCAACGGCACCATTCCAGAGGGCACCACTACCGAGTCTACGGGTGCTCTATAGGAAAAGTCTCTCGTTATCCGTGCACATGCGCATGTACATCTATAACAGAAGGGCCAGGAACAATCACTTGAAGGAGGAGGAGGAAAAGAAATAACAAAAAATGGTAACTTTTAATTTTTTCCTTTCAATTATATTTTAAATTAAAAATTCTCACTTTCTTCATGAAATGTATTTACAATTTTTAACAGGCTCAGTAATGAGTATGTATAGATTGGCTATGTGATGATTATGCGGGGAGAGCATAAGAACATCCTATAGCTACTTTCAAGCATCAAAACTAAGGCCATGTCTACATTACATGCAGTAGAGCAGCACAACTACGGCACTGCAGTTTATGCTGCTGTAGCACCTTAGTGGAGATGTTTCCTGCAGCATCAGAAGGAGTTTTGTTGCTAACCCACCTCTCTGAGCAGCAGTAATTATGTTGACAAAAACATTCTTCAGTAACCCTAGTCCCCTCTACACAAGGGATTAAGTAAGTTTAATTACAGTGCTCAGGGGTGTGAATGTTTCCAACCATTGACTTCTGTAGCTATTTTGACCTCCTTTGTAAGTGTAGACCAAGTTTAAAAATGGAGAATAGTTATTTTGTCCAGTATGGAGGGGCATAAGCAGGAGAAATGGGATGAAATCAAAGAAAGAAAGATGAATATCTAAAATTCTTCCTGACATCATAATGTATTAAATTCTAGAATGGTCTTCCCAGGCTTTTGTTTAAACTAGACTTCAATTGTTCCCACCTTGAATATTACATCTTGACTAAAGCTAGGACTTGAACTGTATTACTTGATCATCAATCCTGGTCCACAGAAGGCTAAAGGGGCTTATTCTCTTTGCCACCATTGAACAGGAAATTTAAAATCAGATTAGACCAGACAACTGATAACATATTAGGGAACAATCCTTCATTAATAGGGAGCTGTACAGGACCATTCTAATTGGTCTCTGTGATCTCTAACTCTTCTGGTTATCTCAAGGGGACTACTTTATTTGCTATCTTGCATAGGCAGTTGTCATGCATATGTGCTATCAGGAAGAATCAAGAGCTGTGCAAGAGAAAATATTTCTGGAATACAAAACAGGAGATACTTTACAAACCTATTAGGGTCAGCTCTACAGACAGAGTCAGGTCTGTCAAGATAGAACCCATGTTCAATGCTGTGTAAAGGAAAAGAGATTCACCATAAAAACTGAATAAGAATTAGGAACAAACTATTTTTACTTACTTGTAACTTGGTAGTTTTCCCTTGGTTTCACGCACATATGAAAGGTAACACTTCCATAAATCTATGTGAAGCACCTTCATAAGGCATCTCTGAAATAACTGTTAACATGCAGATTTGTGTGTTATATAATGTGATCAGGAATCCAAGAATGTAAATTAGGTTTTTACTTTTATTTCTTTGAGAGCTTCAGTTAAAACCTTTTCTGTTATTCTGAGCTGAAATTTATTAGAAAGAATAACCCAAATTACCACCAATTTGGTAAGATTATCTTCTATGTTAGATAGTGAGAACTGGACAGGTATAAAATGCAGGACAATTTACTCTGGTGATCCCTCTGGTTATAGTACACTGACAGCAATGAAACCCACTTCTGTGATCAAAATTCTAAAGCAGGAGTCAACAAATTCCAGGCACCAGGTCACCATGGCGCCTAGAAATTTCATCCTGGTGCCTAGGATTTGTCAGCTCTCACCCTCTTTCCTGCACCATGTGGGTGGCAGCAGGGAGTACCCCCGCTCCCACACCAGGGAAAAGATGGCTGCTCCTGAGTCTGCTCCCTGGCATGTTGGCAGTGGGGAGCAGACTAAGGAGCATCTCCCTTTTCCATGGCATGTCAGCGGCAGCACAGGGTGGACCCTGCTACAGAGTCAGCTCCCTGCCACTCTTGACATGCTGTGGGAAAGGGGGCTGCTCCTGCGTCCACTCCCTGCTGCTGGCACGTCAGCAGCAGGGAGCAGAATCAAGAGCAGCCCCCTTTCCCGTGATACGTCAAGTGTGGCAAAAAGTGGACCTTGCTGCATGGTCCACTCCCTGCTGCTCCTGAAATACTGTGAGAAGGACCTTGCTGTAGGGTCAGCTCCCAGCCACTCAGTGGCATAGTAAAAAGGGAGGGGAAGATTACAAAAGGGGCCCAGGGTTGGGCGGGGGCCTGCAAGGCATTGTATGTCATAGAGCGCCTGGGGAGCATAAATGTGGGCTTGGTCCCCAGGTACTGGACACCATCACTGTGCCACTGCAGCCACTCCTGACATACCAAGGGCAAGGTGGCTACTCCCGAGTCCACTCCCGCTGCTGACAAGCCAGGGGAATGCTGACATGTCACCAGTGGGAGGGGATTCAGGAGCAGTCCCCTTTCCTGCGGCACATCAGAAGCAACAAGAAGTGGATCCTGCAGCAAGGTTGACTTCTCACCATTCCTGACATGCTGTGGGAAAGAAGGCTGCTCCCGAGTCTGCTTCCTGGCATTCATCTAGCTCCTTAATTTCTGGGCTGGCTCCTAGATTCAAAGAAAATTTGTTGAGCCCTGGTCTAAGTTATTCTTGGATAAAGTAGATAAAGGAAAAAAGAAAAACTTGGGAAAAAATATACAGTGCAAGGTTCAGTTCTTTCCAATATAAAATCCCAGGCTATGGAGAAGATACTTAATCTCTTTATACATACATATTTCATATTGAAGGTCCTTAGAGTTTCTTTTTAAAAATAAAATCCTAAAATTTACATAAATTATAGAATTTCTGAGGGGACTCACCTTTTCCACTTTGTCATAATTTTTTGCTTTAATCTACAGGGAAGCAGAAAAGAATAAATACATTAGAAAAAATCCTATTTTCACAGTAAAAGTAAATTGTATTTACACAGTGGCAAAACACTATTAATTTACCTCCTTTGTCTAAGTAATAACGTGTCCTAGTTCAGTGCTCTATTTATTAGGCCAGATTGCCTACCTACCTGTATTTCAAACACAACTCTGAAAAATTATTACTCTTTGTACAAGAAGTCTTTATTTCAGTTTCTGTTCTGGTTTTTCTGTTTTCAGGGCCAAGCTCCCCTGAAGTCAAAGGTTGGGCACAGTGAATATCCAATTTTGCCCTTAATGAGTATCTTTACTTATATTCTATATTGGAAGTAACATTTCAGAGTTGGATATGTACTTTAAGGCTATGTCTACATCTGCTTTTTACTTCAGATTTACTAGTCCGAACTAAAAAAGGCCGAGGTTAGTCAGAACTAGCCTTGGGCTAGTTCAGACTAACCATGACTTTTTAGTTCAAACTAGCCACGTGTCCTAGTTTGAACTAACTTTTTAGTTTGAACTAGTAAGCATGGCTAGATTGAACTAATGGCTTAGTTCAAACTTTTTTTAGTTCAAACTAAGCCATAGTCTGTGTCTACATTATGCTAGCTTGAACTAAGTGCTTAGTCCGGACTAACCAGTTGAACTTATTAGTTTGGACTAAGCTTTAGCTAGTCTGAACTAAGAAATTTCAAAGTTCAGACTAGCCAAAGGCTAGTGTAGACATAGCTCATGGTGCTAAATTATGGACTTAAAGTGCACAAAACAGATACTGATTATTTCTGTACCCATCTAACTTTTTAGGTCACATCCTGGGGACCCCCAACTTAACCAACCTTGTTTGAATATTGATCTAAATGGGTCATTTCATTCACCAATTCACTATGAAAGTCAAATGATATTCTGCAATGTATTTCTGGCAAACATTAAAAAAAGTATACTGAAAAGTGTATTTTTCAATATAAGCCTTCTAAATGTTCAAACAGGAGTTGGGTGAATAATAAAAGGTATTCATGAGTTATACCAGGGGTAGGCAATTCCTGGCACATGTGCCAACAGTGGCACCCAAGCCCATTCAGAGTGGCACATGGCGCCCTCTGCGGTACCACAGAAATTGCCACTCCTGCCACTGAAAGCCATTTTGGGTGGCTTCCTTCGGGTGCAGCTGGGACACAGGGGGTCCTACCATGCCTGTGCCACTATGTGACACAGAAAAAAGCTGCCCAGAGTGGCTCCTCTCTGTAGTGTGATGCTCCCCAAAGGTGCCAGTGTGGGCAGTTTCTTTCTGCAGCATGCCTGGGAATCCCTGAAAGGAGTCGCTTCTTTTTGTGGCATGCCTGGGGACCCCTGTCCCCAGGCACACCATGAAGATGAGCCACTCTGGGCAACTTCTTTCCATGGCATGCCTGGGAAGTGCTCTCACTCCAGCTGTGACCACTGCTTAATTTTCAGGAAGCTGCTGCATTTTTTCAGCAGAGATGGCCACCGGCACCACCTGAGGGTTGGGGAGGAAGGACCAGCACAGGGGTCGGCAAAGGTTGCTGACCCCTGAGTTATACCAATAAAATTCATCTCTCATTTGTAGAATCTTATCATCATCTGCCAGTATGTCTGCAAATTCTACAGATGTCAGCATGAGCGACTATCCTTCTCAGTGTCATACCAGAAACGTGTTATCCTCCTGTTGAAATTTAAAGTCACCCACTAGGAAACAGAAATATCCAGGGATTTATATAACCAATCATTCACTAACTGAATCAGATTTCTCAGGAGTCACAGGGAATAGTCTGGGAACAACCCAAAGGCTAAAACCTGTTTGGTTACATTACTTAGTAAATATCTACCAATAATAAATACATTAGAAAAACTAAGGATTAGTCTGTATGTGTTCACAAACAGAAAAAGAGCTAAGTTTGTCAACTAGTTTTATGTGAAAGAAGGAATTTGCTCTATAGTTTAGAATGAAATCCAGCTCTCC
Organism: Podocnemis expansa; assembly: GCA_007922195.1. Lineage (NCBI taxonomy): Eukaryota > Metazoa > Chordata > Testudines > Podocnemididae > Podocnemis > Podocnemis expansa. The sequence goes on from ML681963.1 coordinate 122,371,684, forward strand.
TCTCATGTATGGAACCAGTCTACTACTGGGAAGTTACTGTGAACTATCAAAATTGTAAACCCAAACCAGCGGAGTATAGCAATAATATTGATCTCTCTGTGAGGCTGCTAATGACCAGCTGTTAACTGCCTGTTGCGCTTTGGACTGTCTATTCTTCTGACCAGGAAGCAATGTTTCTGGTTCATATTCATGAAGTAAACCATAGCAGAAAGAGAGAAAAAAATTATACTTCTGCAGTTCTCAAAGACACAATTAGGACCCGGTTGTCCTAAGCAGTGGTTCTCAACCGCCGTGTTGGGACATATTACTGCATCGCCATACAGTGGTAAGTGTGTCACCAAGAGCTGGGGAGATGGCTGGACTTGTCCTGGAGTGTGTGGGCTACTATGTCCTATAGTGTCGTGATATGCTGTCAAGTGCGTCACAACCTGCAAAAGATTGTGAACCACTGGTCCTAAATACTATCTAAAACATATCAAGGCCCTGCCCCAAAGTGAGAGGAAAAAGAAAATAGAACTGTACAAAGAAGTTGCACAAATGCCGGCCGCTTTTCATAAGTAACATGGAGACCATCTGTAACCTCCAGTAGATTTTGAAAAAGTTGAAGTATGTATTATAAATAACCTACAGCCCTGCAGTAAACACCTCACTGAACTCTCCTAGACTTGCTAGCTTAATAGACCTGCAGTGTTACAGCCTGTGACAAACAGACACTCTCAGGTTTATTACAGCCCCATATTTGTACACAGTTAGCCTATAATTACCATAAATATAAAATCAAAAGACAAAGGTCTCATCTAATTTTTAGCCCATTTGCTCCCACATAGCTGCCAAATGTATTATTAGTTCTTTGGCTAGAAGTTCACAAGGTTAATGAACAAACTAAATTGTGCACATAAGTCATCCAAACATCTTCACATAAAAGTTCAGCATATTGCTAAAATTCCCTCCTATTATAGAAGCCAACCCAGGAATTGCACCTTTTGTTTAGCTTTAGATTCTTATCAAGCTATCCCCTGATAATGAATCTGTGACTCTGTTTGTGTTTAAATACTTAAACATCTAGCCGTCATTTCTGTCTTCCGGCTTTTTTTGCAAGAACACACTGAATGCATTTCTGAATGTTCAGTTTAAGTCCTTAAGTATGTAGCTGGAATGTGCCTCTGTCTTCTCAGACTATGGAATGCCCATTGCATATTTACCACTTCCAGGGCTGCTTACGCCACTACCCTTTCCCCTGGTTTAACAGACAATTTAAACAAAGGCAGCTGCTAGTTAGCTTTTTTTGTGAGTCACTGATGGTTTTCCAAGCCGATCAGCCAAAGTTATGCCATTTCTCCAGTACCTAAAGACATAGCTCACAAATCCCAGGAGGAATGCAGAAGTACAAGAAGGGCCAGAGAACATTTTCCCTTTAATTTACACAAACATCTCCATCTCCAGAACAGAGCACTAAATAAACTAACTGGCATCTTTGACTTGTTTGTGAATTTGGTAAAAAAAGGCAGCTGTACCATAAAATCCAAGGAACAGAATCGTAATTCCACAAAGCTGACTGCTAACAAACACTAACTGTCAAACAGCATTGTACCATCTTACGTAAGGAAATGAAAGTCAGCCCTTAGCCATGGACTTCATGAATTCTGTTTAAACATCCATGGTACTGGCTCTGTCAGATGAACTCTATAATTAATAAACTGAGGGAAACACAAACAGTAAATAATGAGTAATACTTTCTAAGATTAACAATATGAATGAACCATACCCATGAGAAAAAGGACAAGGGGCACCTGCCACTTCCAGATTTCATTCTGGGAAACCAATATATTTCCATGTCTATTTAAACATTTACTAGAAACACATGGGACTGATCCATTGCCACCCAAGTAAACATTATTCTAAAACTAGCTTCAAAAGCTTGCTCATATCCCATGAACAAAACAAACAATTTTAATGGAGTGGGCCAATGACAGTGAACTTCCTGTGACTCAGGCCCACTTTGTCGAAGGCACAAAACCCAAATTGGTTGCTTCTGTATTAACAAACCAATTCCAACATTAATATTTCTTCACAAATTTTACCTTAAAGTGTCAACTCCCTTCCTAATTTTTAAAAGCCATAAACAAACAAGAGATTATGAAGGAGAGCAATAAATCCTAATCCTGACCTTGACACTGGTCAATGACAGCACATCACCTTTGCAGTTTGAATGTGGCATGTGCTCCCTGCTTAATATTGGATCCAACTTAAGGTCCTGATTTTTCAGGATCTTAGCCTGCAGGAACATATCTATTGCAGGACTGCCTTCTTCCCTCACCTGTACCAGCCAGCAGCAGGGACCCTGGAGCTGACCCTGCTAAAACTGAGATGTGTGAGCACTGCAGAGCTGGTTTTCTCAGTATCTGCCCCATAGCTCTGGAACTTCTTTTTGATAATATATCCATTAATCGTGGTTTCAGGAACTTAAACAGTGCAATACTCTCATAACACTTCATTTCCTCCAGTAACTGCCCAGACAGTCACTCAAACTCACATCCAAGTAGCAGTAACACAGCACTGAAAAAAAAAAAAAAAAAAAAAGGAAAGCAAATAAAGTTTTACTGGCTGCTTTAAGTCAAGGGCAGATTGAGCAATGTTCACAGATCAGGCACACTTGAGCTAAATTTCACTGGTATGCTAAGCTACTGGAACGGTCAGACAAAGTCTGAAAATGCACGTTCCATATGTGATAGAAAAAAAATATGCTTGCAACAGAACAATGATCCTTAAACCTACAGGACAAAACAAATTAAAATTACTTTGTCTGAACAGCTTAAAGACCACTCTGCCCCTGAAATTCAGGATTAGTCATAGCTAGCAATTCAGGGTTACCAGCTGTCCATAAGTTAATGATCAGTAAGTAAGTTCACAATCAGTACAATTTTAACACTCTCCATAAATCTGTAAATATTTTGTCTGTGAAATTCAGTAGAAATAAAATAAAACCTATTGTACTTTGACACTGATAGCCATTAAAAATAAGTTCTTACATCATAAAACCGCACTGACCAGAATAACTTCATCGATTTCCTGTTTTCCATTACTTCACATGCCCAAAGAACCTGACTCATTAATTAACTGCAGCTAAAACAATTGTGTAATTCCAAAGTCCTATGTAATATTGCAAGAACACACTTCGTGACATTATTGTACTGTTTATGGTATATGTAGTGATGCAAGTAAAGAGTGTACTGTCTGTAGAAATAAGACAAAATTAAACCATCAACTTCAAATCTTCATGTCAGTAAAAACTTAAATGCAAGGTTGGCACCTCCGAAGCATCTTGATTCTCTCTGAAGATTTAAGGCCACTGCTCATCCAGGTTTATGAAATTTATGTCATTCTACCTTCATTTAATTAACACAGCAGTGGATATTTCACTCTCATTTGACTTTTAGTATATTCTTTATGGCTCTTGTTTATTCATAGCCATTAAACACTACGCAAGGAATTCATACTTCAAAGGAAAATTTGCAGAGTCTGTTAGCATTCTTTTATTTTGTATCTGTAGAAAAAAGTCTGAGAATATTTAAAAACAAAAATCAAACACAGAAAACAGTTAACTTGGTAAATCACATTGCTCTTGAGTGGTCAGTGCTTTCTTTCTTTTTTAAACCTTTTGGCTATAGAAGCTGCTGACCTTTTCTCATTCTTCATGAGGAAGTAGGAACCCATTAGGGCATAGTGGACAAAGTCTGTTTTAATGTACTTTCATTCTTATTTTAAAAGACCAGGAAGACAGGTTTAAAAGAACTCATAGGAGGAGGGCCTTCTTGCTCTGCAGAAGGCCTAGAATAAACATTCATATTTCTGCAGTCTACTACCATTCATTCTTATTTTGTTTCCACAGAGGCAGAGAGATTTTGGATCAAGTATTGCAGAATATATTATTTTTGGTTTTAAGATTTTAACGGCTGCACCAGGGTTCTATTTACTCTTGCAGCCTCTTGCAATTCACTTGAATTCATCCCCTCCTGCTGAATCCTTTCCTGAGCAGAACTTAGGCTTCCATTTATTGTCCCTAGCCTTAGAAAAGTTCTCTCTCTTTTCTTTATTGGTCAGTGGTCTTCACATTTAATGGCCAGTAGCATTGCAGAAACAGCCTTTACCCAAAAAGTAATTTCATTTCCCTCACTGATGTGCAAGCAGGACAAGGGCCAAAAGTTGGACTAAAATATTTCTCACTCCCTGTTGATATAAAGATCCTAACACAGATGCTGTCTTGCAATATTTCTGTTCCTTTGAGGGCCCTCCCCACGCAACATTCTCCAGCAACTTGGTTCCCACCCCCCTTGCTCTTGACCATTTGGATGTAAATTGAGGAATGAAAACAATACTTTAAGCTCGGAGAATTCACACCATAAAAGAGTTACAGAAAAAGCTAAGTAAGTAAAGGTTGTGGCCTCACTCTTCACTGCCTTTAACTCTATGCAGTCATTTACACCCATCCAGTAAATTTAACAATTATACAGTGGTATATACAATCACCTTATACAGGCATAAATGATTGCACAATGACCAGATAGCGAGTGCAAAAAATCCAGACAGTGGTGGAAAGCAATAGGTGCCTAGATAAGAAAAAGCTTTGAATAACAGGCTTGTCCCTATAAAATTGAGACACCTCGTCACCCTACTGCACAAAGGATGCATCAGTGGAAAATTAGATTCTATGATCCCACAGGATTATGCTTTTACACACAAAGGGCCCAGTACCCACATATCCCTTTCTACACCTCCCCAAAGGATTACACATTATGATAAGCCCAAGAAATATGTAATAACAACCCAGCTGGCCTCAGAAGTATGCATTTCCTATTCTGACAGGCAACTTAATGTTTAACAAAAAGAAACTTAAAAAGTGAATATATCCCTGCTATCACAGGACACCTGTAACTTCTGTTTTAAGAGGCATCAGTTTGGCATAACTATTTCTACTTTCTTATAGCCTCTTATACTTGAAACATTATGAACTTAATATAATGTCTCAAAAATTTTATCATGAAGCTTTTTACTATTATCTTAAGAGATTTCATCTTACTATTTTAATTGAGACTGAAGGGTCATAATGTAATAGCGTTAAAAATCCTCTGCTGTTATGTAAGATTTGGGTGTCTGAAAAGAACATCTTTATGTCTTTTGTGAAATCTTCCAAATTGCTAAGCATCTCCAGGAAGTGATGAGTGCCCTCAATGCCTGTTAACGAAAACTGAGGTAAGAACCCTCATCTCCAGTGAGGTCTTGCAGGATCACATCCTTTGCCCTCTTCTGTTAAACACTGATTTTTTTTTTTTAACTTTCGTTTCTAATGCAGAAAAAGCCCACACTCCCTGGTTCTACTTGTTAATGCAGACTCATCACTGAGATCAGCAGAAACTGACACCATTTCTAGGGATGAGCATACAAATAAGTTTTTGCCCCTGCTCCCTCTTAGAGGAGGTACACACAGCATTTTATTTAGATTCCAAAGGGGATCTAAAACTTGAAATTTATATTTAAAATAAAACTCCTAATGTAGTCCACCTCTGTCACTAATTGAACCAGAAATAGAAACTAGATTTGTATGCCTCTGGGGAGGACTAGCCTGATTTTCAGAATTCCCAAAATCAACATAAGCAGCAAGGGGAATCCAAGAATAGATGCTGGTCAGCTGAATCCTGCCACCTCTAAAGAGCCGGAGAAAGATTATGTCACAGGTCCTCTGTGTCTTATGTTGCCAACAGGAATAACTAATTATAGCTGAAGGAACAGGGGGTGCAGTCTGTACCTGTCATGACCAATGCAGGCAGCTACTTGCATGAGTCCTACACTCAACATAAAGGGGCTGGGCCTATGGCTGATCTCACTTAACTGTTTTTTGGTAGTTTATTAATGCTAAAGCAGCAGATTATGGGCATGTGCCTCTCACTTAGTAACACCCAAAATCCAGAGGCAGTACTAGCCATCAGATTATTAACATTAGACACAATTTTGGACCCAAAGTACTTGAACTTCTCTTTAAATGAGGCCTCCAAAAAAAAAAAATAGGTTTCTGGTGACCATGGTGACCAGTTGTTAGTACCCAGTCACCTAGCTCTACTGCAGAAATATAATGGATGAGCACCCTCTGGAAACCAAAAGTAAATTCCTTGTGCTAAGGTGGGAGCCAATTTCATACACCCCTACCTTTAAAGAACCTTTTTGAAAAGAAAAAAAATAAAAGCATTACAAAGTTACCCAGAACAATTGTATTCTGTTGTGCATGTCTTACTGCCCCGTGAAGGACAAACAGCTTTCCACTGTATTAATTACACGTGAATGCTGTCCCTATGGTTGATTAACAGTCAGAGTTCAGTTCGATGTGAGTAAATCTGAAGAGCTGACAGGTTTAGAAAAAGCTACTCCTATGTATTTCTGACATGCTGATGATATGTAAGAGTTACTAGGGATAGCATCTGACAGGAAAAAAAAAAAAAAGCAGCTCTTGGGTAAATCTTACCACCGTTGAAGCTATTGGGAGTTTTGATTTCAGTGAGATGAGGATTTCAGCTCCTCTTTTAAAAGACACCTTTACTATTTTTAATAAGCCCTTGAAATGCTTCACCTGAATTCTTTATCTTAGGGGAAAAATAGCTGCTCCTAATACCATCAATCCGTTGGCAGGTTATCTATCATGAACAGTGGATTGCTGCAACTGATTTAAAAGCATAATGGGTACAAGACACTGCCTCCTTCTGCCTGGGTCAACTTGTTTTGTGCCACTGGAAAGACTGGGGGATAGGGGCCTACCACCTGCGCAGGAGACTCCTCTAATGTGGCGCAGTTACCAAAATTACCACAGAGGGATAGCCAGTTCCACACCCCCATCCCACTTAAAATTCTTGGCTTCAGGGCCATGTCATGTGTGGGAAATAGGATATAGCCAGAGCTCAGCACACACTCGCTATCCCAAGCAGACACAGTTTAGAGCTGGACCTAGGCTACTCTAACCTTTGTCAGGCTAGGAGGAGAATAAAACCATTTTTGTACCTCAAGATCAGGGAATCATAATGAATTTCCTGATTGCTTTCCCCAGGGTGTATTTAGAAGAGATTGTGTACAGGAGAGAATCCAGGTTTAATTTACTGTGTGAAAAATCATGCTCATGAAGATTTAGTTATTTTAAAAACACATACGATAAAGGTAAGACAAGCTAACCAGAGACTGCAAATCCAACAAACCCTACCATTAAAATGCTTTCTACTTCTGTAAACATTTTAGAGATTGAGTCAGTCTATTTTGCTGCAAGTGGCAGTGGTTTATAGGTTTACAGCATGAGAACCCAAAAACTCCAAAATTTATTTGTATTGCAATTTTTTTTTTTTTTTTTAAATCTAGGGGCTACTGAGAATGACAAACCTAAGTAAATGTGTGATTCAGTCCATTCAGAAGAAAAAGTATTCGCAGAGGACACCAAAAACTTGATTATTCCTTATTAAGAATATTTAAATTTAGCCAGATTTTTAGGCTGTGCCTACAACAGGAAGCTTAGTTCACAGTTCCTTAGTCTGAACTAAGCAGTTCTTGGTTAGTTCAAATTAGCCGTGGTTTTTTAGTTCAAACTAAAAGTTAGTTCAAAGCTTTGCTTAGTTCAGACTAAAAAAAGTTTGTCTGAACTAGGCAAAGCCTAGTGTAGACAGGGTCCAAATAAATCGGATTAAGCCTCTTTAATCCAGACTAGTCTGCTAGTGTAGACGTATCCTTAGTGTCTGATCCCAATTTCACATCTAACTTACACCAATGTAACTACTGAATTTCACTGGAGTTGCTCCTGATCTTCACAACTGTAAGATCAGTAAATTCAAAGGGCCTGCTTTTAACCATTAGTGGGTTCTGGGTCTATTTTGCTCTCCATGCACAAGATACAAAATCCTTTTAAATTAAAAAAAAAAAAAAAAAAAAAAGCAAAGCTACCGACAAACAAAGCATTTCTGATTGCATTTAGCAGAACAAGGATCGATCAGCAAGGACGCTTAATGTTAATTTATCAGTTTTCACAAATAGATTTAGGAGATGTTTATGCAAAACCTTTTACAACCCCAATATTACTATGTAAAGGATTGAGTTGGTATTTAATTTACAGGTGGAAGAGCCTAAAGAATTCATAAATTAAAGTAAGGAGAGTGATCTCCTTTCACTTTTATTCAGGACAAGTCACACTACTTTAATTCTTCAGTAGACCAATCAAGAAGTGATGTGTAAGGGGTATGATTCTTATAGGAAATTAATTTTATGTAACATACATGTTTTGAGAGGGACATGGCAGATGATGTAAACTACATTTTAATCATTTAATTTTGACCCTTAATACATAAACAATAATGGTTCTCAGAGGAAGCTATTGCTGTACTCATTTTTTATACAGGTAGTCCTCACTTAGTGACCGGGTTCCGTTCCTGAAACCTGGTTGATAAACGAATTGGTCACTAAACGAGGAGCAGCCCTTACCGGTATTTCAGGCATAATGTACTTTACTGGTAGTGGGTTTTTCAACCATCGGTAGATAGTTTTAATGTCACCTTTGCATCATTTATAACATTTTTAATATATATTTTAAATGTTTTAAGCTCTAATGTACTGAACTTAGTTTGCATAGTGTACTGTAAATATAGGTAATCTGAGAGAGTTGATGCGAGTTCTCATACATCGCCATAATACCAACTCATCAGACAGCCGGTCATAACTCTGAGGGGTCACTAAACGAGTAGGTCACTAAGTGAGGACTAGCTGTAGTTGCAATCTATTTAGCATTTTATCAAGATACTACTCAGACTAGATTGAAATTAAATTTAAAAAATTGAGATCTGCTCCTTTACTGCAGCTGTGATTAATATTTTGGATATTAATATGTAATACTTTAAAAATGTTCACAAAATTAATTCTAATTTTTATGAGGTACATGTTACCTTTAATTCTACTGATAGAGAAACAGAGTTAGAAAAATTAAGCGATTTGTCTAGGGACACAGGAATAGACGTCGATAATGTGAGATTTGGAATTTTAGGGATTACTGATATAAAACATTTGCTTTATTTGTATCCTTCAAAAAAGAAAAACCCTGAAAATTAAGCTCATCTAAAGTCTATTACCATGTTTCCCTATATTTATCCTTGTCCTTCCTCCCTGTTTGCTACCTTCAGTTGTTGTGTCTTGTCTTAGCTCAGCTCATAATCTCTTCAGGACAGGGAGTGTCACTTTGTATTTCTACAGTTCTCAGAACTATGAGAACCAAGTCTGAGTGGTGGACCTGGATGCTTCTGTAATTACAAACAAAGGATCTCCTGGTTCTTAGTTCTGTGATCACACCACCCTTTTCAATGGAAGATTCATTTCAGATCTGAATTTCATATGTCCAATCATAAGTAATTCTTACTGTCCAGTTGAATTGTTACAAAATAAATGCATTATGGTATATGATGAACTTCTTGTTCTTAGTTATTTTACAACAGGACCAAATTTTGCCTTACGATGTGCTTGTGCAACTCCTATTGCAAAACCAAAGGCAAAATTCAGTCCATAAATTATGAGGCGGTAGTGGATGTTAATGGACTTCTAAACAAAGTTGTTATTTAGAGTACACACAGGTTAAGTTCTTACACTATGTTACCCACAGAATTAAATCTCAAGACTTATCAACAGCCAATAAGTCTGAATGGAAGCATAAAGTTTTTGATTGTTTTTAAAACAGGTTTCCAGTGTTCCATTTTTGCCCAAAATATAAGGAAAATAAAATTACAGCATAACCCTTGAAGAAACCTCCTCAACCCCATCCTCTCTTCCCTAGTTCATGACTCCTGTCTCAATATACCATGTCACTAGCCCATTGTTTAAGGAAGCCAAATGTCCCACACAAAGTCTAATACTCCCAACTCCACTTTTTTCTAAGCTCATCTCCCTGCATGTGGCTGTTCTGACATCCATGCCAAAAAATTCTCTCTCCTCTCAACCTGTGTTGCTGCTGCATAAAGCTATAGGATGAAATAGCGGAGTGGTCATGGAAACAAGGGGTGGACAGTCAAACCAAACTGACTTTGCCTTCCAGTGGCCACAAGCCACATCACGACTCCAAAACAGGAACAAAGTAACATGGGGGTAAGAGATTTTGAAAGATATGGGGACATGCTGGTTTCCTAATGCATAATTCAAATGTTGTAAACTGTCACAGCAGTAGTAATAGCCTGAAGTGAAATTTGTTACCGGCTTAGTTCACAGTGACAAATGTCAAACACGTCTGAAGAAATGTTGTTCCTGCACAATGAAATTATCACAAACAATAATGCATAACACACCTCCCCCCCCCCTTTTTTTAAAAGCATACCAACAGGTTTCTGTATGTAGTTTTAGACACAGTACACATAAGAGTATTTAAACTACATTTATTTGAATGAGCGGTAACTCCAGGTCTCAATTTTTCTTTATTCAAAAACAATAAAAATCCCATGTTAAAAATCAAAATTCATGCAATGTGATAGGTGAGAATTTAGATACATAAAAAACAGAAGATTTAAATTTATTTAAAAAGTAGTAATAATCTGGCTACACCCAATTCAACCACACATTCAACCCATTATTTGTCTCATCTACTTATGTTTTTCACTAAGGCTGTACAGCTCTTTGGGAAAGCAAGGTCTTTGTATTGCCTAACTGTACATTGCCTAGCACAAGGGGGACTCATTTCATGGTAGCTGGTCCTGCCATAAGGGCAGGAGACTGGACTTGAGGACCTCATAGTCCCTTCCAGTTTCTATGATTCTGAGATTCCTAACTAGGACATTTAGGTCCTACAGCAGTAAAAATAGCAGTACAGTTCATGTACTAACATATGGTTTTGCTGAAAACTAGAGAACTGAAGTTCTCATTTTACCCACAAACAAGTATAGAATCATAGAAGCTGGAAGGAACTATGAGAAGTCATTGAGTCCAGTTCCCTGCACTCACTGCAGGACCAAGTACCACCTTAAACTATCCCTGACAGGTGTTTGTCTAACCTGCTCTTAGAAATTTTCAATGATGGAGATTCCACAACCTCCCTAGGAAACTTATTCTGGTGGTTAATCACTCTGACAGTTAGGAATTCTTTCCTAATGTCCAACCTAAACCTCCTTTTTGCAATTTAAGTCCATTAACTCTGGTCCTATAATCGGCAGTCCTCCTCATGACAACCTTTTAGGTACTTGAAAACTGTTATTAAGTCCACTCTCAGTCTCCCCTTTTCCAGAAGGCCATTGCCTATGATGGAGGTTGGCAACCAGAAAGGTAAGAGCAGCCATTTTTAAACATTCCTTCAAATCACCAAGTGTTTTGAGAACAGCAATGGATGTAACCTCCCGGTGGGGGGTGAGGAGAGCTGGGCCAAGGTGCCTGGTACAGGGTCCCTGACTCAGAGCTGGGGGTGGGGGGGATGGGAGCCTGGAGCAGACCACCCACAAAGTCCCCTGGTGGTGTGTGGGGGGGTGAGGGGCAGAGACACTAGGGGCAGCCAAACAGCTGCATGCAGTTCCAGAGCCAGAGGTTGCAGACCCCTGGCCTAAGCTGTACCTGTTTCATAGATAAAATTTAATCAGTTCTCTATAGCCATTCCAGTTGTTCTGACCTGCAAAGTTTTCCTACTATAACAACCAGTAGGCTTCATCCTTAACCTTCAGGACCACCTATACAGTAACAGGCAACTTCTGTTCTTCATGCATATGCAGCCTGTATTGTCTTTGCTCAGCCTGCCAAGGTGCAACTCCATGCCAATTCTGGTATCTCATGGGGTAAACACCTGAGATGACTAAACTCATTTCACATGGGCCAAGACAGCCACCAGCCATTAAAAGCGTTATCATTACCAACCTGAGGTCTGTTCAAATAAGTGATGAAAGGCTCTATAGTGCCAATGAAGTATATAAATGGCGTCATGATAACAAAGAAGCAAAATATATTGTACATATGCCAGGGCTGCACTATGATTGCACTGATAACTTTTTTTTTTTTTTTATTTCTGAATGTTTATATTCTCACCCAAATTACTGCATTAATAAGTAACTTTATGGAGTCCAAAAACATTTGATTTTTTTCAGGGACTAAATTTAAATGGAGGTTTCTTAATTTCTATACAAGTCTCTATGCCAGGGCAAATTAACTATATCCTTAGAAACCAAAAGCTTGCAGTGCTCCTTTACTAGGTCTTGTGTAATATAATCATGGAAGACAAACTACATTGAAATTCTTTGGCAGTTCTACATGTGACTCAAACCCTAAATCACTACAAAATATTTAGACTCCTTCAAGAGTTGTAGTTTTGACCTCCCCGTTACCAGAAACTTAATAAAGAAACATTTCAGGATAATTAAAATCTACAATTTAATAAATGAGGGGTGAACAAAAGGTTAATAGAAAGAAAACCCCTTTCTATGTGGATCAAAGAAAAATCTTCCTTAAATTGCAATAAACATATATTTGCTAAGTCTTGTAGTATTAGTGCAGGGATCTCAAACTCACAGCCCTTTGGCTACAAGCAGCCCCTGAGGCCTGCAATTGTTATTGATATTCACAATATCATCATATGAAAAAGTTAAAGTGGTGCGGTAATGTACTACTCCTCATGTGGCCCTCATGATGATTTGAGTTTGAGACCTCTGTGTTACTGTAATGTTTTCCTTATTTCCATTGCTTTGAAGTCTTGCTCTGAAAGTGACTCTAAAAAGGCTTTGTTAGGTTTTAAAGTTCTTTACAGTCACTTCCTTAAGTTCATTCTTATCTCCTAATCCAGGAATCTGCAGTCTGTGGCTCCCAAGACACATGCAACTCTTTGACTGCCCCCTTGTGGGCTCCAGGCTCTGCCCCCCCCCCAGCCACTGGGAGACCCTGGACTGCCTGCTCCCCAGTTCCAGGCCCTCCACACACTGGGGGACCTTGTAGACAGCCTGCTCCTGGCTCCAGCCCCCCCCAGGGAACCCTGGAGCCAGCCACCACCAGGCTCTGGACTCCCCCTGCCACCAGGGGACCTGTGGGGAGCCTGTTCCTGGTTCCAGGCTCCCTTCTCTGGGGGACCCTGTGGGGTGCTCGCTCCTGGTTCCCCCATCCTCCCTGCCAAGGGATCCTGCAGCAGGAGCCCTGGCCCAGATCCCCCCACCAGGAGGCTACACTCATTGCGGCTCTCAAAACACTTGGTAATGGAAGGAATTTTTTAAAAATAGCTCTTATCTTTTGGGTTGCCAACTCCTGTCATAGTCTATTATTTGTTCCCTCAATCATTCCTTTTGGAAAGTGTCCTGTACATTATCTTTTCCTTCAATCATTATCATGAGCTGTTGCTTTTTAAAAATGTTCTTCACCCATGTGCCCAGTTCGCTTCTTCCTCCTCTCACCCTTGCATACCTATTTTTAAGAGAAATGTATTTCTGGTCTGAGTCAAGTATCACATACTGATGTATAGACAGTCCACACTTCTAGGTCAGGGCACAGATCTATTTCCCTCAACAATAGTCTAATAGCACCTAACCCAGTGCAGCTAATGGTATTCTTGTGGAATTAGTTACTGCTTAACATGAATAAGGATGGCAGATGAAGGCTCTCTCATACAAGAATTTGTTAGAAAACTGACAGTTAAAGCATCTTTGTTTGCTTACTGTTTAAAAGCCTCTCTGTTTCAAAAAGAACACTACACCATCCTCTTATCTCACATGGTCTAAAATAAAATCGTGGTAGTATCTCTGTCTTTCACTTTCTTCATTCATGACTCTTAATGGGAATAAACTGTGAAGAACTATTAAGTTAATTATTGTTCTTTTACAACATGGTTAAAATTGGCATCATATAGCAAATCCACAAGTTACTAGCTTTTCACTAATCAAAAAAATTCCCCATTAGTACAGTCTTAAGTACTAGTAGCCCAAATATGATTGTCATGCCCTCCTTTTTACTGAACATGTTTAGAGGCAACAGGCCTCATTAGAATTCTTCTGTTCTTATCACTCCTCTACATTTTTCTTTATTCTTACTCATATGTTGGTTGACACAAATGTTACTTGCATCCCACTTCTTTTAAATTATTCCAGAATAGGCTATACTTCCTCAATAAGCAACCACCTTTATTCATGGCCAGACCATGTTTATCAGCAGAACGAAGTCTTTTTTTATAACTAATTTTTGCAGGTGATAAGCTATCTACCCTGCTTCTTGCATTAGTCCACAGTTACTTTCCTTTTCAGATTATCTTTGTGTTACCTTCTGCCCCTTAAAAAACAACAACATACACAAACACATTTAGTCTACATTCTTTTTAGGAAACTGCATTTCTTCTTTTTTTTTCCTTGCTGCGTTTCTAATCATGTGAGCTGTACCTACTTGTTCACTTCCACATTTTAAAAGCAAAATGAACAAGTAATCCTGTGGCACTTCTAAAGACTAACAAATTTATTTATTTTATAAGCTTTTGTGGGTAAAACCCCCACTTTTAAAAGCAGTTTTCAAAAGGCTAGCCAGGATGCTGACTCCCCATGCATACAATAAAATACTTCTAACAGCTCCTTCTCTCAGCACAAGGAATTTCGATTTCATTAAATCAAACTTCTTTCTGAGCAATGGTCAACAATCTGTCTAGTCTCTAGTTTTCTGGACTTTGTCCACTTTCCAGTGAGGTTAATCTAATCTTCTGTTTTGCTCCCTAAGCCGCTGAACTTCTGCATGACACCCGTTACACGTACTCCTTCCTTCATTAAAGATAATGTGGGCAATTCATTGCAACCATTCTTCTAAACTCAAAGCGCCACACTGCTCAGCTCTCCTTATTTTACATTATTCAACCTCGCTTCTTTCCATACAAATACTCTGGTCATAGTGACCTTCCACTCACTGATCCACAAATTTCTCAGACCAGTGCAGTTACTTCACATTTCAACTTGGATCAATGGACCTCTCCATATGGGCACTGTCAAATATAATGCAAGGTAACACTCTCTCTTTTACCAATACACTAAATCTCATATCCTCCACTTCCCTCTATCCAGTTTGAATCCTTTCTTGTATCTGAAATATTCCTTAATTTCGGATGTAAGCATTTCTTGCATAAAAATGGTTAGGAAGTCATTTACACCTCCACCCTCACCTTCTTTTCATCTTTCTGAAGAGCTGATATTGCTTACCCCATATAGCCACCTCCAGGTCAACAGCAAAGAATATTTAAGATCACACGCTCATTGCAGCAGACAGCCTTGCTTACAGCTGCAAGTTATTTTTTTCCTTTCCCTTTCCACATCTTAGCTCCATTCATTGTAGTTCCCTACTGTTTTACACTCCCTATTTTTCAGTTTCTATAATTTAACGCAATGACAGTGAAAAGTATTAAACACACATGGGAATTGTTACATGCTCTATGAAAGGATTCATAGATATTAAACATGATTCAAAGAACAGACTTATTGGCTTGTTTTGCAACTATAAAGAGGCAAATCATCTTACACACATATATTCACAGAGCCTTTACAATCAGAACTAACACTGTAGTGGTTCATGTATGAATAGAAGGACATTAATACTAGTTACACTACCAGTGAAATAAAAAATAAAATCAATATTGCACATATGGAATGCAAGCTCATTCTCTCAACATGTCTAAGTGCAATGTGATGAATTAAAGACAAAATCCCTTTTACACATTGGTCAGACCACTATGTTTTAATTTTAAGAATGTGGCACAAAAAGAAAATTAAAAAGTGAAATGGACACACTGTACATCTTCCATTTAATTGGGCCTCAAGTATTACTGTGGTCAGAGTGGTGATGCAGGTAATGTACTGTACAAATGTACACACATTATGCAGTGACATGTGGAAGAAATGTGAAGAGCCGCAAGTGCCAATTATTCTGAGTTTCATTATAAAGATTTGTTTCACGCCTTTGTATTTTGTCAGTTTTTCATATATATTCCCAGATCTGTCTAAACACTGAAAAATCCTCTAGTTTACTTTTGACTTCAAGAATACAAAGAGGAAAACTGTTTTCTTATAAGTATCAATTCCATGCAGATCTAGTTAAAATTAAACTGATGGCGTTGCTTTTTAATTTATGTTATGGAGTGTCTCTCTTCAGATCCAGTTACTTACACCCCTCCAGAACATAAAGGATACAAATTAGAGAAGTATAGCCTAGATGAACCTAATACAGAGCAGGTAAACAACTGGTTGGAAAAGCTTATTCAGGAGTAATTTATTTATGGTTTTCAATCAAGCTGGAAAAGCACGTAAGAGTGGGGTCCCACAGGCTTATCTGTCCTAGATCTAGTTCTATTCAATATCTTCATAAATAATTTGGATAATGACAGAGTACATTTATAAAATTTGTGAACTGTACAAGCTGGAAGAGGATGCAAGTTCTTTGGAGGACAGAATTAATATTTAATATGTTCTTTGACAAACTGGAGAAATTGCCTGAAAGAAACAGGTTGACATTCAACAAGGATATACACAAAGCATTATGCTTAGAAAGCACTAAAACAATATCGGAAATAAATGCCTCCCTAACAGAGTGTCCTGCAGAAAAGGATTTAGTACAATGCTGCTGCAAAAACACTCCAAAAAAACCAAAACGAATTTCATTCTGGACTGTATTAGCAGCAGTGTTACAAGGGAGGACACACGAAGTAAGTCCTCCACTCTACTCAGCACTTATAAGGCCTCATCTGGAACTGTGTTTCCAGATCCGGGCATTACACTTCAGGAGACTGGAGAAAGTCCAAAGGAGAGTAACAAAATTGATTAAATGTTAGCTACTCAAGTTTTTTTTTTTTTTTTTAAACTGTGTTTAGTCTGAAGATGACTGATGGGACACGTGATAACAGTCTTCAAGTATGTAAAATGGCTGTTAAAGAGGAGGGTAATAAACTGTTCTCCTTAAACATTAGTGACAGAATAAAAGGAAAGGACCTTAAAACGTAGTAAGGTAGATTTAAGTTAAAGGTTAGGGAAAAGCTTCCTATTAGGGTAGTTAAGCACTGGAACAAAATTACTTTGTGAGGCTGTGGACTCTGTCCTTGGTGGCTTTAAAGAACAGGTTACACAGCCACCAATGAAGAATGGCCTAAGCCTAACATCAGGAGGTCGCCAAACTGTGGCTCACGATCCATATGCAGCTCTTTTATAGTTAAGGTTCAGTTTGCGAAGCACACTGCTCCTCGCCATTCTCCACCTACCACCCTGGGGAGAGAGGGCCGCCAGACTTTTGCCCTGCGGTTGGTCAGTAGGGCAAGGCCTTCAGCCCAGCAGCAGATGCATGCCAGGGCTTGGGGCTTCAGTCCTGCAGGAGGCACAGGTGGTGCCTTCCTTGGGGCTGAAACATAAGCAGGTGAACCCAGCTCCCTAACTTGTAAAGATCATCATGTGTGGCTCAAAGGGTCAGTAAATCTGACCACCCCTAGTGTAGACAGGACTTAGCCACACCTCAGAGAAGGTGAGAAGATGAGATGACCTACTGAGGGGCCTTTCCGGTCCTACATTTTCATGGTATTATAATATGACAGTAAAATCATAGTTTTCTTAGTCTTGTGATTTTTCCACTCTAATTTCCTTCTGTGGTTACATACAATCTCATATAATATCCATTTCAAATGATAATATGAAGAGAAAACACAAAATATGGATTGCCATGATTATTTTATGAATCTAATCAACCGTTACAGAAGTTTTTGTTGAATAAGGTCGCCAAATGTTGTAATAAGTTTGGAGATATAGCTGAATGGTGGTTCTGTTCAAAGAATCACTGAGAAAATCATATGAAAAGGCAAGGTTAGAGACCAGCTGGCATCTGAACAAATCAATATCTAAATGTAGCACATCTTCTTTTAAAATGATATTTGACCTAAACACATTTAAGAGCAGGAAATTAGTCAGAAAAAGTATGAATTACATCCATCAAAAATGGACTTGACATTTCCCAGCTGAACTTAGCTAGTCAGGAAAGAGAATAATCTGTACACATGAACAGCAGAACTGAACTATGAAATACGGTCTTTATCTCAGAC
Source organism: Podocnemis expansa (assembly GCA_007922195.1). Taxonomy (NCBI): domain Eukaryota; kingdom Metazoa; phylum Chordata; order Testudines; family Podocnemididae; genus Podocnemis; species Podocnemis expansa. Next base: position 122,389,739 of record ML681963.1, read on the forward strand.
CCATCTACACTGCAGCTGGCATAATATAGCTTGTGTATCTCCCACAGACTTAGGCTGTCGTACCATGTTGCTTTCACTGTGCTGTGTTGACAGGAGATGCAGTGGACACAGCCTTGTTCCTTTCAGAGAAGTGGATTAATAGTGTTGACCAAAGAGCAATTGCAGGGATGATCCGCAAATCACTGTAAGTGTAGACATATACTCAGAGGCAATTTGTCATTTGCCACAAAGACTGTGCAGTCATCCTCTCATATTCTGACATATACTTCAATGGGGCAGTCTTCTCACTAAGAAAAACCACCAATGTGGGAAATGGCTTATCTGACTGAAAAGACAACCATAATCTAGCATACCAGACAATTCTTCATCCTCAAAAAAAAAAGTCTTCTTGATTTCACAATATGGAAGTGCTTGATTGGAGTCTGACTCTTCTTCTGCTGGTATGTCTGCATTCTCTCATTACAGATTCACTTACTGCATATACATCAATGTGACACACAAATGATGCAAAAAGAAAGGAATGCTCAGGAACATTTGGATGTGGCACCATACAGCAATTAACTCTACAACCTCACTAATTTACTGCAGGAATGGTGCAAAGACAAGACTAACAACTCTTTACACCTTGATGGAACTCAACTAAAATATGAGGATCCTAAAGCTGGCCATCAAAACTGCTCAAGAACATCTCCAAATCAGAAATACTTTAACAAGACTGTGGTCAGATCACAGGGAAAGAGTTGTAATCTGAAATTCCAAACCAATTCAAAGAGCTCTCTACTTACCATTTTCTCTTATTAGAGAACAAGGCTTACATACAGACAGTGCCTTAAGTCGTTACACACCATACAATGTTTCACTCATAAGATCATGGATGACAAAAGTAGTACTGCACTACACGGAAAGTATTCTACAATACTGAGCAGCAGTAAGGAAGATCCTTATGGTTAAGACACTGGAATGCAGATGTGGGTTCAGTTCCCAAGTCTGCCACAGATGGCCTGCGGAAGCTGAGCAAGACAATTTCTTTGTTGCAGTTGCCCACTTATGAACAAGGGGCAGTAATCCATCTCACACAATGCTGTGAAAATAAGTTGATGACTGTGACACGTTCAGATTCTACAGTGATTGGGCAATGGAAATTAATAGGAAGGCTCAGCTGACATGAGAAATGAATTTTTCTACACATACATCCTCTGGAATCCAAAAGCCAAATAAGGGCAAAGAAGAAAACCAGGAACTGCTCTAATGATTCTACCACACTAACCAAAGTCTTCCTCATATTAGTGATTGGAAGGTCATATTTAATTTCAAGTTCCAAACTGGTAGTCTTGTCAGTTTAGTTCAGCAAAACAAACAAACAAGGAGTCTTGTGGCACTCCTTGTTTGTTTTATTTGATCTCAAGAAGTTGACAAAAACAATCTTCTACTCCTGCAGTCTTTCAGAATCATAGCAAACAAATAAAGTGGTGATTATGGAATATAAAACTAGCATCCAACAGAATGGTTTCAGGTGAATTTTTACCATTTCTGAATTTTGCTGGTGAACTTCTTCTCAATAATCAGTCCCCTCACATACTGCAGGTTGGACTCTTGGGGTCTGATCCAAAGCCATGGAAGACAACAGACTTCATTCTATGGACTGCAGTGGATTTTGGATGAAGTCCCTTACCAGGCTGAAATGACAACTTTTTCAAGTTCTGTCCTGTGAATGTGTTTTATAACTGGAATATACAGTACAATTGTAAATAATGCAGTTATTCAGGATTTAAAAAGGGGGGAAAAAAATCTTCACAATTCAGTTATAGGATACTGAAGTCCAGAACTCCAGGACTGCTTCCTGCACTGAAAGCAGGAAGAAAAATAAAAGAGACAAGGTGTTTATAACTCTTTATTTTCTACCTCCACTTGATGTCGAGAAGTTAGACATAACCTCAATGGCTGGCGCACATTGGGAATTAGCAAAATTCTTATCAGTTAAGCAGAAGTAGAAAAAGACATGATCATAACAATAGGTCTATGTATGTTTGAGTTAATTTTTTATTTTAGATAGGGAATGCTCTTCTTTTGACGTTAGAAAACATGTAGTTTCATGGTTTGATTGTGATTAGAATACATATAGCACAATGTCATAACTACTGATTATTTTACATGTCAATTTACAATCAGACATAGAATGAGTTACTTTCAAACTAATGATTGGAGGACTACAGGATTTAACACTGGTTGGAAGAGGAAGTCAGTTTATTAAATTCAAATTGACAAAGACACGAGATGGCAAAATGAAAGAATATTGTAAAAGCAGTCTAGTCCCAGATTTAGGACAAGGTGGGGTTTTTTTGGTTGTTGTTTTTTGTATTTTTGTAAACATAAAACCTTAAAAAAACCAAAAAATCCATCACTGAAGCGTTATTAGAATCAGAAGATTCAAATATTAGTATAATTAGTAAGGAAATGAAGCTTTTGCTGTACACACAAACACATTAAAGAAAATATGGAAAATCATATGATCAGTATTTTAAAAGTTGCAAAGAACACCTATTTTTTAACAAAAGTTCCTGGTCACTTATGTCAGTGAAGTAACTCACATGCACCAGAGATTGAAAAACCTAATAGACACAGTTGTTTCCTATTTCCCAAACTTTTTAATATTAGATTATATTAGCTAAAAAGGTACGAGTTTTTATAAGTAGAGATGTTTAATTTAGTTACATAATTTTAACTGTTAGTTTCTGCAAAACTTTCCCTTTTCAGCTCCCAATAGCTTATTTTTTGGGCCTAAAGTCACTAAACCACTTAAAAATTCATTTAATAATGAAATTCTGATCTCAAGAGATCTACACAATACAGATATTAAGAACAAAAAGTCTTCAAAATCCATCTTAAATTCAATTACACTTGTATGGAAATCCATATTTAAGCAGACTAGGCCAGTGGTTCCCAACCTGGGGTTTGGGGACCCTCAGGGGTCCGTGGACATGTTGCAGGGGATCCATGGAGCCTCTCCCTACCGGGACCGGAATCCAGCTGCAGCCCTGGTGCTCACCATCCATGGCTAGATCCTGGCAGGGAGATGGGGCCTCAGCAGCTCTCTGGAAGGGGCAAGGGCAGGGGGCCATAGCCACTGCAGCTCAGTTTCCCAGTGGCACTGGCCATGGTGGAGGCGGCGCCACTCACCGGCTTTCTCAGTAGCGCCACCAGAGTGGCGCAGGCCAGAGTCTGCCTGCATGGGCCAGATTACATAATCAGCTGGGGGGACGTCGCAAAGATTTTTTTGTTAAAAGGGGTACCCAGCCCGAAAAAGGTCGAGAATCACTGGACTAGGCTAATGTGTTAATCAATGTTAAGGTTCATGTACCTAAAGTGAATACAAACCAGTCATATAGTAAAAGCTCATCTGGATTCAGAAAGCAGTAGCCTGCACTTGTTTTTTTTTGTTTTAGTGAAACACCCGTTAACTAGTACGACTACATCTGAAGCAGGTTGCTTGTCCAAGGACACAAGCTGAATGCACCACTCTCCTTCTATATCACAAATAAATGAGGAGGTGGTGGTATAGAATTTACAGGAGAAAATGGCATCCCACTATAAATCTGCCAGTCTCTTGCTGGGTTATACACCCTTGATTCAGGACCAACATTAACCTAATGTTTTAATGGAAAAAAAACAGGGGAAAAATAAGCCTACTGACATAAAAGCCTATGTTCAGTGGACTACCAATATACGTGTTCTATTTTCCAACATATATTGAAACTGAGCAATATTAGGATTTCATCACCTAAGGTGAATACAAGCTGACAGTACAACAAAACCTCATCTAGATCAAGGATCCAACACAGCAAGAACTGATCTACAAAGAGGCAGCAGGAAAAAGAAACTTCTGAAGTTGCCTAGTTTAAATTGGAGTTATTTTCCAAGATGCATGACAACAAAGTTTACTTAGCATTTATGTTTTGGCATGTTCATTGGAAGTGGTGAGATAAGTAGAACTCTAGTGCATCCATTTTTCTATCCACCATTTGTATTATGTCATCTATAATTAACCACCCCTTCACGACAAGAAGTCGAGTCTCAAAATAGGACTGCACATATTGGTAAGCATTCTTCGAAGTTACAATCTTTTATGAATTTCTGTAGAGAAACCATATACTAAAGAAAACTTTTCTCTAAAACTGTTCCTTACATAACTTTTCCCACCTACTTATTAAAAATGTATTTTATACAGAGGTAACAGAACAAGAACGGAAAGAATAAGCTGAAGTACTTGGATTACTCATTTTTTCTACCATTTTATTGCTGCTTCTGTGGTATAAAACTATTAAACCAGACTGACCCATGCTTCATGAGGATCACAAATTACAAAGTTTTTGAAGTTGTTTTCACACCCAAATTTATTTGCTCAGTTGATTATGTGAGTCTGCAGTTATTTGTTAAGGTATTGAATGTAACAAATCAAGAGAAATACCACAGGCTCAAGTACATTTTCTTATAAATCACACCATAAAACTTTTATTAATTAAAACTATTAGAATGACATTTCCACTGACACTGTTTTCTAGCTTTACATTTCCCTTAAAAGACTTCAAGGTTGCACACTGTTTCAAACTACAGAATGCAGAACTGCAGACAAAAGACAAAACAAAACAAAAACAGGTCTATACCCAATCAAGGTGGCAAAAGTTTTATTATAGCAACAATGAAGAAAAACCATATTCATGACAATATTTGGGAAAAAAATCAAGATAACTCAACAGTAGTAAATTTAAACAATGATGTGAAAGCAGACTCCTAATAATTCTACTGTTCAGTGTCAACTGAGATGGCAGACATGCCTATTTATAGCTTCACCATTCTGACTATGGGGGCTATGAAAGAGGTTAATGTAAACTAAGCACTATTTAGTTCACATCCACTGCTCTATGCATGTCACTGACAGCACAGCATGCTTTTGTGCACTGTAATTCACACCACTGTTGTCTGAGCTTCAGGACTATATACTCAATGCTAAATGAGTCAGACATGAGTTTTAGTCCTTTCGGGTTAAGGCCCAAGACACCCTCTAAAGTCTTGTCTACGAGAGAAAGCTGTACCTGTTTAAAAAGTTAAGGTGTGAATTTAAATCAATTTAAAATGGTGCAACCCTGAGTGGACACTTCAATTTAAATGAGATACTTCTATTTAGCTTGAGTCTAAAACACATTTCAGTTTAACTAACAAGTGTACACTCAGAGGTTTGTGCTAGTTTAAACTGGTTTAAATTCACAAATAACTTAAACAGGTACAACCTTCACAAATAGACAAGCCCTAACATTAAACTATTTAAAACATATTGCTGGAAGATATACGGCCGTGGAAAACATTTAGCAGGATGTTAGAGTGTGTAGAGTGTAATTCTGCCATCTTTGGTAAAGGTGTACAATTATTTGCTTAGTACCTAGTGGTAGGTGTATGGTTTTATCCTTACACGACGACAAAGGAACGTAAGCTCACTGACAAAGGAACTACCCATGAAAGACAGATAACTGGGACATCCCAAAATGGGGACAACAGGTGGAAAGCTCAATTAAAAAACTCACTTCTTGCAGTCCCTGAATTGCCTTGATTATATTCTTTTTGAAAGAGCACAAGTATGTAACAAGTTTGGACAGCTCTCCCCCTCTGAGCTGAAGCCACAGAAATAAAACCTTCCAAGTACAGAAACTTAAGCTCACAACTATCCAGTATCTCAAAAGAAGAGCTTAATAAGAGTCCACTAATCTTGCATAATGATAGGAACTTTTTAAGCACTGAGGTGTTTCTAGAAAATATTTCATTATACCTAACATCTTTTAAATGCAATAAACCTCATGAGCTTATTTATTGTTCACTGTCAGCAGCTCATGGGGAAAAACATAGTTAAAATAACTATATGGATCACATGAAGAATGTAATTAAGCAGCTTGTTTGGTATAAGTAACGAGAGTCACACTGGACAAATCCCAAATGGGCAGCTGCAGAAATCAACACAAAAAAACCAGTTGCTGAGCACTTCCATCTTCCTAATCACTCCATTAATGATTGCTAACGATGGTCCTCAAGAAAATCAATGGGACATCAAGACTTCAAACAGAAACAGCTGAAATCCAACTAATATGCAAATTAGATTGTGTGAAAGCAGGACTTAATCATGACTATGGATTCTTTTCACATTATAACAGGTAATTTGACTTCACCCTCCTGTGTGCTGTTTCCTAGAGTTTGAATCCTTATAAATGCTCTGATTTGCTGTTGCAGTATGACCTCATCCCATGTCTTACACTCCCCTGCATTTATTCTCATCCAACTCTGTAAGCTTCCCCTCTTCAAAGTGTCTGACGAAGTGGGATTTTCTTTCATGAAAGCTCATGTGATAAATAAATCTGTTAGTCTTTAAATGCCACAAGACTCCTTGCTTTTTTTATGCTAGACAAGGTCTTTCCCAAAAACAACACAGACACCCACTCAGACACACTAAAACCCTTCCAAGATCTCTATTCAGAATAAAAACTGATGGGAGAGTTTCCAGGTTGACCAGTAGACAGGTGTCCTGCATATGAATGTGTGTGACAAGATCCTTTGTCCAACACGCATAACTATCTGAAATTAGCAGTGAAATCAGATCTGTCTAGGCTATTAAAATGCCAATTAGGATCACAAAACCCTTGTTTTTCAGAGATCAGTCAGGAGGTTTAATGTGAGAAAAAGCACAGGAATAGACATTCATGAAACTTCTGCTACAGGGAAGAAAAGAGATGGTGAGAGCATACTGTACATACAAATCCAGCAGCAGCTCAGAAAAGAAATAAAAAGCAGAATTCAGGCTTGGGAGTGTCTGCCCTTGAAAAGATTTGCACTATTACTTTGATACATCGCCTTATCATCAAGCCCTTATTATATACAAATTTAGCCAGCTGGTTAATGTGTCTCCTTTCTAGGCTAAATACATGGATATTAAGAGTGTTCTGGGGAATAAAGCCCAGTTCCATACCAATAACAGCTTCTCAGTTCAAGGGATGCTCATAAAACTTGAAACACGGAGGTATGATTTTTGTTTAAACCAGAACCATCTTTTAAGTTTTAGTACCATAGCACCTACACCATCTAGATCTCTGAAAGTTTCAAGTATATAAAGGATCATCTTCATTTCCAGTAAACTTAGATGGAAACATGGATGTCTGCAAAAACCAAGCTCCTTGAGCGTGAAGCACCTCCTTTCCCATACTTTACAGTGGATGAATTCATGCTTACTTCAACTGAATTTCCATAAGTTTGAATGCGCTATCCATATTACAAGCTGCTTCTAGCAGTCTACCAAATGTTCACTAAGAGGGTGCTGAGCATGCATGTTGCCTGTGACCCACATGAACTACAGCCCATTGAGACTGCTTCATGGAGATGAGCTATGGATACATTAACTAGTTGCGGTTATCAGTCCTAATATCTACAGCTTGCTCTTTACTGAAACTGGCTTGATCTGGCAAATTCCTCTCACAAGGTTCACAATTTCATTGACTCTTAGGGGGCATGTAGAAAGGGTACAGATATGCTGTGTTCCTACTGTCTCATATTCCATTTTTCACACTGAGACACAATCTGAATCAGTAAAAGAACCCTGTTGATTCCAGCACTGTGATATGGGCAAGTCCTCAGATTGCTTCAAGAACGCTTTTTAACTTATCTTGAAAATGGACAACACAAAAAGTCAAAATTAAATTGGTGGTATTGTTCAACTATCACATATAAGGGAACAAAAGGAGTGAAATTAAAGATCCAGGATAAACTGTAGTCCTCGAGATTTCTTTTCTCTTTAACTCACATATGAATTTGATATTTGGTTTTATTTTAAAATTATACTTACTAGAATGTCTCTTTGCTATATTCCTGCAGAAGTGAGCCTGTGGATTAAATCTGGTGGGTTCTTTGGTTTTATTTTTTTTTTTTTTTTTGCGCCAAAGTGAGTATTGTGACTCTGCTCAACAATGCCAAGGACCCATATGTTTGCAATTAGGGAACTCAGAAGGAAGAAAGCCTGTATCTCCCTCTGACAGGGATATCATATAGGACAGACAGAAGTGGATTAACTATTTGATCCAGAAATTTAAAGAAAAAAATGAAGATATCTTTGCTGCTTTGAAGTCAAAGGCAATATTGCTGAGATCATGTAGCACCTGAAGGGTGGTAGGTGATTTCCAAATACAAAGATTCAGTCATGGCCAACATCAGCATGCCACTGGGGAACATTTGTACTGGTTATAGACTAAGGCCACTCTCTACACTCTGAGAAGGGAAAAGAAAGATTACTGATCGAAGTAAATAAATTGCATTAAGACACAATGTTCTTGAGGCTGGCCTCTGCATTGTCCTCAAAGGGAGTAATGGTATCACCCAGCAAGCACTTCAGTTACTATTGCTGTAACTCCTGTTGAAAAGATTAATTAATGCTGTCTCCCTCTACTGGATATTTTCCCACTGTCACAGCACACGATACTCATGTCTGCTGCAGGACATTCCTAAAATGTCATCTGTGAATGATCTGGAAGTCCATATTTATTCTTTGGAGGCAAAAACGGATGCATTGTCTTCCAAAACTCAAATTATTTCCCCATGTGGGATTTGTAGCATTCATTGTAATTACCTAGATTCAAAGGCCTATCTTTCCTTCTATAACACTGCAGTACTTATAATTGTGTTTCAAGACCACTGCACTATGTAAACTGGTAGAAGGGCCACAGGAATATTGTGAAGACGATGGGAGAAACCATAAGCATCTCTTGCAGTGTAAAGCACTTGTATACCACCCATTTCAGAGACCACCAGTGTAATAAGCAGATTTTTAAGCAACAGCTGAAGACTAGGTGGACTGACAAGGTCCTAAATAGCCTCAGTGACCAAGTCTATTGGTGTTTAATGCATAGGATCTAAAGGGAGTATTTAGCTCCTTATCTGAGGGCTTAAAAGGTGCCATTCGCCTACAGGTAGGGCGTGTGTGTGGTTCAGGCTCCTTTAGGTAACAGTAGCGTAGTCATCCTCATCGTCCCATTTAGCTGGCTCAGTTTCTTAATGTAGACAGGTGGTAGGTTGATCATTCATTACAAAAGGACATCCAAGCCCCTTAACGTCAAGGAGGTTCTTGCACTAACTCAACAGCTGGCTTTCCAAGATGATGTGGTGGTACTCATCCATCAGGGTACAAGTGAAACATTTTGAGGAAACAAAAAGATCAAAGTGCAGCTAGAATTTGAGTCGGCTATCAGCATGAAGTCTTTAAACTGATAAAAAGTGAGTAAACAAGGGCAGACTAACGGAAAGGGATGGAGCAGTGGTCTCCCCTCACTGAGAACTTAGCCTGCCCTCTGAAGGAAATGTTCCTTCCTAACAAATGGCATTAAGCACCATCAGGGGTACTCACAAATGTCATCAATACACTCATCCTGAAAAGTCTGGCCACTTAGGTGGTGAAGCACCACTATGAATATTCTTTAATAGAACTTGTACTGAAGTGCATTGCACTGGCATAGGCTTGACCTCCACCACGGAAAGCTGTCGACTGAACTTGTAATTCTAACAAATTATGAGAGAAAATGCAAGTATATAGGTCGTAAAGGAGACCCAAGTAATCAGATCACTTTTATGGTCCAGACAAGATTCGTACCTCATGAATCTACAGAAACAGGCTTTACAACAAGCAATGCTAAAGTGTTACAACAAAGGGCTACTGAAGTCCATTGACCCACTAGTCAACCTCAGGAGGCCGACTGACCTACCACTCAACTATTAAAAAGCACAAGAGAGCAATTGATGGATTCATGACTGTTGCTTAGTTGATCAGGGCAATACCCATCAACAGCAACAGATGATTAAACTCATCTACATAAAAGCAAATACAGATAAGCTCATTTCTAAGTGGGAAAGACTAAAATTTCTGCAAACACGCTATGGAGTGCAAAACACTATGGTTTTCAAGTGCAGAATCAAAGAACATCACTAAAAACAGTGAATGGCTATGCAGTACCTGACAATGTTAATAATCAGAAAGCCATTTTCAAAAAATGAGGTATCACTTATGCAGTACCAGAGTCCTCTGTCCTTTCTTCAGCACAGGAAAAAAGAGCAGAGGGGTTGTAGTGTTATGGAAGATCCACTTACCTGAATCTGCCCACATTGCAGCAAAAACATTTGTGCAGACAATGCAGAATGAACTACATTTAGATTTATAGATTATCTCATTTTTATCCAGACATTCATCTATATCACGCTTCAAAAGAACAACAAAGTACTGCCATAACATATTAATTCTACTTTAAGACCGGCTACAGTCAAATTCTGCGTTCAAAATTCAAATACATTTTATGGAGAAATATTGATGAAAATTTACACTTTAAAGTAAGTTGCACATTCCATGTAGTTGTAACTCTGTATTAACTAAATGGCTGTTTCCACTGATAACTGCTCTTCTTGCAGACAGTCGGAAAGATTTTCAGTTCTCTTGAACCTACCCACTTCATCTGTCCATTTACATACTTTAGATTCAGTATGGTCAAGCTGAATACTGAAGATGACTCTCACAAAGATATTGGCCTTTTCAGCATATTGCTGTTTTTTCCCCTTAAACAGTTTTGTAGCATAGTCTAGTACTCAGCAAGACCGGGATTAATTTTTAAAGATATTTAGCCATTTAAAGATCCAGATTAGTGCTTAGTGAGATTTCTTAAAAAGCACCTAACCTGCTCAAGCACTTCTGAAAATCCGACTAGGTGCTTATCTATACCTTTAGATGTCTAAATGACTTTGAACAGATTGGCTGCATATTCACCAGCTCACATAAAGCTTTCTGGTTTTGTCTATTGTATTAATATATGTTCTTTAAAGCACAATAACTGTCTCATAGACTCTTAAGTCAGAAGGGACCATGTCCAGCGGTTTTCAAACTTTTTTCCTCAGGACCCAGTTAAAAAAAATGAATTTATGCCCATGACCCAATAATCACATTTTTGAGCAATGCATTCCAGCCTTTCACAACAGCAGAGGGTGCCATAACCCAGGGCCAGAGGGTCTGTGACCCAGTACTGGGTGCTGACCCATGATTTGAAAACCACTGATCTAGTCTGACCTACTGCACAATGCACATCACAAAACATCACCCACCTACTCCTGAAATAAATATCTGACCTATGACTGACTTATTAAAGTCCTCAAATAATGGTTAAGAGTTTAAAGTCCAAAGAAGTCACCAGTGAGTTGTGCCCTGTGTGCCTAAGATCATCTCTCAATCTAAAATTTGTTAATCTAAGCTACAATGAATGCATATTTTCCTATTTGAAAATGTAAAGCTGTCAGTATTCTCCAAGTATACAGACAAAATTTTAAAAGTATTTTCCTGTTTTAAAACTCATGTTACTGACTCATCTACAAAAAAATTCAGGAAAAGCACTTAACCCATATCCAGGAGTACCAAAGTTGTATATACAACTTCCACTTATAAAGAATGCATCAGTACAGTAACTGTTTCCATACATATTAATTCACGGTAGTGCTAATTTTTAACTCACATTAACAAGCTATTGAGAGTGCACAACACTTCCAACAGGACAGAAATCTATTTATTATTTTAATTACCCTAGAACCCCAAAGTCCTAATCATGGACCACAACCTCATTGTACAGCAGCCAGCACAAGGAGAACAAAAATATGGTCCCTGATCCAAGGGAACATTAATTACTGGGGCTCTTCAGATAATACCACTGTAACCATTGGATTTCATATATCCCAAGGTCCCCAGCCATATTAGACAGAACTGCCATTTCACCATTTATGTATTACAGATGTTACTTCCAGACAATATGAAAAGTTACTAATGACTGAACACTAGAATTGACTTCTGATTGTAAACACAAATTTAATTCTGAAATTTTAAGTTATTGGCCACACTGAATATATTTAAGACTGCTGTTTATACTGCTAAATATTTAGGTTCCTTTATATGTAGTAGACTTACTTCTGCCCTCACTAATACACTACCTCACCAGCAACAATGAAGTTCCATGGATTTAAATGAGTAGTACAGGGGTAGGCAACTCCCGGCATGTGCCAACAGTGGCACCCAAACCCATTCAGAGTGGCATGGGCCACCCTCTGCAGTACCACAGAAATTGCCACTCCTGCCACAGAAAGCCAATCTGGGTTGCTTCCTTCAGGTGCAGCTGGGATACAGGGGGCCCCACCATGCCTATACCTCCATGTGACAGAAAAAAGTTGCATAGCGGGGCTCCTTTCTGTAGTGTGATGCTCCCCAAAAGAGCCACTCTGGGCAGCTTTTTTCTGCAGCATGCCTGGGAACCCCTGAAAGGAGTCACTTCTTTTCATGGCACGCCTGGAGACCCCTGTCCCCAGGCACACCACCAAGATGAGCCACTCTGGGCAACTTCTTTCCCTGGCATGTTTAGGAAGTGCTCTCACTCCAGCTGTGACTGCTGCTGAATGTTCGGGAAGCTGCCAAATTTTTTCAACAGAGGGGACCACCAGCACTGCATGAAGGTCAGCAAAGGTTGCCTACCCCTGGAATAGTATGTTAAATAGAATTGTGTCAATATCATTGCCAACGGTCCATAAATTTACAGATGCTCAGTAAAGCAGAGAAATTTGCTGCTGTTCGTAAGTAAAAGACAAACACCCATGAAAGAAAAAAAGTGAGGCCCACTGCTGAAATGCTGTTGCCACTGTAAGAGCTACAGAGGGCTTTGCCCCTTTAAGTCTTTGAAAGCATCCCAAGCTACCATGGAGTCTTTGAGGCTGCTGGTCTCTACTATTTTTCAAGTCTCCTGCTCCTGAATTTGCCTCTGATAGCAGTTTTCTTTTGGGGTGGGAGCCACTTTGGTGGCAGGGTAGAGCCTGGGCACCAGGCTTAAGCCATTTACCGTTCTCAGTAATAAGCTTACCAAAGCCTGTAAAAATCAACCTTGTCAATGAAAACTAAAATGCAAGGTTTGCAATTCTGGCTCAACACTGGTAAAAGAACTTCAACATTTGAATCTCAGGATTGGAGCAGAGTTACTACATTTCAGTTTCAAGCCTTGGCACTACACTATTATTAACTAGAAAAAAGTATCCAGGAAAATTCTGTGACAAAGTGTTATTAAGTAATACAGCCTCTACTGCCAGATGTCTTTTTGTTGGTGCTCACAGAACACTTGTTTAGAGACAAATCAAGGATGCCTTTTGCCCAAAAGCAGAACTGGTAAGAGAAGCTACCTTCCTATTTAACTGCAAAATCTCCACGTATCAAATCTATCTGGGTAAAGCATGCAACTCCTCATTTAGATCAGTTGCATTCATGCTTAATGAAGACCCTTCTTACTGATTTTGCCAATTCTGATTTTGCACAAAACATCATCTGCTAGTCAATGATCTTGCAGCAGGTTTTGCACAAAACTGTAAGGCATCATCTCTTTACATATGTACATATACAGCAACGGGAACAGGAATAGTTTTGTGCCATAGTGACTAGAACACATTGAAAGTTATATACTGTATCACACAAATGTGCAACTTTAAACCTCTAATTTTAAAATTACTAACATTTTTCTTATACAACTTGCCTGATTTCCATGTCATTTTAGTGAAAAAATTAAGGAGAAAGTTTTTCAATTCTTGTCAAAATCAAACAAAGCCATCCTTACACATTTTGTAATGGGCCACTGAAATAATATGCTCTCCCCCTCATCTCACTGTTGAAGTGGATCCCAGATGCCTATGTACAGCTGCCAACGCTTATGAGGCTCTTATAAAATACTGTTCAGCTCACTGAATGTTGTGTGCCCATTCCAGAGAATTTTCTTATTTTATAGAAATTTACTAGCACTAACTATTCACGTTCAAAATCTGTATAACATAGCCTCGTTTTAGAGAGAAAGCTAAAATGGAAAGATTAAGTAACTTGATAGAGGCCACAACAGAAGTGAAACTCAGAACTAAGGTCACAACACAGGAGTTCTGTAGTCTTAGTCCCATTCTTGTTCTTCTATGCCAGGCTGCTTCAGGTAACTTAGTCACACTTTCTTGTAGTCAATGATCACATTTGTCTGATCAGCAGAGGAGGGAAATCTAAATCTACAGGGACCCAGCAAGGAAATAACTGGCAACAGTTTGTAGCACAGTAGTAGCCACTAGCTCAGAGGTCAGCAGCCTTTGCTCACCCCCCATGCCAGCCCCTCCTCCCTGAACCTCAGTGGGTGCTGGCAGCCACCTAAAAATCCAGCAGCAGCCACAGATGGAGTTGGAGGGGGAAAGGAGCCTATTCTGCTGAAAGGAGCCGCTCGCAGAAAGAAGTCACTCAGAGCAACTCCTCTCAGTGACATACCTGGGGATAAGGGTTCCCAGGCACACCACAGAAAGAAGCTGCCTGGATCGGCTTCTCTTGGGGGTCCACAGGTGAGCCACAAAATGAAACTGCCTGGAATGGCTCCTTCTGGTGGTAGCACACTGCAAAGAGAAGCCATCCTGCACAGCTTCTCCACATGGCATGCTTGAGGCATGGGCGTGGCAGGGACCTCCCATCTCCACCTGTGCCCAAAAGAGGTCACCTGAGTGGCTTTTGGTGACAGAAGTGGCAATTTCTGTGGTACCACAGAGGGTGCTGTATGTCACTCCGAACGGACTCGAGTGCCACTGTCAGAACACGTGCCAGGCATTTCCTAGTAACTCTACCATTCCCTACAAAAGCCTTGAATTGATCTACGGGTCTGACAATTAAATCCATAATTGAAGGCCAAATTAGAGCAACTGTAAGGTGAGGAAAGACAACAACTCTGATCTTTAAGGAAGCAGAGGGCCTGGGAGGAGAGAGGAAAACATCAACAAACTTTCGGTGTTAAGCATTTTGATTTGAAGATTTTTTTTTTTTACTAAAGGAAAGGGCAAGGAACTTTTTTTTTTTTTTTAATTAAAACTAAGATTAGCCCTAAGATTTCTAGGACCACCACCTCTCAATCCTATTGCGCAGGAAGCATCTCAGGCCCCAACTAAACTCAAAATCCTATAGTAGAGTTCAGGGACAACACTGGCTTGAAATACTGTCACCATCCCCTCTTCTCAGCAGCTAATGGTAGGGGCTAAACCAACCTGTGAGTGCATTACACTTAAAATACACTAGAGCCCACTCCTCTCAATCAAGAGAAAATGTTCATGGGTGACTAATAACGTGTTTCAAACTCTGAAAATAGTCATGAGACTGGATAAAAAACAGGACAATCTAGCCCAGTCATTCCTTGTTGTGTATTCAACTGTTTCCCTATATGCACTTTCCTGAGTTGTACATAATATTAATAGAGTGTTAGTTTTAACCACTGGGGTGTATATTAAAGAAAATTAAAGGTAAAACATGTCTCAACTGTTTTATAAGCTTATTACATTTAAAGACAGATGGCACAGGGCATACATAAGCTCTATCCCTGGGAGTGCATGACAAGATGTATTTTTACTCATCTAATCAACCACCACTACTAAAGATAATATTTTTGGAGTAGCTTCAACTGGCACTGATCTGTTGAACTATTCGAAGGTTACACTTTTAAAAGAAAGTTATAAAAATAGTTGGGACTAAAAAAACAAGTGTGGTTTGTGCACGCATCTTTTTGTTCCAAACCATTTGTAAGGTCCAACTATGTGTACTGAACTACTCTGATGTTAACTCATGTAGATAATCAAAATTAAATTTTTGTTTTGTCCATTTACATCCATATATGAATCGCAGTGTGTTCCCACATTCAGTAAATGGATTTACCTGTACAGGAATCCAAGATTCCTTTAGAGACCAATGGAAGGTTTTTATATTGTTAAACATATGCACATGCGTGCACACACAACTTAGCTAGAAGCTGAACTAAATTTTAGTTTTTAAGTGCAAAAAGTGGAAAAACAGTTCAACTCCTATTGGCTTCTTTACATATAAAGTATCCATAAAGATGATTTGAACTCTCACCCAAGAAAAATAACTGTTTTTGCCACAGAAGTATCAGAAACATCAATTCTTCAATATCTTCTTGCTCAATCATGTCTTAAATAGCTCTCTTAGCTTTTAACTGAAATGACCAGGATGCTGACTCTTAACAGCAAAGAACTTTTGTAAAAGCCATTTGCGTTAAATGGATATTTACAAAACTGAAGTTTAGATGCCTGAATAAAAGTCACTTCCTGGGGGGGGGGGGAGGAGCAAGGAGTCCTGGGGCATTTAAAGACTAGCAGAGTTATTTATCGCATGAGCTTTCATGGGAGAAAAATCCCACTTTGTCAGATGCTCTGAAGAAGTGGGATTTTCTCCCACAAAAGCTCATGCGATAAATAAATCTGTTGGTTTTAAGTGCCACAGGAATCCCCCCCCCCAGGATTGAACTAACATGGCTCCCCCTTTGGAACCTCCTCTTGAAGATTTCACTTGTACAATTTCTCTGAAAACATAGGCACTCCCCACACTCAGTATGGTAAGATGGACAGTATAAGAATTAATTTTTCTATTCTAAAAACAAAATAAAATTGTTTTTGAAAAGCAGAATTAAAGACAATAACTACTTTTTCCAAGTCATCTTTAACTTTAGTTCTACCTCAATAACTTACATTACCACATTCCTTGTGTAGAAAAAGGAAATTAAATATCTCTCTGCTACTCTACAGTCAGTCAATAATTGCATAGGAGAAGCACAAAATAAGCCCCACTCTGACAATTGAGTATTTTCGGGTATTGCTTATGCACTACAAATGTATTTGGGAGGAAGTTAAGGGGAAGATGGATTAACAGGAAGGAAGCTATGTTTGTGCCTTGCCTTTGGTAAGGCAGACAAGTTATTTTGCCCCAAACATAAGAGTATTAAAGAAAAATCAAAATTGTATTTTAAGAATCACTAAAAGCAACCCTTTATTATGCAAGGCCACAATTCTACAAATACTTACGTACAGGCTTAACTTTATCTATGTAAGTAGTCCTACTGCGATCAGGGACATTACTTGTGTGTAAAAAGCAAGCACACCTGGGTACTGGCAGGATTACACTCTCACATACATTCCCCAACAATTTTTAGAAACCATTTATGATCCATTTTTATTTTACAAAACTACTAGTTTTATAGATCAATAAAAGAGAGAGTGACACAATTTTACAAGACAAGATAGATCTGAATAAAGTTGTCCAAAACATAAGAGTGAGTAAGCCAAGCGAGAGGAACTACAAAACTAGTCAGCCACAAATTAATCCTCCACTCTTAACTCAGATACATTGAAAATAATTTAAGATTCATATTACAACAGATGAACTGTTACTAAAGTCCCAGACTGTGTTTTACTATGAATTTTGTAAAGGGTTTAAATCAGGCCTTGACAATATTGGGTTCCAACTAGGCACCAGCAGTTTTATTTCTCATCACCAGAGGGTGCTTCTCCACTGCATTTCCACAGTGGAGCTAGGAGCCAGGTTACAAACCTGGGCACCATGGTGACCTGGTACCCGGGGTTTGCTGACCCCTGGTTTATATGAGAAACTTATTTAACACCATTTTGTAAATGAAAATACTCCCCACCCTAGTGAAACAAAATTTATCAAGCTATATTTCCACTGAATTGTACCTTATCAGGAAATTCATTGTATAAATAGATAGTGGTTATATAAGCTACTTGGAACCAAAGTCAAATGGGAAGGAAATAAACATCTGCATTTTAACAAGTCATGACACTGAGCATTTAAGAGAATGCATAATTTATTTAGGAGATCAGATTTGGACTATTCAAAATAAACTGTCAATGTAAAGCAGATGGCTTGCACATGCTCCAATAACAATGTTTTGACAATACTGATGATCACAAATTTCTGATGGCTGAAGCAACTATACTGCACTCAAAAGTTTGCCCATACTTACAAAAGTCAGCTAATCTGATTGATTGGAAACAAAATAAAAGCACTATAAGACCCCAATCCAATTGCCATAATGTAATTACTTACTAACAGATTAAGATCACTGCATTTTACAAGTTTACAAAATATCTCAGCTTTCATAAATACAAACTATGTTGATACCTAAAGATGTCTGTTTGTACATAAACATGAATACACGTTCAGTGCACACACACGCTGCCATTTCTTCCACGCAGGAGTTGCCTACCCATATACCCAAGTTTTCCAAATATTAAAGTGTTATATCATAATTCAATAAATTTTTCTCTTCTTTCTTTTTTTAATCAACTACCTGACACTTCACTGCAAACTTTTTATGAGCTGGCTGTTGCTGGGACATCACATGGTACTAACAGTGGCAAAGCCTTCAGTAGTCATGGAAAAGATTCTGGTGTACAATTTTAAACCAACACTATTCATAACTGACAATGAATGCTATAACTGAAAAGAGTAAATCACATGACTGATCCCAAGTTGCTGGCATAGAGAGGTCACTGTGTTCCCTTCAATGGGTAATTCAGTTTGCTAAAGGATCCAAGATCTTAGAAAACATGAACTGTTCTAGTGCACAAAGGGGCTGTTACCTACATACATTTGGCATGACAGATGTGCAAGGAAATAGCAATGACCTCAAGTTTTTTGAGGTAGTTCAAGGAGTTGGGATAGATATCTGACCAGCTGACAACAGGAGTGAGATAAAATGAGGAAGACAAGGGAAGAAAAGTTGGCTACAGTGGCCCCTTCTTCCAAGTTCAAGTAGAACACCCATAAACACTTAGGATTGAGAAGCATATTATACTCCAAGTCTCTTGCAAATTGGAGAGGAAAGAGGCCTAACTCGAGTCTAACAACGGGGAAGAAAATTCAGTTAACAGTACTAGCACATTATTGTCGCTAAAAAAGTAATGGCTAAAGTTTTCATTGTCTACATAAATTCTGTAAATGGGTCTTAGAAACCTTTGAAAATTGTACCCAGTGAGGTAAGTGAAATGCTTGTTTTCCCTAAGAAAATCTGAATAGAAAGATAAAGCTAATGGAGGTCTAAGGTTTCTACTACAATACATTTGGTGATCTCTGATCTAAAATGTAGCTATCTTCAGAACAGTGTTCAGGTAGCCAACTTTTATAAAGTGAACGTTTCCACTGCGGCATTGATTTGAAAGAATAGTGTTTAGACAGAACAGTGAACAGTCCATTTGATCATGCAAAAATGACAACATTCTACAAAAGAGACAGTGATATTCTTGGATCACATATTGCCCTCTCACCATTAATATTGGCAATCGTATCTATTACCCCCTTTTATTATTTATTAGAATAATGAACAGTTAAATACTAACTGATATTTACAGAAACCGGACAAATATTCAAAGTCTTCCACTTCGGTAGTATTCTAAGTCAGAAAATTTTAATCATTTGTAGTTGTGTGGGAAAGTATTTGGTATTACACAACTCAAAACATGCTCTGTTCACTTTATAAATTGTGCACCCTCATATTTACATAATGGCCAGAAGAAACAGGAGACAGACAAATTGTATTGCTTTCTAGCATAAGTTTACAATAATCACACAGACAGAACAACATTTATTAACAAGGAACAAGTCCATAAGAATAAGAAAAGACCATAAGTAGTACAGCTGTAAAGAGATTAAGAGCTTAAGAAAGAAGTTTCCAAGGCTTAGGATGTGCAGAAACTCTGTACGACATACTTTCTCAGCAGCAAAAGTTTACCATGAAAAATGTTTATGTAACAGGAACAGCAAATTTTATATGGATATATTTTTTCATTAAAATTATAAGATTTTTCACATAAATTTAGCAAACAGCAGTTATTTCTAATTCAATTAAGATGTTACCAATAAAGTTATTTCAGCAGTGGTGAAGTCTACTTTGACTTTAGGTCATACCAGCTTCATCATGACAGAAATCAACTCCGTTTCCCAAACAGAATACTAATTTTGAAAACGTATAGTCACCATCTCCTTCTCCACTCCAAATCAAAGTATCAGAAGTAAAAAAATACTGTCAAGCAGAAAAAATATTTTAAACAAAACCAATAATTTTTCTAAATGAGTTTATTAAAGTTACATTTTTTCATGTACAAATATTTGAAATGATACATTCTGGCTAATATGCACACCATTTTTAATTACACGAGTTAAAGATACTCATGTATGTGTTTATGTTAAAATGCAAAGTCATCAACCCTAGCCTTTGGTTATACAGTTCAAGCCCTCTTCCTTCTCTCACCTTCCCATAAAAAATATTCTTATACCACATATCTTGCTATTAAACAACTTTCAAAATAAACTCATCTTCTTCTTTAGTGCAAGCATTACACACAGATCAAACTGAGAAATTTGTATCAGTGAAAATACGTACCAACGACTGAAATACCTTGCAAACACATGGACTACCCTTGCATTATTACAGTTTCTGGGATTTTTTTAAGCATTTGTCAAAACTGTATCGTGGTGCAAATTGTAAATATCTTGTTATGTCAAACTTTTTAAACCCTCCCAACAGCAGAATGACTGAACAATGAGATACTGAAATAAGCCCATGCACGAATGATGTTAGCATGGTGTAAGCCTGCTCCCAAGCCTATAGCAAGGGGATTCTAAAAGCTCCCAAGAGAGCGTATTTCAAATTTTAGGATTAGAAATAGGGTGATACTCCTGCTCAAGAAAATTTTAAGTAGAGACTGTTGTTTATTAATAAATTGGTTTAAAGGATTTTCTATTGATCCATTTTTCCACAGGAAACTAGGAATGCACTGAAATGCCTGAAAATCAAAAAGGTAACAAAGTTTCATACAGTTGTTCACTGCTGTACAAAACTTTCCAGCAGGTTGTGCTTGGAGAGTGCACATTTAGAAATGTCATGAGCAGTCACTCAAACAACTGAAAGTTTCATACAGGTGCTCACTGCTGTACACTTGAAACAATAATGATACTGCCAACCATGTAAATTCTTCAAGTTTTTAAGAAAGATAATCAATCAAAACTAATTCTAAAAATAAGTATCTAAAATTAAATGGGTCATCTAGCAGTCGTATTCAAAATCAGAGTTCAAGCATATATATTATGCAGCTGGTTTCATGGGCTCACATGGTGTAATTGGGTAAAATATACATATTTTGTATTTCTATAGCACCTTGTAGCCAAGGATCCTTAAACACTTATATACAAGCCTCACAACAACCCTGTGAGGTAGGTAAGTAGCATTCCCATTTTACTGGCAGGAAACAGTTTAAATAACTTACCCAAGACAACAACCAAGTCAGCATAGCAGGAATAGAATCCAGATCACTGAACTATGAAATTAGCTTTTACAGCATGTGGATGTCTGAGACTTGTAACACATTCCCTTAAAACTATAAAAAGGGGGCATTTATGTGGAGTTATGCAAGCAGGCTGTAGGAATGGTCTTGTGTTGAGAAAAGGCATCAACTCGATATTGATTATTTTAATGTTAATCGATGGGGGGGGGGGGGGACAACAAATCACTAAAATAACTCATCATTGTGCCCTGCAAAGAAGTCTCAAAAACCAGGCTGCAGAGGAGGGCCTATATAAAATCCCATACGGTCACAGATTTAAGTGGTTTGACATTGCAGTCTGATAAACTGTTTTTGGAGATGGAGTTATTTCTTCCACTGCTAATTACCACCCCCTGCAGTACCCACCCCACCATTTCTTCAAGTCACGCCAGAGACAGAAACCCAGGTGAAAAATCAGTTGTTTTTTTTTTTCACTGCTACGGGATTACATTTTTGCACAGCAATAGTTTTGCCTCCCATCAGTGAACGCAGTCAGAGAAGAAGAGTATTTCATTTAGGTAAGTCCAAAGCTATATTCAGATCCAATCACATACTGCCAAGTCAGTAGTTTTCAAAAAAAAAAATAAAAAAATTGTTGGCAATAAATGTTATAGGTAACTGCTTTATACAATACGCTACAGTAGCCCATCAGAGAAACAGACACTCATAATGGAAGAGCAGACAGATGACAGATGCAGAAATTTGTAATTCTGAAATTAACAATAGAGGTAAAATATTTTAGCAGGATTTATCTCAGAAAAATGTAAGATAGATAGAAAAATGAAGAATGGAAGAAAAGGATCTGTCCATCACAGGCTAAAACATCAATGCTGAAGACTAAGTTGAATTGCTTTCTACTGAAAATAAAAAGTGACTCAAAAAAAAAGGTAAATTCTTGAAATCAGCTGAAGTGAGATTTTAAAAATTCCTAATATTTAAGGCACTTGAATTTATATAAAGAAAACAGCTGAATACAGCTATTCTACATTAATAACAGGTTCCAGAAGGTGTAATGTTTGCTCTTATTTCCAATAAAAAACAAATATTTGGTTCTTAAGTTTTTTCTTAAGTCTGTCAAACTCCTAAGAGAAAGACTCTCACTACCATTTAAAGAGAGAAAACAAGAGGAACACTAGTTTGTTAACCTTTTGCTTCTCTATGATGTATAAAAATTAACTATGAAAACCTTTTCTTTGATAGGATAAGATGTGTTTGCGGTTTTACGTTAGAAATTCATGTCTGGTCTTTCAGAAAGTGTAAACTATGGATGACAGAAGTGGTGGTAGACTTAGGATTTCAAATACTATGGGAATAAAGCTCATTGAGAACAATTTCTTGATAAAAGAGTCAACATGACCATCTCTCCTGTTCAGAGCTGCCAAATTCCCTAAACACACTTCCAGGAAAAGCCTCCATCACAGTAAGATTACTGAAGTTCATATTTTTGGTATGTCTAAAATAATAAAGAAGCAGAGAGGACATTAAGTAAACCCTTTCAGGGCTTCCTTTGTACAACATGAAAAACAACAATAAAAGAAGCCACAAACCAATGTTTCTAGGCCCTGTCTCAGGTCACCTTTAAAAAGAGTTTGTATGAGTTAATTTAGGTTCAGCTACATTCTTAGAAGAATGTTTACTTCTGAAGTTACTTTGGAGAGACGTCTGCTCGTAGCATATAGGATGCATTTAAAAGCAACAGTTTTGCAGTATTGCCAAGTAATCCAATGTCTATGTTCATTCTTTTCAGTGAAGTCAGAAGGGAATATAAAACAATCAGATTCATTCTTACACTGAAGTCTACATGGTACTAGACAGAACTGTAAAGGCAGAAACAAACAATGGAGGCTTTCTGCTTATATTACTAACTATATGGGTTACTACAGAGAAAATTACCAGAAGAGAGAACAAGTTCAAATTTAAAAATTAAAACTGATTTAAAAGCAATTCACCTTCATTTAAGATGACACGTTTAAAATACAACATGCTCAAAACACCTCTGTCAAGATCACTTAACCAAATTTGTTTTTCTTTATCTGTTTGGAAGATTCAATTCTATGCTCCGTTTATTCTCGAGGTCAAGTGTAATTAAACTCTATATTCACAGATATAGCTAACTCAATCCTGATTCCTTCTTTCCCAAGTTGTTATATAGCAGGGGTAGCCAAACTTATGGAACTCAAGAGCCACAAAAGTTGATTACTAAACTTTCAAGAGCCTCACTGAGGCATATAGCCATATACTTCAACCTACTAAATTGATTTGCTGACCTTCTTCCGCGACCCACACTTTTTCATTCAAGAGCCACATGTGGCTCCGAGCCGCAGTTTGGCCACACCTGCTATATAGTATGTTACTGAAATGCCACCTGAGGGCAGGGTGACCAGATGTCCTGATTTTATAGGGACAGTCCCATTATTTGAGCCTTCTTCTTACGTAAATGTTTACTATCCTCTTCACCATACTGATTTTCCACACTTGTTATTCTAGTCACCCTACCTGAAGGGCCCTTGTAGTCTCAATTGTTTAAACTTCAATAGCACTTGTATTTGCAAATATTACTAACTTTTTCATTGGTTGAAAGGCATGACATTAAACAAACAACAAAGAAGAGCATAATTGACAGGCCATGTCCACAGATGATCCTATACAGAAGTGGCTTAAGGTTTCTTGCTTTAATACAAGAATGGCTTGTGGTGAAAGGGGCCAAAATAAAAGCAGCACAGGTCTTAGAGAAGACCTCATTCATCTCTTAGGAGCATCTCCAGGTAACAATAACTGTTCTGAGTCAGTATTAATGATCCCATAAAAAGAAAGTTTTGATGAAGCCCTGAGACTAAGGTCTAGATCCCGCAATATAGATCTGCATTGTTGCAGGAGGCGGAGGACCACTGATGGACTTAGGAGCAAGATCTAACTTTAAGACTGGGTAGGAGATAGGACGCATTCTTAGTACCCACACATGACTAACAAGATTATGTTCCCAAACATCCTAAGAGCCGACATCACACCAACATCTATATATTATGGGAAATGAAACAGCGCCAATTATAGACTATGTAAATTGAGTGAATATACAAATGTTACATGTTTTACATGGAATTGTTAGCAGTAGTTCAAGTACAGCACACAAGACTTTCAGTTACAATGGACTCCCCAGGTTTACTGCACTATCTTTAGAACTTATCTAGAGCCAGAAATAATTTGGACACAATTTATATGATATAAGGATTAAGCTGTGGTTTGCCACTCAGATTCCTCCTCACCAATCTCTGGACATTTATTTATTTAGAGGTTAATCTAGTTCATTTATCATCCCAGGAAATGAAGTAACCCACCTTTGAGGAGTTTAACTAATAGAAGACATCTATATTTATCAAATGTATAGCTTAAGACACGGCTGTGGAAAGCATGTGTATCAGGATAAACTATCCATTAGCTACAGAAAGTTAAAAAAAAATCAATATACCCATACAAATGTCATGGCATGTCATGAAATAAGAACTTTTTAGATTGGTCTATGGGTTTAGTCAACTGAACCAAGAACTGCTATTGTTTATACATATAAAAAGAAGTGTGTTTTTTTTTTATTTTTGATTGTTTAGTCAATATTTTATGCTTAATCTATGCATTTAAGACATTTCACATAAGAAATCTTTCCTCCCCCCACCCTCTCTGGCAAAGACTATTTCAGAGACACTCAAAATATCCTAGGAAGCAAAAATATTAAAAGATTCAAACATAAATAGAAAGTAATTCAAATCAGTTTGTACATATGAACAAAAATGAGCTCTAAATAAATGACACAGGAGGCAATAAATTGACACGACAAGTAAATAAAAGGCTAAAGCACTCCAATACCATTGAAACTGTTTTAATGTTGTTGCAATTCCATAATGCAACAATCATCAGCTCATAAAAAGACCCAAATACTTTAGAATTCATTTTAATTACTCTTTTCCACCTATTTTACAAAATAAAGGCAAGAGAAGTTTCAAATCCTCCTTTACCTGGATTTGTTTATGTGCCTAACTTCAGTTATGTGTCTCATAAAAGTATAAACTTAAATTCCTATTAAGTGTTATATAAGAAAGAATGTTAAAATATTAACCTCTGCTTCAATGTACAGTTTCCAGAATCTGCCAGAACTGGGGAACTGGGCAACAAGGCGTTCATAAGTCTTCCGTGCTTTGTCTATAGGTTGATTCTAAAAAATTGAAAACCAACAAACAGCATTTACAATATTATGATGTATGTAAGTGTTTATATTGACTTTACTCCAGAACCAAATAGTGTGAGTGGACCCATAGATAAGGAAATGTAATCCTATGTCACTAAACCTGTGCCTCTCGAATGAGAATGCTCCAAGCGTCAAGGTCATAAGGATTCTCTTCTAATTTCTTTTCAGCCTTCTTTACTTTTTCTGGGACATATTCAGCAGCCTAGAAAAAACAAAGTAAAGACATAAGAGTCTATAAGTGATGCCTGAGGAGTCAATCACTAACAGCAGAATAAGCTTAAAGTCTTTCAAAAATAAAGCACTTCCCATTTTGGTACTTCTGACCTCAGCTTAAATGTATTTCCCAACTGCAAACACTCAAAATTTGATAGTTTATTTCTCAAACTAGAAGAAATGAGTTAAGCTATCATGTGAATATTGCTTTAAGTCCATGAGAAATACAGCATAGCATATAAGTTTGTGAATGGATGTTTGTAACTGTAATTTTACTTAATGAATTTATTATGATTCTTAAAATGCAGAACAACATGCACATAAAGTTTAATTATTTTTATGATACACTGTATTAGCCAAATAATACAATTAATTAGGTTAGGCTTGCAAAAAACCAAACCAAACCAAAACATGGTCATACTGCATATTCTGCAAATTTCTTCTTAACAAGTTCAGTAAGAAACGTTCAGATAGTCATACTTAAGTCAAAACCATTGAACAAACCATGGTTATGTTAAACTACAAACACAGCTTATTTTGAACCAGCTGTGTTCAAACGTGTTTATTTAGAACAGTGGTTCCCAACCTTTTCTCTACTGCGGCTCACCTTGAGGCCTTCCATTATGGTGCGGCACACCGCCATGACAAACTAATGAATATTCAAATTAACATGAATTTTCATGAGCCACAGCACCCTGTTTTGGGACTGCTGCCAAGGACTCCAGCTCAGGGAACCCTGCAGCTGGGCCGTATGGGGCCACTGCCTGCAGCTTTAGGGAACCCACCAGTCGGGGGTCACATGGTGCTGCTGGCTGCAGCAGCGGCTCTGGCTCCGGAGAACCCCCCGTCTGGGGCCACATGAGGCCTCTGCCATTGCTGCAGCTCCAGGAATTCTTGCGGCACACCAGAGGAGTTGCCACAGCACACCGGCTAGGAACCACTGATTTTGAAGTTACTTCTTTAAACAGTAGCTCAGATTCTCATCAACACCCCTTTCCAATAACTCATAAGGTGACCAAATGACTTCATACTTTCCAAAACACCTCACTTACAATCAGAAATAAAACATAAAAAATTTTAGACTAAGCACTCACTGAATGTTTCACTAAGTTACGTCTACATAAAATAAGGATGATAAACTATTTTTCAGTCATAACTAATACTAAAAGCTTGCTATCTTGTAGACTCTCTTCTCAAAATTTAAGTCTCAAGTACATCACACTAGTATATTTTACAGCCTCAAGTACCTCACACTAGTATATTTAAGTACTTGACAATGGTTAGAAAGCTTAGTGTTGTAGCCCTAGAAAATAGCTCTAGAAAAAATTTGAAGAACCAATGGAGATTTCCATTCTGAGCTTACATGCCATTAGATTAGATGGTTTTTGAAAAAACAAACCCATACAATTTAAGATTACAATGAAAGGACAACAGGCAACACATGTAACTCTTGGTTACAGAAGAACTGCAGTTATGGCGATGACAAAGCAGCTAACAAAAAACAACAGACACTGACAATACACCAGATGTTAATGTCATTTTAGTGGAACTCAGCTAACATCCATCCCTGCCACAGAGCTTATGTACATCACAGGGAAATGCACTCTATGGGGCTGTGATTTCTTAAGTACACTACCTTGTACCACATTATTGGTATGTATAGACCAGGTATGGCCAAACTGTGGCTCGGGAGCTGCATGTGGCTCTTGAATGAAAAAGTGTGGCTCACAGAAGAGTGTGAGCAAATCAATTTAGTAGGTAAAAGTATATGGCTATATGCTTCAGTGTGACTCTTGAAGGTTTAATAATCAACCTGTGTGGCTCTTGAGTTTCATAAGTTTGACCACCCCTGGTATAGACCCTGCTGGCATGCTCCAAAGGTTCCTTAGTACATTTTAATGTAGAACTGTTTCAAATGGCTTTGCGTGAAAGCGCACCAGCAGGGACTACATGAACTAATGAATACACAGCATGCTCGTGTGCTTAAGAAATCACTCTCCCTAAAGAAAGCATTACCCCATCAAGATCTCATTATTCTAAAAATATAAATCCAGTGAAATAACAACCTCCTTGAAGACCATATTCATGGGCCTGGATAGAAATAAGAGATACTGTCAGGATAATTTGCTTGAGATTTTAAAAGCCTCAGTAATATGCAACCAAACATTAAAAAGTTATTTAAATTAATAAATGCAAGAACAAAACATCTAACTGCAACACTGCTGAGTTAACACCAATGGTGGAACCTCATCTATTTATTCTCATGAGCTTTTTTTTACTATGCATTTTATACATTAAAGTTCCTGGCTTCACCCAACAGCTTCAAAAAGATGTTTGACTTAAGTATATGATCAAAATTTTATTTTCAATAAAACTGTGACATACTCATGTACTACCAAAAATGAAAAGAATACGTCAAGGAAGATGCATACTGACACCACAAAAAAAAGTGGGGAGAGAAGGGGCAGGAGGGAAAAGAGAAGGCTGTGGGAGACAGTGCCTACCAGGACAGGAAGAATAAGAATTGCAACCTCTAGTTTCAGATTTTAACATTGGTCTTATTCAGTGTTAACCCCCTCCTCCAAATTCCTAGCAATTCGTTCTGGGACACAAACCTAGGAGAAAATAAGAGCAGAACTGAAACATATCTAAAATGGCTAGTGTGATGCAGCAATACCCATCTGAGTTGTTAGTTTTTGAAAACTATTTGATTTCTTGTGACCACATGTTTATAAATCTAATTTGTACCTACTCTTTCAAAGGTACAATACTGTTTATTAATTAGGAATTGTAATACAAGTTCCTATGAAAAGTTACTACATATTAACTAACTTGATTTGTGCTTCAAATTTATAAGCTTAGTTTTACAGAACTCAATGGATTTCTTTTGGAAAACCTTTCTAAAAAGTTTGTTTCTTATATTTGAAAATTACAAAGAAGTCACAAACCTCACCAAAATTAGTTTGTAACCGCCATCAAGATGAAAACTCAAAAGTTACAAAAGGACATGATTGGAATACAATTCACTGCAACAACTCTACATTTGATCCACTTCAGGTTATAAAAAAAAACTACATAACACACTCAGAGATAGAAGTTTCTGAAGTTATTACTTCAGAATATGTACAACATTACCCCCAAACAAAATATATCCTGACACTGCAGTGCAGCTTATTCAACGAAATGAAGTCAATTTAGGCTCCAGTAATAGTTTACAGTACTTTTAAATAATTTTGCCCCTGGTAAGTATTGTTTGCTTAGATGACACTAGTGTTAACCTAAAACAAGTAAAGCTTGTTAGTCTGACTATGCTACCTAAAGAAGAAGACAACATGCTATTCTATGAGACTTTAATCTCTATAAACCCATCTGTGGAGAAACTCAACCCTTTTCAGTCTGGGGGTGGGCTGCACCACAGAAGCACATTCCTAACAATGATTACTTTCCTGATGTTTTAACATTTTCAAAAAAATTAATATCTAGTCAATCCGATCACCCAAAATGACAAAAATTCACTCAAAGCAATAGTTGTTCCATTGTAGTTTGCCATGTAGGTATGGCAGGCAACAAAGGAGGCAAAGTTGTGCACATTACAATTTTTAAATTATGTTCTAATTTGAAAGTAAATGCTCTTCAACTATTTCCCAGTCAGAACTGAATCTAATTCTCAACTTTCTTGCAACATCCCTGATTATATTTTCACTGAGGGAGAGCTCAAATTGAAATCTATTTTCTATTAGATTTTGTGGCAGAGCAGGAACTGGAAGCACTAGTGCCACAAAAAAATCTTTCCTTCAAAACAACAGAACTTTCCCTATGATCATTGTGTGGACTCTGTCGGAACTCAGTCTGATGCTGTCTATTCTAACTGGAAATATTATACCCCCAACTATGAGAGGCAAATGAGTCACTGGTTCCCCCAGAAAAGACATTCTGGGTAAAAGAGAACCACTTCAGTGAGGAAAGCTAGAGGCAAATTCCAGAGCAGATACTAAACCTGAAAACTTAAGCCCATGAATTGCTGTGTTTCTTTTTGTTCATTACACCTGCTCTAATGCAAATAAAGAGATCCAAATGTTCACAGATCTACTGTATATTTTATATCATTAGGTAAAAGTGATTGAAGAAATATCAATTTAAAAATCACTAGACATCTGAAAAATGTTTATCCATTATTGTTAACAGCCAATGCATTACTACAGGAATTAATGAAAACAGTATGTTTAGTTTAATTGTGTATGTTTGGCAGCACTTATGTATATATCGTTAATTTTTTTCTGTATGGTCAAGAGTGGCCAGGGGAGAGCTGCAGCTCGTGGAGGTGGGGCCCTGGAACAGCCCGCTCCGTGGAGGTCAGGCTGCTTCGATCCAGCCATTCCAGATCTGAACAAAGGCTGCCTCGCCCCCCCAGGCCCTGGAACAGGCCCGTTCAGCCCTGGGATGGCCGGGTTGAAGCCGCCGTTCCAGGGCCCTGCCTCTGCAAACTGCAGCTCTCTGCCGGCCACTCTTCTGAGGGGCGACTTGCTGGGGGTAGGTGGGGCAGTTCTGCTCCGCCCCACCAGCAAGAGGGATGGATGGACGGAGGGAGTGCACACCACCCACACATCCCCCAGCAGCGCTGGAGGGCCATGGTGCAGGCACTGGGCCAACTCGGGCTCATGCAGTTGTGTTGGGAGGCTGGGAGGAAATGGCTCTCTCTCCTCTGTTGGGTTGCCGACCGCTGACCTAACATGTTAACTTAAAATTGAGTTCACCCAAAAATGAAAGTCAATTGTTCCATTAAGTCTGATTTATATGGGGCAAAAGACCTTTTAGAGCTGAACTCTGCTTTGAATTTTCTTTGGCGAGTCACACACAAGGAAAAAATCATTCATAATCATTTTACACTGAAGCTAAGAGCACGTTCAACAGTTTGTCCATAAATCTTCTGATCTTACAACATAAACACCAAAGTTTGTAACAAGATCAAAACCCAAACGACTTATTGACATTTGAGCTCACTAAGCATTTGCTGAAAGGTTTTTGGCACTTTATACTGTTCTCCTGTTATTACTGTTTAAATACATTTAAACTACCTCATGTGCACATGCCATCAGTTTAAAACAGGGGTTTCAAACACAAAATTACCATTAGGGCTGAATGAAAACTAGTACATTAGCCGAGGGAAGCACCACTGAAACCTTTTCTCACAACAATACGAAGTATAGTCAAAGTGAAAAATGAAGAACACCACATACATCTCAAGAGTAAGAAAGACAGACTTACTTCCAGTCACGACGAAGATATCATCAAGAAAACAAAAAGACTAAGTAAGTAAACACATTTTAAATTTTCCATTATCAATTATTTGAGCAATTCTAAGTGTTGTTGAGGGCCACAGGAAACAACTTTAGGGGCCACACGTGGCCCATAAAACACGAGTTTGAGACCTCTGGTTTAAAAGTCATTCACAACACAGGATTTGAGCTTTTTTAAAAAAATCACTTAAGTAAACTATTGTGAATAAAGGCCAGCTCTACATTCTACACCTCAGCTATGTCGCTCAGGAATATGAAAAATACGCACACATGTATGGTATAGTTAAGCGGAGTATCTACCACAGCCCGCTAATAGTACAAGTTTGTTTGGACTCTAAAATTAGGTTTCTTCAAAGCTTTAAAAAAATGTAAAGAAGCAAAATGAGGCTTATCCTTTATGCCCTCCCCCCCCCTTGTGAGGCCATTCACAGATTGTGGCATTTGGACCACTTTTCTTATTTCTTCCTACTACACTAAGGGCTTATTGACAACAAACAACCAAATCAAAGAAATTGGTTATAAAGTTACATGTGGACTAGAAATAACTGTCTGCATAATCATACCAAAATAATCAATAGTCCATTGTTCTGGCTGTACTGTAACCAAAACTCTGACTTTACATAGATATTATTGACGACAAGCTCCTAGCTATACCCCTTTGTGTCATCCTAAATACCGTCCCCTTTGGGTTTACCTTCCTAACACCTCTACACTTCTACCTGATCTGCCTTCCGACCACTCGAAGCTACAAAGTTAAATATAGTTTGCCACGCTAAGTTACTCAAGACTAGACAACTCTGTGTCATTTAAAAGCTGCCATACACATTTAAGTTGTGCTTGCCTTAAACTAAACATCTTATTTAACACTGCATATATAACCTGAAATGCCAAAAGACAATATAAATGAAGTAGATTAATCCCCACTGTAGCACATTTATTAGGGGTCTATCTACTGGCTTTTGTGCCCAAAATACTTCAGATGGGATAAACCCTGACCATATATTTTAAAAGGACCTAATTCTAGTAATAACAAATAGCAGAAAAATATCTCTGATGTCAGGAGAGTCAAAAGGTCACAGTCATGATTTCTTAAGTTCTTCTATGATTCTCAATGCCATCATATATGAGCCTCTCCAGTCATTCTCAAAATAGGGAAATAACTATGAAGCAAATAATATGACTTGCACAGGTTCAGACAGGATTTTGGCTGAGCTAGGAACAGAACCCAGACCTTCATGCCAATCAGGTTCTGAACTTTAAGGCCATTCTTTCTCTGTGGGCTCAATGTTCTAGGCTGCACAAATAGACAAGGAGGAAGTCCTTCCCCAAAGGGTCTACACACACTTATTTTAAATAACAATAAGAGAGTGAAACAAAAGGATGAAAAGGGTGTGCCAGTAAGAGCGTAATAGATGTAAGGATCACTAACTAGGAATCATTTATCTAAGTTAACTATTGTACAACTTGGTAACATTTAAATTTAAAGAAAAAACTTTTTAAACATCAGATATACCTGACTGCCAATGAATTTAGCCATCATTAATTGATTGCTTACAGATGTCGCAGCATAAGAGGATCTCAATGAAGCAAGTGAAAAAAGTGAAGTTAGAACCAGGCAGATTAAAAGAAGCTGATTTTTTAAGAAAAAGAAAAATTAGACTCACTTAAATTTTTTTTTTAATTAACCTATTTAAAAGTATATTTTAAATTATGACAACATAACCTAAGGCCTAAATTTAGTAAAATCTACTAAAATCAATTAAATTCAATAAACATTCAAGCCAAGTATTTGCTGCCAAAATTTTAAATCAAGTCAAACCACTAAATCGTTGGATGTCAGTGGCTAAGCACCTGGAATAGGAGTTTTTCAAAGTGCTAAACCAGTTTTTAACAGCAACTGTTTCTTCATTTCAGTTTATTCATCTAGTTCCATCCAAAATTAAGAAAGTTTGAGCACTGAAAAAATCCTTTTTGTCTTCATATCTATGAGTAAACAGGATGAGATCTACTAGTTCTAAAACCCCGGTAGCCAGAACCAGTCACTTCATTTAACTAACTAGTAATGGTATTTCCTGTTTAATACATCAGCTAAATGCAACATGTTTTTATACACTTTTTTCTTACCCATCTAGCACTTTTAAGGTAGTCTAATTTAAACACAAATATTTAAAATGTTACCTTTGTGCATTTTTAATTGAATTCTAATTTCTATACAAGTTCAGCTTGACATGTCATGGGAAAATTATCTAGTAACTAAGAAATATATCAGTCACGATATTCTGACAAAAAATTAAGGATCAGAATAATCATGTATTATGCTATATAACTGCCTAAATTGTACAAATATAGTACATCCTGCTACTTAGCAAAAAGTACAGAGTGTATACAAAGGCCATATTTAGTTACAAAACATGTTTTAACAGTTCCCAACCAATGATAATCAACCTATCTTTACAAAAAGTAGTAAAAAGTACAAATACAAAACAAAACTAAAATAAATTATTTAAATCACTGTTTCCTGCTTGGTGATGTAAATCATAATAAAAATAACTGACCCTTGGGTAGAGGCTTTACAGATTAGTTTAGTGAGTGTGTTGCTTGTTAAAGGCAGCGTGGAAGGAAGAGAGATTTATGGCAAAACTGGATAATGGCAGGTTCAAAACTTTTACTATAGACAAAGCAGATAGGTAGCAAAAAAATGACAAGTACAGAACAGCAGTTATG
Source organism: Podocnemis expansa (assembly GCA_007922195.1). NCBI lineage: Eukaryota > Metazoa > Chordata > Testudines > Podocnemididae > Podocnemis > Podocnemis expansa. Next base: position 122,423,486 of record ML681963.1, read on the forward strand.
CAGTGGTTTGAAGGTGATAAAAAAATAAAAGGAAATGGGGAGTTAATGTAAAGACCAAGGAGAGAAGAACACAGGTGAAATGATCTGGGCTTCAGGCAAACATGACCTTAAGAACCTGTATTTTGTATGAATAACACAGACGCAATGATCAATTAAGTACCTGGATGAGAGTTTCTGCTGTCCAGACAAAGAGAAAGTCACATCTTAGGGATATAGAGAAAAAAGCAACAGGATTTAAGCATAGGCTGAATGTGTGGGCAAGGCACAGGAAAAATTCATAGATGACCTCAAGCTGAGCAGCCTGAGTGACATGAAAACTGAAAGAAACAACAACAGATCAGGGCAAGCTTTGTGCGGAAAAAATAAGGACAAGGTCATATTCAGTCCTCAGATACACTACAGAATCTTTTGGCTGCACACACATGCACGCACGCACGTGGACAGATAGACTAGGATTCCAGTGGTATACTGAACTGTACCATCTCCAAACCATCAGTATTGGGATGCAAATAGATGCACACCGGAGAGCAAGAATTCCAGCAATCCCCAGCTGTCAAATAACCTTCAGAGGCATCTAAAACTAGGGCACAGATTAAAGGAATACTGAAGCTGCTCTATGCTATCCTGAGGTGACAAAGAGTGGGGACTGTGCACGTAGATATCCCGCAAACCAGAGAGCTGTGGCACTTCCTCTGTCATGCTCAGTGGAAACTGGGTACAGCAGGGGGATATTGAGCCCACTAAGTTTAAATGGGCAATGAGGCATTTAGGAAAAGGAGACAAGGGCACAACCGAACAAGAGTCACTGAAGAAATCAGTGAGATAGGAAAACAAGGAAAGGACAGTATTACTAAAGCCAAGGGAGTTCAAAAAGGAGGTGCAACTTTATCAACAGAACCAAAAAGGTCAAGGAGAATGAGAATGAAATAGAGCTTGCAATTTGGCCCAAAAGATGCTGCTAAACACCTTGGTAAAAGTAGTTTCAGTGAAGTGAAAAGGAAAGAATTGAAGGATTTATTTAATCAGGTTATCCTCTGTGGTTTCATTTTCACCTTGAAAAAAACTTTAATATTAAAGGGTATTCTGTTATCATTGAAATGGTAATTGTAGACATTTTACATGGATCCAGAGAATCAAACAATCTAATTCTCCTTCCTTCTTGGTAAAGTCTTTACCAACTGCCCAGTCCCAATTTACAGAAAATGAAAATACTAGTACACAGATAATGTACTATTCTTAAGAGGCATATCTAAACCTCATTATCTTATAGACACCTGAAATGTGGTTACGATTTTCGTAAGCACCAAAGAAATTTGGACACCTAACTCACTTAGCTGCCTGGAAATTATACCCATCACATTGAAAAAGTTGTGCCAAGATCCTGCAACAAAAACTTTTTGTGTGCACCAAAACCAACTGAAGCAAATGGGGCCCTATCCAGATGATTAGGTTGGCGGAGAGGGGGGTTCACCAACACGACTATAGTTAAAGGATCAAGGGCTCAGTAAGCAGCTGAGTTAGGGCAGTAAAATATTCACAACCTTTAACATACACCACAAAAGCTTTAAAACCTTATGTGAGATTACATGCTTTAGACACACTATAAAGAACTCTCACACTGCATGCGCCCATAGGCCTGATCTCCGAAATGTTCAACACCTTCAACTCGCACTGGAAACAACATATCCTTGTCTACACTAGACAATTTAAAAATTAAGTGACAATACCAGTGATAGAACTGCTGGAAGAACTAATGTTAACAGTCCAGTAGAATCAAGCATTTTTGCCATCACACAAATTAATCATGTTAACAGCAGCTGTACCAATGGTAGGTAGTTAATGAAAATTCTTCCCTACATTTCCATACTGGAGACAGTGTCTGAACTGAAGATGCCCTTCAGAACTTGGTCCTAAGATGCTAAATGGAAGTATTTTTCCCCTTTATACAAGATGTATTCTCATTTAAACATTACTAAAATTGTTAACCTCTGTACTGCCTTTCATTTGCATGTTCATCCATGAACAATAAGTTTTGAAATTCCTTGACAATGGAAATCCTCAAAGGCTTATTTTAGAATGGTTTTACCATTACTGTGGACAGAACATAACTTTTTAAAACTTTTCATAAACAGTTTTTTTACTAGTCTTTGTATTGATGAAAGAGGTATACTATTAACCCACTGCCCAGCAATGTGTGTTTTTGAAATTTCCATGAAACTGCTCTAAAAGTCATTTCCAAGCGGCAACACTTCATTAAGCAAATTTAAAATTCCCAAACGATGATCAGTGCTATTCCATTCAATGTTTAAAGAGACACTGGGATTTCCTATGTTATAGGTTACAAAACATTTACATCAGAATTACTCTAGTATGGAAGCATTAGCATTCTATCTGCAGTGAATTTTTCTTCTTGGAAGCCATCTTCCTTCCAAACAGACTAAGTGTAATTAAGATACTTTCCTTATTGGTTTTAATAGAAAAAGTCCTACAAGTTGAAAAACTTATTACATCAACTTTGCTATCTACTTGTGTGAAGTTATTTTAATTTAACTTCTTTTAGTTTACTTTACAGGCAGACGAGATCTGAGAGTTTTACATTACGACAGCAAACGGGGTCCTCCGTCCATATTTTCCCCAAAACCGGTGTTCCTATGAAGTGTCTCCCCATAACCTAGACACTCACTTCCTCCACTTCTAGGGCTTGGAATGGGGGTGACAGAGGTAACTTGTAGGGAAATTTCTCTTAATTCACAACTCCCTTAGAAGGTAAGTTCACTAAGAAGAGAAAAGCAGAATGATGAACTTTTTACTTATGTGGTTTCCGTCACCTCTAAGTTTGGCTCCGTCCCTTCCCCCTGCTTCAGAAACTGCATTTTCCCTCGAAGTGAGTGTGTACTTAATATATAACTGACTGGTGGTGCAGTCTCTTCAACACCCCAAAAGGGAAAATAAGTGCTGGTAAATAAAAAAAAGTTTTCATAGCAACACCGGTTTTAAGGGGTTGACCTATAACACCAGATTGCATCTGCCTATAAAATAAACAAAAACAAGTTAATGAAAAGTTATTTACCCAAAACAGCATTTTAAACATGCAGTGAAGTTGACGTAAAAGTAATCAAGACAAAATGTATGGCTCATGAAAAGCAATATGGAAGAGATTCCCCTAAATTACAAACCTGCAGGGAAGAGATCACCTCTGTCAAGCAAGATCATTTTAATATTATGAGTTTTATTAAAATGTTTTATAATAGATTAGCGACTTCTCTACTGTCAGAAGAGTTGAGTTTGTTCAAAGAGACACAAGCCCATAATGCAAGCCCCAAACTTGCATTTAATTTACAAAGTGAAACAAAATATTGGCATATAAGCAGCTTAACGGGGTTTCCATCGTTTTCTGGAGTCTGAAATGGAGATATCGGAGTGCTTGTCACCCAGAAATGGAAATCGATTACACCTCCCATTGTCCGTGCTGAAGCGAAAGGCGCCTGCCAGCACGGCTGGGGAAATCAGATTTTTAATTCTCTCTCGGAGGCCAGCGCCTGCCGTGACCCCCTCGAAGACGTTTCCCAGCTGTGTTCGCGCCACATCGGGAAGACTGTCTGGGTTTCCTACAGTAGGTACTGAGGGAAGGCGACCCCGGGCCCCTATTTGGACTGTGCCGCCATCCCACAAGCGGCCCTGGCGGCTGGTCGGGGAGCCCGCCGCCTAAAGGGCCAGGCAGAGGGGCCTGGGCTCCCCGCCCGCGCCTCAGGCTCCTGCCACCCACCCACGACCGCTTCGGCTCGGAGCAGGAGCTCGGCCACGCCGCCCACCTTCGCCGCCCACCCTAGGCCGCTGCCTCAGGGGACCAGCCGCACGGCTCCCGCTCACCTGGTCGCCAGCGGCTCCCTCTCCGGACATGGCGGGTTAAAACAGGGCCGAGCAGCGGCCCCCTGAGACAGATAAAAACCCTTTAAAAAGCGACCAGCGCTGCGGTGGCTCCCGGGCCCCGCCAGCCACCACCTCGGCCGCCCAACCGCAACCCAGGGTCCAGGGAACAAAATGGCCGCCCGGCCGCCCCCGAGTCTTTCACAGGGGAGGGGCAGGAGCCGCGCCGCGCGGAGGCTGCCGGGAGGACGGATCGAACGAAAGGCGCGCGGTGAGAGCGAGGCGAGCGTGCCGGCGTTCCGCTCTGACGTCAGCACGCGGTAGCGAGGCGGAAGTGATAGACGCTGTGGTCGGGGTGGAGGGAACGTGGAAGCGCGCTCGCATGGCCGGATCGAAGGGAGCGACTCGCCCGCTTCCGCCCCTTATTAGTGGCGCCTGTGCCCGCTGCTCTCAGTTCATCCGCCTTTCGGCCCCAGCTTCCCTTGCGCTGGCTGCTGGTGGTTGAGAGCAGCCGCATGTCAGACGCCATTGTTGTGTCCTAATGAGGCGGTGTAATACCAAACAGATCCTGCCACTTTGGGTGTTCTGAGCATGCTCACATCAAGTGAGCATGCTCAGTAAAGTCCCCTGGGGCTTTGCTACTGAGGCTGCTCATCCCCTTGGCTTCAGTTTTGGTGCCCTCTCTTTAGAAGACTTAAAGAGGAGCAAAAGGGGCAAACTGGGTGTGAGGGCTGGGCAGGGTGCAAGCAGGGAGGTGGAATGTTACTGGCATGTGGGATGAGGAGTAATGTTCCCTTAAAGCGAGGGGTCTCAAATACGCAGCCCCTAAAGTTATTTCCTGTGGCCTGTAATCAGGGCTGTCCCTAGGGTAAGGCAACTGGGGCAGGGCCCTCAATGCTACCCCCACCCCCATGCCAGGGACCAGCATGAGTACTGAATGGTTTTCACCAGCAGATGCAGGTTAACTCAGATCCTGCTCTGCTGGTGAATAGTTGTTACCTGCTGCCCTTCCTCCTGGAGCATGCAGCTGATCAATTAGCTGGAGGGGAGAGGGAGTTTTAACCTTCTCCTCCAGCAGATACCAGCAGCACCAGCCCAGGGAACACACAGCCAGGTAAGTACTGTGGGGGAGTCTGGTGGGACCCTGAGCCTCACCCAAGTGGGGAATTGGCTGGGGATCTCCCCCCCCCCCCCCCCCCCCGGGCCCTGGTTCATGCCAGCAATCAGGTCAGGGGTAGAGATCTGAGGATCCAGGACTCCACATGGGCCCTGGATCTTGCCAGGCCAACATGGGGCAGATGGCTTGGGATCAGGCCCACCTGCACCTTGTGTCAGGCCAGCAGCTAAGCTGGAGGCAGATGGGAGGTGGAGGGGTTGGAGATTCAGGACTCTCCCTGGGTCCTAAGTCACATTGGGCTAGCAGGAGGCAGTTAGGTCAGGGATCATGCCCTCTGGGCCCTGGGTCATGCTGGTGGCCAAGCGAGAGGAAGATGGATAGCTTGGAAAGCCCTACCACCCCCATACCCCAATATGGCAGGCAGGCAGGCCACGCTGAGGATTGACACATTCCTAGCAGGTGGCGAGCCTGGAGGGCAGGCTGGCCAGGCTTCCCCTCCAGCTCAGGCTGCAGGGCCAGGGGACAGGCTGGACCATGGGTTGCCTCCCCCCAGCCCAGGTAGTGAGGCTGGGTGAGCAGGCCAGACCAAGGGTCTTCCCCCCCGCATAAGCCCAGGCAATGAGGCTGGGGGGCAGGCTTGGCTAGTGGTCACCCCACAAACCCAGCTGGCAAGGCTGGGGAGCCAGCAGGCAGCTGGGCCATTGGTCACCTCCCGTAAGACTGGGTGGTGAGGTCAGGGCTGGGGTTGCTCCCTCCTCCCTGATGCTCAGGTGGTGAGCCCAAGGAGGCAGATGTGGGCAGTGATTGTTCCTCTCCAAAGCCAAGGTGGCAAGGCTGGGGAGCACATGGGCCTGGGATTGTCCACCCCAAGCCCAGGCAGTGAGTCCAGGAGCCAGGCATCATCCACACACTCCCTCCCGCAAGCCCAGGTGGCGATGCTAGCAGGCCAACAGGCAGGTTGGACCAGAGGTTGTTTACCCCCAGCACCAGCCAAGGGGGCAAGGCCAGGGTCACAGGCCTGGGTAGGGGTCAACCCCCACCCCTCCCAAACCTGGGGGCAGGCTGGGCCACGGGTTGCCTCATGTCCAGGCAGCAATGCTGGGGAGAAGGTGGGGCCAAGGTTTGTGACCCCCCACCAAGCACAGGCAGGGAGACCAAGAGTCACCTCTCCCTAGCCCAGGCAGCAGAAAGAAGTGAGGTAGTGGTCAGGTCTCGCCCCACATCAAACCCCTCCCCTCCAGGCCACACCTGCACACCAGCCCACTGGCCTGGGGTCAAACCCCTGCCCTCCAAGCAAGTGGGCAGATCTGGCCAGGGTCCCCTCCCCTAGTCCTGGGGTAATGCTTGGGGGTAGCCAGTAGGCTTGCCCAGGGTCACACCACCTCTCACTAGCCCAGGTGGCAAGACTGGGTGGCCAGTCAGCAGGCGGGCAGGTCTGGCCAGGGATCCTGTGAGTTCATTGATCACCAGCCATTTATAGACATAACTTTTGCCTTGTGTTTTGTTGTTTTTCTTTCTGGGTGGATCCTTGCTTTTGTGGGTGGTGTTTGCATGGCTTAGTCATTAAGGTAGTACTTGCCTTTCAACAGGACAAGCGGGTCTTGACTGATTACATCACACACACACACACACCCTTCATTCACACATCTTGTTCACACATTTAAATGAAATTCCAGAGTATACACCTAAAACAAGTTGTATCAAGAATACAAAATGGAGTTCTAAATTCACAATATTGAGCTTTGTTGGACATTGGTTATAATGTCTATTAAACAGAGTTAGTTATTTCAGCGATGATGTTAAAGAACAGATACGTTACATTCAATTCATTTTATCTATCTGTGTCCCTACATGGTGGCTACAGAAGCCTGGCTCTACACTAGCAGGAAGAATACGGTTAGGGAAAGGAATTCCTTCTGTTAAGTATATGGTATTAACCTATACAATTTTACCAGTTTCAAGGGATCAAATATCACAAGAATGACAAAAATAAGTCTTTTTGGCCAAAGATTATATTGTGTTTTTAAACTAATTTCTTGATGTTTGAATTCACCCTGCCCATCCCAGGGTGAGTAGGTGGCAATGAGTGATGCCTGCCCATTGTCTCATAGATACAGGGTCAGTTTTCATCTTTGTACCCATCTTTTATATTTCTGACTCTCAAGTAAATCTATAGAGCAGGTGTGGCCAAACTGCAGCTCAGGAGCCATATGTGGCTCTTGAATGAAAAAGTGTGGCTCCTGGAAGAACGTCAGCAAATCAGTTTAGTAGGTAAGAGTATATGGCTATATGTCAGCGTGGCTCTTGAAGGTTTAATAATCAACTTGTTTGGCCACCTCTGCTATAGAGCTTCCTGTGTCTTGCTTCCTTAGAGCTCCTGTGTGATCATTGTAAATGGCTCATGATCAGACATGACTTTCATCTTGTATTTTGCTCTTTTCCTTTTTTTTCCCCTCCCTCCCCCCTTTCTGTGGTGGATCCTTCTTGCTTTTCCCATCCTGAGTGAAATGGACTTGTCTGCCTCATGAGTTCCCTAACTTCCACCACCTGGTTTGCATGCACCTATAAGCTGGACCAGGCCAGAGCCTTTTTAAATTTCCTGCCCTGCAGCACACCTAGGCATTTGGGCAGGAACAGCATGGGAAATTGCAGATGCTGTGTTGCCTTTCCTGGTGCCTGCAACCCAGCTTCACTTCTCTTACTCTCCTGACACCCCACTCTATCCTCCCTGCTCCTTATTCTCATGCAGCCACTCAGAAGGTTGTGGGGGAAGACAAGCATCACAGCAAAGTTTATGGGAGGGGTGGGACCTATTTAAAAATCTTGAACCACAACAGTAGATGTGCCTGGTGTGGGACAGCAGGGTGGCATTTTACAGCTGGGCATGGAGCCATGTGCTAGCTGGGCACCCAGTTACCATCAACTTCCCCCATGCATGGGGAATTTATGCAAGTTGGCTCGAAGTTACAGGGACAGTTTGATCCATCACCCTCCCTCCTACTCCTGTTTGTGGAGCTTCTTGACTCATGATATTCAGCAACAGGAACCTGGAGGGGTTAGGGAACGAGGTGCCTTGTCAGACACTCCCCTGGCCAGCCTGCCCTGGCCCCCAGTGCTGGCGGTAAGTGGGCCCCTACCGAGGGTGATTTGCCCAGGGCTCTGCACTCCCCTTGGGATGGTCCTGCCTGCAATGACACTATTGTTACTTATATTTGCAATATCATTGTATGAAGAGGTTTCAGTGGTGTGGCACTCAGGCTAATGTACCAGTACTCGCATGTCCCTGTACTAGTCCTCATGCAGCCCTCATGGTGATTGGAGTTTAAAGCTGCTGGTCTGAGCTGATGCTGCTGAGCAAGTTCCACACCAGTTCCCCAACCCCCACTGGGTCCCCTCCCTGCTGCCCATGGGCTCCCTGAGCGTTTCCATAACTTGCACAGCTGCATCATTAGCCTAGAGGGAACACTGGCCATTACATAGGTAAGGGAACACAGTGTGTACTGACGCTGCTCACTTTAGCTCTGTGGACAAAAGTACTATACCTCTTGGCAAGATGATTTTGTTTGAAAAACATGTTTTTCAACAAAATAAAAAGTTTTGGGCTCCCCACTATGAAAAGTATGTGGACAAATTATAAAGAGTCTATCAGAAGGCAACTAAAATGATCAGGGGGCTGGAGCACAAGATCTATAAAAGACTGAAGGAACTAGGCTTATTGGGCCTGCAGAAGAGAAGACTGAGGGGAGGATTTGATAGCAGCCTTCAACTACTTGAAGGGATGGTCCAAGAAGGACAGAGCTCGACTGTTCTCAGTAGTAAGAGAGGACAGAACAAGGAGCAGTGGTTTCAAATTGCAGATGTGGAGGTTGAGGTTGGATTTTAGGAAAAAAACTTACTAGGAGAGTGGTGAAGCATTGGAATGGGTTACCTAGGGAAGTGGTGGAATCTCCATCTTTGGAGATATTTAAGGCTCTGTTAGACAAAGCCCTGGCTGAGATAATTTGGTGAGAGTGGTCCTGCTTTATTGGTGGGGGGTTGGACTAGATGACCTCATGCGGTCCCTTCCAACCCTATGGTTCAATGGCACTTTTGTTGGCTGGGGTTTGGAATTACAACATGTATGCCAGCATTGTTTTAGTGACAAAAGCTGACCTGCTGACAAACGTTCGAGTAGACCAGGTCTCTACAGCTAGTATACTGCACTCCAGAGGCAGTTGAATTTTGGCAAAGGCTGAAGTGATTGAGCTGCATAGCTGGTGTCTTCATTTTACAGCAATCTTTTGCTGTAATGCTTTAGAATGGAAGGAGCTAAAAAATGTAAGATTCCAAAGAGTTTAAATGCTGCAACTAACAAGACCCAACATTTATAATAGTTTCTGAAAGGGAAAGAGCAGGTTTTTTGGGTGAAAGGCTAGAGAATGAGATTACTTAAAAATCCCCATCAGTACAAATGACCAACAAGAAAAATTCACTTTTAATCATGTTTCAAGTATAGCAGTAAAATTATTTTCTTTTAAGAAGAAAAAGCATGCACATGTACTACAGTGAAAGCATCAGCAGCTAGCTTCCCTCTGTCCCCCACATACAAGTGCAACCCACATTCCTTCCTGCCCTTCAGGAGTCTTACATATTATGTTCCCACATGCTCATTATTTTCAGTATAGTGGATGCATTCATTTTTAATATAAAAAAATTATTCTTGTCAATGAACTAGCCCAATTACTTGAATCATACTCTAAAGAATAAGGTGCCAGTACAACAAGCAATTAAAGGAGAAATTTTCTTAGACACTGGAAGTGATTTGTTTCAAACAAGACAAATGGTGAAGTTAAAAGCAGTTAGGTCATTTCAGTTATTCTTTAACACTACTTTGATTTAACTACAGACGTATGCCATTGTTGAGAGAAAAGCTCGTTCTCTGCTCTGGTCAATGAAGGAGCCGGACAACAGGAGGAAGAATCACAAGTTTATTGACACTCAGAGCTACTGAGTGCGGCCGGCCCCGAAGGACCGGTGCTAAAAGACTTTTATACCCAGGTACAACAACTTGATTCAAGGAAATCTAAAAATGGTTAATATATTCAGTGTAAACAAGATTAATACATTTATTAGTGCCATATAGGGATAGTTTTCATACATATTCATATAAGATAGGAGAATTAGTAAAGAAGGTCAGGCTGGCTCCTCGGAGCCTGGGAATGTAACAAACAAGAGAAATTGTTGATTAATAGGTGACCTTGAGACTGGTGCAGTTTCCCTAATCTTCTGCTTATAGACTGTTCAAGGATGAGAGGGGCTCTATACTTTTGTTAGTCAGGCTAGAGGTTAACATAATATTAAGGGAACAGTGCTAAGATGGAGTCACTTATGCTCACAAGTTTGTGGTCTCATACAAATCTCATAACACCATAAAACCATCACAAAATGAGTTACAGGAAAAATAATTCTCGTCTATGATCCCTGTAATAAATCTTGGAAAAAGACTTCCAAAGTCAGAGTGAAGTGTCTGTCACTTATTTAATTTCCAAAGGGATAGCCTTGTTAGTCTAGTCCAGCAAAAAAACCAAGGAGCTGTGTGGCACTTTGAGTTGAGAAAAATAAATCTGTTAGTCACAAAGTGACACACGACTCCTTGTCGTCATTTATTTATTCATCCAAATCTCCTGCCTCCCATGGTCCTAGCCTAGAATGTTTAATCAATTTTATGATATTCACAGCAACAACTAGGACTGGTCAGTAAAACATGCAAATATTAAAAACAAAAACCCTAAATGAGCTATGTTCACCTGAGGCTGTTAAGGTGCATCCCCCTTTCTAACAGGAGGAATAGGCCTCTGCCACCTTTCCCTGCATGTAAATAAAAGTCACTCTTTGCTAGAGTGTCTTGGGTTTATCAAGTACCTTACCATCTCTCAAGAGGAGACTTAAAATTTAGTTGCTTAAGCCAAAAAAAAAAAAAAAATTTAAAAAAATCCAAGACAGCATTGTTAGTGTTGTGTTTTTAACTAAATTTCCATGATTTGCCACACCAACCTGAAAGCCATTTGAACTGAAACTGCATTCCTCCATCAGATTTATCTTGTTCATAACTGGTAAGAAATACAGAGCTATAAATGATTATGATAGGAGGTCAGGATGGAAACACCAGAAATACTGTCTTTTAGCTTGAAATGAACTGTAGACTTCACCATCTCCTTGCCTCATGATCTTAAAGCCATATATTATTTAGGTCCCAGCAAACTATCAGACTAGAAAATAGTGTCTGTTGACTTCAGATCTCCACCCAGGTGTCAAGCCAGGAGTGGAGCTTCAGATAGAAATCTTTCAACACCCCCCCCAGCACCTTTTCTGACCTGCCCACCAGCTCCCCTGACCCCCCCCAATCCCTCTTTTCCCCCACTGGTTCCCTGGCCAGGCTGCTCATGCCCTAAGCATGCATCTGAGCATGCTCAGGGCAGGAGATTTGAAAACTCCCCAGCTTGGCCACAGCTCCTGGGCTGTGCGCCATTGTCTGTGATGCCTGTGTGGGTGTGCAATGGCTGCTACATGGCCACGCAGCTTAATGGGAACATTGAGGAGCCAAATCAGGCGCAAGGGGGAGTAGAAGTCATCATCCAGTGCAGGGCTGAGACCTGCAAGCCCCAGGCAGGGGGTGCAAGCCCACCACCACAGAGGGGCAGAGGATACAGTAGTGACCCCAATCATATGAGGTCCCTGCTGAACAAAATGTTAGCCTTTATCATCTATTTTATGCCAAAATGCAACACAATGACAAGTGTTTTCTGGTTTCCAAAGTCTGTCCTTCTATCATTATTATGATTTGCTGTGCATGTTATATGGTTTTCTGTATTTTAGATTCTTTAGAATTGAAGAAAGTTATCTTGAAAAGAGTTGTCCTTGAGAAAAAAGTTAACTCTGGTGAACATCAATATGGCAGGTAATGAAACAGTTTTAAGTTGAGATGTAACAGAATTGAAGTCTACACAGGGAGCCACTGTTTAATGAAGTAATAGGACAGGGGTGGCCAAACTTATGGATCTCAAGAGCCACACAAGTTATTAAACCTTCGAGAGCCGCACTGAGGCATATAGCCATATATTTTTACCTACTCCAAAATTAAATTTAAAATTCATTGCACACTTTAATTTTATCATAAGAAGAGGGCAAATAATAATCCTACTAATGTCAGATTCTAATAATTACTTGTTACCATGAAAATTAGGCCCATACAGTAAAAACTTAGCTGTTGCTCAATGTACAAGACTGCAGGCTAGTAGCGAATTTTTTTTAGTTTCCGACCATGCCGTGCTTCTCCCTGCCATCCCTGACCATGCTATCACTTCTCCTCACCATCTCAACCCTCTCCTGAATTCCTAGGTTGGGTCTGCTTTCCTAAATTGATTTGGTAACGTTCTTCTGGGAGCCACAATTTTTCATTCAAGAGCCGCATGTGGCTCCCGAGCCACAGTTTGGCCACGCCTGTAATAGAACATTTTGGGTGGTGGATTCACCCCTAATGGTGAGACCAGCCAAACTGAAGACTGTACTCTGTGTGAAAGTTTGTCTGCTTTTATCTGAGGGAGTGGCTGGTCTTAGTCATGAATTGAGCAATTGACTATTCATTCACCAACTCATTGACTCTAACCCCCACCCCCCATCATTACTAATGGGCCCAGCAGCTCACACTGACAGTGCTTTCTTAATCACTATATTTTGAGTTTTACATAATACAGTTATAAAGCTGGAAAGCATTACCTTATTTGTATGTTAGCAATGTACAAGTTGTAACAAATAGCTGATCTGATTATTATAAGGAGGTACAAGATTACTGTTTGCAGTTGTATGCCTATCAGTGTTTATTTTTTTATTATCATCCTGAGAAGAATGTACAGGAAAATCATTTGAGGGAAAATGGCCCAGGTTTTGGCATATAAGAAAAGCAACACATACCAAGAAGGAATAAGTAAAGGACAATGATTTACTCTGTGTCGGCTTGCTGCAAAATCTTTTTTGAAGAGCAAGGACTCCCCCCCCATGTTATTCTTTTCCCTATGTAATTTATTTCCAGCTCTGACAATCATTGTTAGTCTTATAATTGATAGAAGTCTCCTCGGTGTAACAGGGCCCCTTACCCTCCTGAGAGGGACAGGCAGCCTGCCAGGGTCTCCAGCGCCCCCCCCCCCCAAGGGCGAGTCCACCAAGTCTTTAGTTCCTTGTTCTGGGCAAGGCTATCCAGCCACCAGCCCGGCATAGGGTGGGGCAATCCAGTCTCTGGCCCCTTGGCTAGGCAAAGTCACACAACCCTCAGCCCTCTGTAGGGCTGGGTCCAAGTCTTTAGCCTCTTGGCCAGGTACAAGCAAAGTCACAAATAATGTCTTTTAGGGTGTCTAGGAAGAGAAGATATCACCAAGAGTTTGCAGACCACAAGGATGCTTGGGTTAGGGGAAGGGATCAGCAGGGTATGGGGTCACTCCACTCCACTGTGTCCCAGCTCAGGTCCCCAAAAGGGCCTAGGGCTTTGGTGCAAGGGTCAGTGGAGTCCTGGCTGCAACACACTGACCGAGGGACCTGAGGCTTCAGTGCAGGGATCACCAGGGTCCTGGCAGCAACACCCTCCCCACTGAGGGAGGAGTCCCACACTCCCCTGGGTCACCCCTGGTCCCCAGCTCTAGCTGTACCTCATCATCCATCTCCTCAGGGTAGTCCCCCAGGGGTAGATTGTAAAACCCCTGCATTTCGTCAGGTGGTGGTAAGTCGGGGAGTCCTTCTGGTTCCTCTGTGAGGGGTAACTCCTCCAGGTTGTAGGAAGTGGGCAGAGGTTTGGGATCCTCAGCAGCCAGTGGTAGCTCTTACAAGTCACACAAGGTGGGTCAGAGTTCAGGGTCCCCAGCAGGTGCTGACTCAGGACCACTCATCAGTCCCCCTACTAGCAATTTCTCCTGTAGGTGTGGGGCAGCGGGCCCCAGTCACTGCCCCTGGGCAGCCCTCACCAGACCAATAGGCCCAGGCCCAGGGGCCAGAGCCCAGCTCCACCATGGGACAGCACAGGGTCAGGAGCAGGCCAAGCTGACCTGGCTTGAACTGAGCTGCCTGCCTCCCTTTTTATACTTCCTGTCCCACCCCTCCACTTCCAGGCTGATTGACAGCCCTCTCCTGGCTCCGCCTCCTGCCATCTTGCAGCTCTTTCTGGGCTCTCTCTGAGGGGGGCCGTGCCTTCCCGCTATACTTGACTATCTACGTTGAGCTGCAACAAAAATCTGTCAGCTAAATCATAAAAGAAAACACATTAAAAATTTTATCAAAACCCCATATAATTCAGCTGTATTTGCCAAGTTTGTAATCTGCTGTGTCTTGTAAACAGCCACATTGCAGATATATTCAATAATCAAATATTTCCATTATTCATGGGAAAAAACATGTTTTCTTCTCAACATTTTTTTAATTCTCCACCATGGGCCCCTGATGCTGGAATTCTTTATAGAAGATAAGCATCTTTTGCATGCATACAAATTATAATGAGCCAAAACTGTGGACAATATATTGATTTGTGTGATACATTTCGTATATTAAGTATGGATCTTTTTCTTTCTGTTACCAGGAGAACTCCTCTTTTGTCCTTCAAAAGGAAGAAAGCTTGAAGTACTGTAGACCATGAAAGAAGCCCAATGGTGTTTTCAGTGTTATCATTACATTCAACTTGGTGGACATCAAGGACCATGCAAAACAAGAAATTCACTGACCTCCACATACTATTGGCCAGGGATGACAAATGGCATCATAGACTGGGTATGTAATCAAGCAAAATGCAGAACTATTTAATAAACAATTCCAACACAAACTTTGACCATACATTCCAAAGAATGATATTGTATGAATTCTCTATGCAAATATCAGCTCACTTCCTCGTTGATATTTTTTTTTCAAACAAAAAGATTAGTCTCAGCATATTGTTCCTTCCAAAATTGGTTGCACAGTGTCTGGATTGTCAGAAAGTGGGGAGGAAACTGAATGTGGATACCCTCTCGAAAAGCATAAAGGTCAATGTTTCAGTGTTATGAAGATGTAGTATTACCTTTCTTTGGGAAACTATTTATCTGTTTTCCTGTTCTTTTATCTGTACTCCTGCGCATAGGTTACTAAAATATTGGAATTGGTTGGAATGGATTTAATAGGGCCCTTACCTGAGACAAAGAAAGGGTACAGATATATAGTGACAGCAACAAATTATTTTACAAGATGGGTTGAAGCATTTCTACTTAGAAATAAGTCATCAGAAATGATGGCAAGGAAAATTTTCAAAAATCATGGTTCAATTTGGCTGTCCATACTAGATTCTGGCACATTTTGGTGCAGAATTTAATAATCAGGTATGTGTGTCTTTCTGAGGTTCTTTTCAGTGTTTTCTCAAGCACTATATCAGGTCTCAGCTATTTGATGAAGATGACTTTCATTGAACAGGTAATCTTTGCGAAATGTGGATTGTTTGATGCAGTTCTTGTCAACAACTACCTTATTTCACTGAAAACCCTGCTGTTTGCCAAGCCAGGCACCATTAGTAATGTATGGTTGTCCTCAGACATGAGAAATTCTCTGACAAATGTTATTGCTGGTACTTAAACTGAAAAACTGGGTGGGAAATATATTAGCTGCATACAACATCAATGCTTATAAGGAAAAACAGTTTTTTTTTAAAACAAGATTTCATGCATCTTGATGGCCTAACTATTTCTCTTTCAGTTGTCTGTAAAATATTTGAAATAGAGCATGCCTTCATCAGCCTATACCATCCACAGATAAATGGACTGGCTGAAAACACAAACAAATCCATCAAAAGATAACTTTGGGCTTTATAAAATAGATTGCTAAAGAGAAGTGGAGTGCCTCATGACAGAAGATTAAGCATGCAGGTACATTGACAGCCTGTACCAAGTGACTGAAAGTTATTTCAGTGAATTCTAATAATAATGATGTATTTTAGTGCCATGCTTCTCACACTCTACTCACTATGTCAAATATATTGTAAAATGTATTAGGCTCAATATTGTATGATTTCTTTCTGTTTTAAGCACAAATCTATATAAAATTTTGTCACAGAGCATTGTGGAAGTGTGTTGATGGATCCAGGTCAGACTGGTATTACTTTCTGGCTGGCATTTTTTTAATTTGTGATCAAAAATCCACATGACAACTGGAATTTCACCATTCAACTAATGTATGGATTTGAAGCAAGCTTTCCAGTTGAGTTTCCAATAGATTACATGGTAAATGCAGTTAATTAACACAACTCTTGTTTTACATATGTTACTCAGTCACTCTTATTCTTAACAGTACAACCCTATTTCAATAACTTTTCCAAGGTTCCAAAGGACACTGAAGTCAGTACCGAAGATATGAAAAAATACCATCCAGAGATACGGATTCTAGAAAGGAAGTTGCTGCTGCATTGGCTTTGAAAAATGTTGAAAAAGCACAAGAAGGACAGTAAAAACAATATGCTAAAAGTAAACAGATAAAATTTGGAGAAACAACATTTCCGGTGACCAAACTGTTATGCTTCTGGATGCAAGATGTAAAACAAGAAAGGGTGGGTCACTGCAACGTATGTATCCTGGACCATACAAGGTTTCCAGTGTTGTGGGTAAGAGTTAAATTCGAAAACAGCCATGAGAAAGCGCTAGGAACTCTGTACAGTATTTCCCACTTCAAACCATTTAAAGAAGCCGCAACAACAGGTGCAGGGAACATGGCAGAAGAAAATATAGAAATGGAAACTGCTGCTGAGGACACTGCGGAAGAAACACCACCAGAAGACTTGGTTGAAAAGTGTGGCAATGAATGTCACAGCACTCATGTACAGGAAAATCTAGAAAAGAAAACTGCAGATGAGGGGACAACAAAAGAAACAGCACCAGCAGATATGTTGGAAATAAATAACAATAAATATCACAGCATTCATGATGGCATTGCAAGGTGTGTTGAAACATTTGCAGAAAGGTGAGAACGAGAGAGAATATTTTTAAAGGTTTTTTTTGATGCTTGATTTGGACCATGCATAGAGTTTGCAGGTAATAATGGGGGTATTTTCAAAGTTGAGATGTAGACAAACTGGACTATAAATATGCAGAAAGTATGTGTAACTTTTTTGTCCTAGTACAATTAATACAGGCCCACTGTGACAATGAAAGATTGGAGGCCAAAGTGGGAAACACAAAGTTATGCCAGAGTTCATTTGATGGCCTGAAGCCAGGAGGATGACTGGGTGATCAGGTAATTTTCAGCAGCAGAAAACATGAACGGTGACTGCACTTCTGCTGGAAAAGTTATTGGAAATTTAATACCTTTTATTTCATATTTTCTAGTTTATCGATGTGTATCTCTATTGTGTTCTCAAGAAAGCAAGTGTAAAGGTAGGATACTTTTTGTCTATGTCTACACTACAAAAGTTAGTTTGAATTAATGAAATTGAACTAATAAGTTCGACCTTAATTCAAACTAAACCTGACCTTAGTAAGTCAAATTAACAAAGTGCACTAATTCGACTTAAACGTTAAGTCAAATTAGTGCATTTTGTTAATTCGAACTAACTGTCCTAATTCAAACCTACTGATTTCGAATTAAGGCTTAATTCTGGTCTACACTGCCCATAGTTCAAACTAAGGATTGAACTAAGTGCTTAGTTTGAACTAAATGCATGTGTTAATAATTCGATCTAAGCTTTCATTAGTTTGAATAAGGAATTCCTTAGTTTGAACTAGTGAAAGTCTATGGTGCATAGGGACTAAGTTAGTTCAAATTAAGTCTCAATTCAAACTACATTGCCAGTGTAGATGCAGCCATAGAGACATAGCATATAAATATCAATGTAAGTCTTTAACATGTCTGCTGAACGTGGGATGGAGAGCAATGGAAGTCCAAGTGTCATCAAAGTGTATATAAGAAACTTGAACTCTGTGAATGTGCTTGTTGTTTGGCAAACGTGAGCAGATGTTTCTGTGCAATGTACATAAAATGTTTTCCATATTGAATATACAGTTACATTGGACCTACTGTGTGGCTGTAACTGAAATACCACCATGTGCACTGCTTACTAAGAATTTAAATCAAGTGTTCCTAGCAATAGGTATTGCTTGTATGACTGTACATATGTATTCAGTGCACTATATTTTTTGTGTGCCAAAATGGTGGATCCATTTCATAAATGTTCATGACTGTCAACAGGTACAAGCCATCCCATTAGTACTGTCCACTAAGATTCCTGAAGGGAAAACAGCACAAGTAGCTCTGAAGAAGGTAAATGTTAGCAAGGGGAATGGGTAGCACTATCATGTCATCTGAGAACATTGTGAGGTGTGGTCTTATCTGTATTGCATCGTTTGCTATTTGCTAAGAATAAATCCAATTTCTTTCCCCCCTGAAAACAGAGAGATATTATACAAAGTGATATAGTGTTTCTTCCTTTCAATACATCGAATCACTGGATTGTTGTGGCAAGATTGTTTTGCTTGTTAGACTTTTGGATAGTCTGTAGTACATGAATTACCACACTTCCAGTTTGTGATAATGATTTGTAGCAGTTATATACTCAGTGTACTTTGTGCTTACAATGTATTCAACTGATACACATAAAACTTCCATTTAATTCTGCAGACAGAAATTGAGGATCGATTGTTAAAAAGTACAGTGCACTTGTGAAGATAGGGTTATGATGTTGAGAATGTATATTTAGTATAAGAGGCCAGTCCTGTTTCTTAGGAAGGATTGCATAATATGATTGTGCCAAATATGTATCTGCTACAATACAAATGAGAAAATCCCAATACAATGTTTTGAAAAATCACTACGTATTGGATGAAATTGTTGTATTTGGAAGATCAAATGTATCTGAATTTACACTAACAGGGAGCATCAATGGCAAGAAAAGAACTGCTAATAATGACCCCTTGCGTGGTGAGACTACACAGAAGAGAGCCTTGCTGAAGAACTGGAGGTGATTTTCACATACTTATTTTCTCTGGTCACATGTTGTGTATTGTGAAAGTACTTTTAAAAAGTAACTTAGAGCATAACAAGTTTATGATGGATTCATACAAGATGGCTGAGTGGGTGAGCATGTCATGTGACACGAGTGGGAAGGAATGTTTTGCTATACGGGATCCAGGGAATTCAGTAAAACATTTTGTAATACAGCATGATAATGTTACATAACATGTATCTAAGCCAGTGGTTCCTAGTCTGTGGTCCATGGACCACTGGTCATCCATGAGCGTACTGCATGTGGTGCATGGGCAGAATACATAGCTGCAAGCATGCAGTAAAGACAGAACAAAAAGAATAGAGCATGTGTATACAAAATTTAAGGAAAGGCAAGCCACAGGAACGCATCTAGGTAATGTCCTCTCAACAAATTCAGATCCTTCATCTATCAAGAAACTGGGAAATCTGCAAAACATTGGCAAACAAGTGTATTGGAACACAGGAGAAAAAATGATGTGTACAGCTGCAGATCACTCATCCTAAAGGCATTAAACACAAAGTTTTTGTTGTTGTTTGCATTGCTATGTAATCACAATGTGATTTCTAACTAAAATTGTCCTTAGTTTGCAGAAGCGTATTTAAAACATGAAGACATCAGTACTGTAGAAACCACAGAAGAGTCTATGCATTGAAGACAAATAGCAGTTCTTTTACTGAAGGAGTCAGCTAATAGATTTCTCATTGATATCAAATGAGGCCTTAGTATATTATAAAGTTCAAGGGGTTCCTGCCAAAAGAAGTGGGCAATCAATACTGAAGAGGTTTATTTTCATGATACCATGCAGTCTAATATAGATTAAACTTCTAAGTTATCGTGTTCCAGTGGCCAGTTATATACAATTTCTTATCACTTAAGAAAACCATATAAGTTTTTTCTATCTATTAACTTAAAAGAGCAGATATTGTTCCGTCCAGAAAGAGTGATAAAAGCAAAGACCCTATAACTACATTTGAGAAGTGGGGGAAGGGATTGGTGGCCAGTGTCTATTGGTTAATGTGAGTTTTGAGCTTCACTTTGCTGGCTGGACAAATACATGTGGTCTGAGAGAGAAATATCTAAATCTTAATATGGAAAGACAGCTGAAAGAGTGGAATTAGCTAGCTTGTTAAACAATCTAAAGGAACCCAGAAACGTGTTTGAAAACATGTTGCTTAATTGACATAATGCACAGTACAGAGTAAATCAAGATGTGTATAACATTCTTATCAGAACATATTCATCTTCTGAGAACACTGCATTACTTTTCCAGAGAGTATGGAGGACTACTGCATATGTAACCCATGGGCTTAAAGGAGGAGTGTTTCTTTAAGAGATCTGCTGGTGTCTGAGTTGGCCTTGCTGTGTCGCTGTTGCTGGGCAGATGTAGCTGTCTAGACCCAGAAGTTCCCGCATGTTCTGTGTAGTTTGGAGCATGCTCAGCAAGGTTCCCTGCCAGCGCAGTGGTCAGGGGTCTGAGAGCAAGCAGCCAGGCCAGTTGCATTGAGGGGAGTACTGGTGCTCTGTGCAAGGGGAGAAGCTGAGCCGGGAACAGATAGCAGGCTGTTTTTCCCAACTCTGAGGCATTTTGCTTCAGGTCAGTAGCCTTGTTACCCCTCCAGCAAGGAAGTCTGGAGGCAGTGGGTACAGAGAAGCAACTATTGGGAAAAGAAGGGTGGTTGCCTTTTAACTTTATACTCTGGGTTATGGGCTTGGCTACAGTTCTTTTGTGTAATAAGGAGAAAGAGGTAATTATATTTTGTTATTGTCAGAGATGTATTTTTCCTTTGTAACTGGGTTTTTTATATATGTGTGTACGTAAATGAGTGTGGACTGAGTAAACTGGCATGCTCCCAGCAGAGGAAGAAAGCTTTTTCCAGGACTCATACAGAGGATTTCTGCTGCCAAAGAGGAGGGAGATGCTGGCTTCTAGCACAAGCCTTTGGACTTGGTGATTTGAGACCATAACAGACTCAAGTGGATACTGCTAAATAGCCTCTATGTATTATAGATCTGTATACTAATAATTTCTTCTGCTTTCATCAGAAAGTTTATAAAGTTAATGTTTAATATAGTACATTGCTTTTGGTTTGGGTTGTTTTTTGGTTTTTTTTGGAATTCTGAACAGCCTTCACTGTGAGCCCCTTTACAGACTAAATCCTGGCTCTCCAGCTGCTTTTTGCAGGTCTCTGCTTTCTGTGAGGCACTGGAGAGGGGCAGATAAATGACTTTGAGCCCACCCTAGCAGGTTACACATACACTGCAATTTTGTCACTTGCGGAGCAAAAAAATGCTTCCGTGACGGTAAGAAAAGCAAAATCATCCGAGAAAATGCAGACCTTTTTTTTTTATCAGCTGTGTAAGCTCAGTATGGTTGGTTGCAGTTCAAGAACAAAAACATGAAACAATGTTAATAGAATATAGACCCAAGTGTGAATAAGAATTCCAAGGATTACGGTTCCAGTAATAATTCAGCTGAACAAATAGTTTGTACTGTTGTTCATACCAAGGTTTTAGGAAATGATTGCCCTTATAATTCTATTAGTTATGAAGTAGTACCATTTCATTAGAGCGTATGCTTATCATCTTGCAGTCATTGATATAATTTTCTCCTTTATAACTTTTCAAAGGTCCAGTGTGACTCTTGTAACAGGTGGGCATGTGTTCCCTGCCTTCCCAGTGGAACCAGTGAAGAAAACATATGATGAGCAGGAAAAGTACAAGTGCAACAAGTGTGCATAATTCAGATGTATAAAGTGTAAATTGTACAGTTGTGTGATTTAGAGAATTGTATGACTTTTCTTGACCTAACACATGTGAAATAAAATGGAAGACTTGAGAAGTTTCATGTTACAGTTCATGTCCTTGGAAGATAAAAGATGTTCATAACTCTGAATCTGAATGTAGCTGGGTGGTTTTCCTGGCACCAGAAAGCACAGTAGTCTTTGGGATCTAGATCCTAACCCCCAAGAGGGAACTTAGCACCAGTGGCATTAATGGGGGGGGGGGCTCATGGGCAGCCCCTGAGTAGCCCACCTCACAACTGCGTGGGGATGCACCATCGCAGCCCTGTGCAGGGAATGCTGTTGGGCTGTGGCCGGGAAGGAGCTGCCACAGGCTGGGCTGGGAGTTTTTAAAACTCCCGCCCTGGCCTGATGCTCAGAGCAGGGTCATGCCAGGAGCCGCAGCCTGTGCTGTGGCCATGCTCTCCTCTGGAGCCAGGTAACGGAGCTGGGGGGCAGTCCTGGGGCAGGCATGCCAGCCTGGCGGGGAAAGGGCGTGGGAGAAGGGGTCAGCCCGGGGCAGTGGGGCCCAGCAGCAGGACCAAGGGTTGGAAAGGGCTTGAGGGGGCTGTGGGAGGGAAGGGAATGGATTGGGGCCCTGGTGGGGGCTGGGTCCCCCCCAAACATTTAGGTGCAGCATTGCCCCTGCTTAGCACAGGAGCTTGGCACGAGGACTGAGTTGTATGACAGAAACAGAGACAGAGCATGCATCCACACAGAAGTGCACTTGAGGTGATCACCAAAATCAGAAGGAGGCACCCATCAGGCAAGTCCTGTGCCAGCAAATATGTACACGAAAGATATGCTTATACACTTGTTTTGGAAGACCTCTTTGAAAAAATTTTATTCCTGATACAATATCTAAGGTTTAAGATTATAAGTGACTCTGTTTCTTACTATAGTAGGCATAATTGAAACTTGGTGGAATGAGGCTATTGAATGGAACTAAATTATACGGGGATCAAAAATATTGAAAGGAAACAATAGCTTGTCTTGGCTGTACTGCTGGGCAGAACTGCTTTGGCTGGCAATGTGTAATTTGTCCTTCAGTCAGTGGAAGAAGCTTCTGGCCAGCCAGTTTTGGGATAGACGCCTAGCAAACACACACATCCTAGATTCAACCCTGACACATACCATTTTGCAGGGTTCAGTGTTGCACACTGTACCCTGGCAGGATCATTTACTGTTCTCCAGCAATCTTTTGAAGACATTGATCTGCACTAGTTTACTAACTCCAAATGAGGTCTCCCCACACACTGAGTTTACATGTAGGACTTTACACAAAAGAAACAAACACTTTTACTGATTCAAGTCAGTTTGTGAGCCCTAGTCAGAGTAATATAAATCTAAAGATTACAAAATCCAGCATTTATTTTCAATCAGACAAAAGACAATTTTTAGGCTAAGCAAAGATGATTGTGCTAAACCACATTAATCTCACCACACAGGTTTGCTGTGACATGCTTCACTTCCACCCCCTCTTTCCATTCCACTGTTGGGTAAATGACACACACTGATATTCCTTGGGAGCTCCATGCCCTGGGACAGCCCTTGAATAGGAGTACCTGTTTCTTTAGACAAGTTTCCTTAATGCCTCCTGGGGTCATGGGATTGTCCATGTCTGACAATGGGCGTGATTCCTTTTACTTGAGCACAGGTGATTAAGGACAATCTGTTGTTCCTGCTTGCATTCCTCTGCTGCTTGTGTAAATATAACTTGATATTTGTCTGCATCTATTCAAGCCAGATGAGACACAAATTTGGGGACATGACAAGGCAGAGTTGCCTATCTGACTATATGTATGGTATTGCAGGAAACATGCTACCATAACAATAATGTTCAGCATGTCATCTGTAATCCAAAAACACCATATACCACTCAGTTTGCATTAGCCAATACACAGTGACTCTGTACAGGTAAACAGGAATGCTACGCAGATCACCACACATTAACTATGTCCTCTCAATGCAGAGATTAATATTTTGATGCCTTTAATGGCAGTGAAAGGGCAAGGAGTCTGTTTTCCCTCACCTCTGAGCCACCAAAAGAAATCTGAGTATCCATAAGACAATTTTGTGTATTATGGTTGAGAAAGGTCACAAAAGGGACATTCTGCATCACCGTGTTAAAATCCAAGAGCTGAGGCAGGCATATCAGTGGACTAGGATGCCAGACTCATTCTAGCTTATCACCAAAGACATGCCACTTTGATAAGGAGCTGCAGCACTCCACAGACTAAAGATGATGTGTGACAGTCTGTAACAAGTGGGAATTGTTTCTGTTTATCACTTGTAGCAGGGAATCCTCAGTAACATACCAATTTCCTGCTTTGTAGGTCCTCTTTTGCTATTGAAAATACTGCTGGATAAGGCATGAGATGTTTGCAATGCTCAGAATGATAGTGCAGAGCTCTGTGGGCTCTGTGCCCCTCTGGCTGAATGGAAGAGAAACAAGGTATGAGAAACCGTTTCCTGTTTCTTTGGGACAGGAAGGGAGAGTGAAAGAATATGTTGCATCATGAAAGCACAACATCATTCACACAAGACATTGTGTATAGCTGCACTTTGGGATACCTGTCCACGGTGCCCTACTTTGTATGTCGGACCAAAGGTGATTAGCGGGGATAGAATCATAGAAAATGGATGGAACCATGAGAGATCACTGAGTCCAGTCACATCCACTCTTGGCAGGATCAAGTAACCTCTTAAATCATTCTTGACAGGTGCTTATCTAACCTGCTCTTAAACACTTCCAGTGCTGGAGATTCCACAACCTGCCTAGGCAACTTATTCCAGTGGTTAATCATCCTGACCAATGTTTCCTCTAAGCTGTGTGGCCACGGAGCCCCCACTGATGCCTGGCACAGGGAACACTGCCAGCTGCACATGGCCTGAAGCTGGAATCCCTGCCTGGCCAGAAGACAGTCTTCCAGCTGGCTAAGAGCTGCTCTGAGCTGGGAGATTTTAAAACTCCTGCTTGGAGTCAACTCTCACTGAGTGTGCACAGAAACTCTGTGCATGCTCACTGAGAGCTTCCTATGGCTGGAGGAGTGGCCAGTGGCCAGGTAAGGAGGCGGGGGGATTGGGGACAGGGCAGGGGCAGCTGGCTGTGAAAGGGAGTGGAAGGTTGGAGGGAAGACAGGATCAGGCTGGCTGGGGGGGCGTGTGGGGAGCCAGGATTGGGCCGACTGGGGGGGGCAGGATCGGGCCCGCATGGGGAAGGGGGGGGCCCACACAGTGAGCAGCATAAGTTGCTCAGCTGCCTTAGGGCCTTAAAGGGAACATTGAGACAGTTGGGAATTTTTTTTTCCTAATGTCCAACCTAAACCTCCTGTGCTGTAATTTAAACCCATTGCTTCTTGTGCTATCATTGGTGGTTATGGATAATAATTATTCTGCCTTCTCCTTGTGACAACATTTTGGGCATGTCTACATGGCCCTTTTATTTCGAAATAACACCCGTTATTTCGAAATAAAAAAATTTAGTCTACATGACGTTTCCTTATTTCAAAAGGACGGACCTCATCCTTTCGAAATAAGGATCGTCGTTTCAGAAAAGTAAAACCTACCCCTTCCCCGAAATAGCGGCTTTAGACCCGTTCGGACATGTTGTTTCAGAACAAATGGTTCAGAAACAACATGATTTGAACTTCCTCCCAGGGTGCTAAGCACCCTGGGAGGAAGAGCCACCCCCTCAGCACCCTGGCCAGGGTGCTGGGGGGGGACAAGCCGCAGGGCACGGGGAGCTGCCCCCAAGACCAGCGGGGAGCCCTGCGGAGGGGCGCCGATGCCCCGCTCTCCCCGCAGCTGGGGTGCTCAGAAGCGCTGCGGCCGGGTGCTGGGGCTCCCCACTCTGCCCGCTGCCCGGGCTGCTCCCAAACCCCACCGTGGGGTCCGGGGGCGCCCGGCTCTCCCTGCTGCCAGGGCTGGTGGCAAACCCCGCAGCAGGGTGCCAGGGCCGCGGCTTTTCCCGGCCGCGGGGGCTGCAGCCAGGGAGCCGGTCCCAACCTGGCTCCCCAGCGACTGAGCGGCCGCTGCCATGGGGAGCCGGGTCCCGCCACCCCTCAGGCCCTGGGCTCAGCAGGGGCAGCGGCTGCGAGCCCCGCGGCTCCCCCCGCCACCAGCTCGGGGGCCTGCAGCCGGGGCGGGGTGGC
>ML681963.1:122454417-122509870 GCA_007922195.1 Podocnemis expansa
CTCCCACCAAAGCTCATGCAAAAAATAAATCTGTTAGTCTTAAAGTGCCACACAACTGCTTGTTGTTTTTTTACTGGACTAGACTAACACGGCTATCCCTTTGGAAACTAATTCAAGACCTGGCAGACTACAAAGTGGAGCAAATTTAAAAGGCAGATGCTCTCAGAGGTAGCCTGGTCACTAATTACCCAGCTGCTATTTAACTGCTATTGCAGTCTGTAGGGTAAAAAGTAATTTTTCACATAACTGAATCTCCAGCCATTCAGAAGTTTCTTGGTGTCTAATATGAGTCCTCCTGATGATACAGTCCAAATGTTCAGAATCCAGGCTGTATTTAAAAAAAAAAAAAATTTTTGTAGAGAACCTTCTAAATGTGAACTGAAGGTAATGGATGCAGTTTTTCATGCCTCAGTCTCCTACAGATATCCTGAGGCTAGGTCCTCACTAGAAATGGTGCTCCTGGGCTTTGTAGTGTAAGCACTATAGTGATCAAAGACAATCTTTCATTAGTAGATCCGTGCTTCTGAGAAGTGGAAGATAGGTTGATGGAAGAAAAGATAGTTTCTTACTTGTAACTGGTGTCCTTTGAGAAGTGTTATTCATGTTCATTCCAAAGCAGGCTGGGCACGTATCATGTACACAATCATCAGAAGATTGTTTTTCCCCCTTTGGATTGATGCAGACAGCCCCTTCCATGGTGCCAAATAAAGTACCCTTGTAAGCTGCCCACCGTCCCATTCTGAGCTGACCACCCTCCCATTCTTTCTTGCCATATGCTCTGACAAGAGGGGTAGCTGGGTGGGTTTTAGATGGGCAGGAGGCCCACCTCTCAGTGAACCCCACTTACAGCTAAGAGACCATCTTTTCTTCTTTGAGTGTTTGCTCATGCCAATTCCAAATCAGGTGACTCCCAAGCAGGGCTGTCCCTAGGGTAGGTGAACGGGGCAGCCACCCAGGGCCTCACCGTTGCCCCCCCATGCCGGGGACCGGACTAGCCAGCCAAAAGTGACAGCCTGGTTCAGTGCTGCTGGTTGTCCCCCCACGTGCTGCTTTCAACTCTGTGCCAGAGCAGATGGGAGAGGGCCAAAGGCAGTGCAGCACCTGTAGTTCTCCCCCCGTGGCCTCTCTGCCTCCCACCCCCTTCTTGTTGCTCTGACACAGAGCCAACAGCAGCACGGGGTTGGGGGGACTGGCAGCACTGAACTGAGCCACACTCTTGGCTGGCCAGCCCAGTCTCCAGCATGGGATGGCCGGTGCAGGGGCCTGCCCCTCCCCTTGGCCATCCGGCCCCACCCCCCAGTGCTGGGGGGGGTTAGTGGAGGCACCGCAGGGGGTGATTCACCTGGGGCCCCACACCCCCAGGGACGGCCCTGCTCCCAAGCCAAATCTACAGACAGAAGAGTCAGAGCCAGGGGTTAAAGTAAGCTGGAATGCACTGGAACAACATTCTGGGACACACAAGTTTGAGGGCCCAGCATTCTTGGGCCCCAAAAAGTAGAAAAATTGGGCAGAATGTATGTTTGGCTCTGCCTGGGCCCAGGAACTGTAACCCGGCTGGGAGAGTTCTCAAATCTCCCTCCCTGAGCATGCTCAGATGCGTGCCCAGGGTGGGATCAGCCTGGCCAGGGAGCAGCTCTGGCCACGTAAGGGCAGGTGAGAGCTGGAGTCAAGGTTAGGAAGTCAGCAGGCGGGTCAGGGAAGGGGGTTGAGGAGCTGGGGAGCCAGGGGGTAGGTGGGGAAGGGTCCTGGGGGATCAGAGAGCCAGCAGGCAGGGGTTGAGGGAAGGGGGTCAGGGTGGACAAGCGGGCAGGTCAGGGAAGGGGGTCAGGAAGCCAGTAGGCAGATGCAGAAGGAGCCTGGGGGGGGTTGGGGAACTGATAGGGAAGGGCCCCAGGGTCAGGGATCTACCTGGCGGGCAGGCCTGGAAAAGGGGGGGGGTCAGGGAGGCAGCAGGCGGATGGAGAAGGCACCTAGGGGTCAGGGGCTTGGGGAGCCAGAGGGGAGGGGAGTCAGCCTAGGAGGGATTCCAGAGAAGGTGCTTGGGGGTGTCAGAGAGTAAGCAGGTCGGGGAAGGAGGCCAGGGAGCTGGCAGATGGGTGGGTCAGGGAAGGGAGCTGGGGAGTTGGTGGATGGGCGGGTTGGGGAAGTGGCTGGGGGTCGGGGAGTCAGTGGGTCGGGGAAGGGGGCTGGGGTGCCAGCGGGCAGGCAAGTCAGAGAAGGGTCCCGGGGGTCAGGGAGTCATGGTATCTACATGGGTGATTATATATTTCAGAGATCAAACATAGGAAATTAGTTTTTGTTGATCCTAGGGAGGTGAATGACTCATGAAATTATTTTATTTTTCTGGATTTTTCCCCCCTCTATTTGTTCAAGTCTTGCTGATTCCATGCTAATAATGATAATACTGTCCTGGATGGAGACAGCATCTCCTCCATTATAGATCCAAGGGCTTGTGCATGTTTCCCAGTCATTCTAGAGAATAAGATGTGAATTATTTAAAATGCGTTTTATTGCAGAGGCTTATTTGCCCAGCATGTTCATCCCAAAGACTCACTCACTATTTATAGGAAGCAACTACCAATTTCTTCTCAAAATGTCTAATAAAGTGGATTTTCTCCCACGAAATCTCATGCGATAAATAAGTCTGTTAGTCTTTAAGTACCACAGGACTCCTAGCTATTTCTGTGTAGTTTATATTTTGCCTTTTTATTGTCCTGATCTTTTTTTAAAATCCAGGTCTGATTTATTAAACTGAGGGAGGGACACAGTGCCCCATTGAGAGCAAATTATATTTTGGGAATTAAGACAAGATGATTATAGAATCACAGAACTGGAAGGGACTATCAGAGATCACTGAGTCCAGTTCTCTGCATTCATGCCAGGACCAAGTACCATCTGGGAGGTGGAAGGTGCAGCGTGTGAGACCAGGATGAGGGTACGGGGGGCAGTGTGAGGGGCCAGGATCTGGGAGAGGGGACAGTCTGTAAGGCCAGGATCAGGGCCAGGGGTCAGCGGAGGCAGTGTGTGAGGCTGGAATTGAGGTGCAGAGAGGTAGAGGGGGCAGCATGTGAGGCCAGGATTGGGGCCAGTATTTTATGGAATAGTAATCATATTTATATGGAACGAGAACCAATGCATATGGTACTGAGAAGTGGTTGCAAATGCCTACCTGGGCTGGGGCCCACACATGCCTGAAGAGGTACCAGACAATACGGGAAGGGGGCCAAGAGACTAGGAGGGTTTTGGCGCCCATCATATTATACTTTAACCACTGGAGAGCTCTCTACAGTACTGATTTTAGGACTGCCCTTCCAAATGCTGCATCATCCCTGGCCTGCTGACTGGGTGATAGTATAGTGTGAAGTAAATGTATGCACTGATTACTAGGTGACTGACTGCACTGCAGATTTCTGTAGTAGGGATATGGGTGAGAAAGATGGTGGATGAGGCTTAGGCCCTTATGGAGTGTGCAGTTAATGTAGGGGCTTGTTTCCTGGCCCAGTCATAGCAAGTATTGGTACACGAGGAAATCCAGGATGAGATCCTCTGTGCAGAGAATAGCATGCTTCTCATCCATTCTGCAATGGCCACCAAAAGTTGATTTGACCAGTGGAAGCATCTAGTCCTGTCTATGTAGAATGCTAGGGCCCTTCTGACACCCAACAAGTGCAGTGCTCAAAAAGGGGACCCTTAGTTTTGAGAGTACCAAACTGAGGTCCCATAGCAGCAGAGGGTGGCAACTTATTAGATATAGTTTCTCTAACCCCTTAATATACCAGGACACCAGAGAATTATCAAAGACCGACACCCCACTCCTTGGGTGGAATGCTGATATGGCTGCAAGATGCACTTTTATGGAAGACATGGACAAACCTGAATATTTAAGCTGTAGGAGGTAGTCTAAGATGGTGGATATAGGGACCCAACTAAGCAGGGCCCCTCTTTCTGTCACCCACATTGAAAGCCACTTCCATTTAGCAAGTCCATATGGATGGCTTTCTGCTCATGAGCTTTTGGGCCTGTTCCAAACACTCTCCCTTTCTGCTATTTAGCCACAGATCCTCCATGCTGTGAGGTAAAGCGACTCTAAGTTAGGGAGACACAGCTACCCATGGTTCTGTGAAAACTGGTCTGGCAACAAGGGCAGAGTGATCAGGGTCCCCATTGACAACTGAAGCAGTGTCAAGAACCAGTGCTGCCTGGGCCATGCTGGGGTGATCAGCATGAAGGAGGCTCTTTTGATTTTTAGGAGAACCCTGTGGACTAGTGGGTTTGGTGGAAACTCATACAGCAGGCCCCTCTTCTACCCTAGGAGAAACACAGCTCTCAAGGACACTGTGCTGAGACCCCTGTATGAGCAGAACTGGTGACACTTCCCATTCAGCTGGGTAGCAAACAGGTCTACTTGGGGAAACCCCCACCTCAGGAAGACGTACCTTATAACATTCAAACATACAGACCAGTTGTGCTTGGTGAATGACCTGCTGAGGTAAACTACCACTATGCTCTGCATCCCTGGGAGATATGACACTTCCAAGTGAATGGCTTGTGAGATACTTTCATCCCACAGTTTCATCACCTCTCTGCACAGGAAAGAGGCGTGTGCCTCACCATGTCTGTTCATATTGTTACCTCAGAAAGTCAAAACTCATTTATTAACACTGCCCTTTTAGAAATTATCTGAGATTAAAATCTGTATGGTCTGCTTACCTAATGGTTTTAATAACTTAAAGACATATGGATACAGCCCTCCGATCAAGAACTGACACCAAGACCAGTATTTTGTTTGAAAACAAAGCAATTATTTATTAAAATAAAATATTAGTACAGTGAGATTCAAGACCTGAAAATAATTTATCTAAGAAATCACTACCTATTTGATACAGTGGTCACCATAAGTATATGCAGCACAGAATAATAGTTACAGAGAACACCTCCGTATTGCAGCACACGCAGTGTCAGTCTGACTCTAAAAAACAAACAAACAAACAAACAAAAGTTCTACAGAGAGTTTGACAATTTAAACACTAACAATTCTTAATAGCTAGTCTTATTGTCTACAGAGAGCTTAATTACCTGAACATTCAGCAAGTATTGATTAGACCATTGCTGCAAGCATGGAGAACTAAAACCTCATACATACTGCAGGCACACAGCTTTATGCACCTGTAGATCCAAGCACTCAACCTACAAAGCTGTTTACAGCTTCTCTTTGGATCAGGGGTCTCAAACTCAAATCACCATGAGGACTGCATGAGGACTAGTAGAGGGCCGCATGAGGACTAGTACATTAGCCCAAGGGCAGCACTACTGAAACCTTTTCATACAACAATATTGCAAATACCAGTAACAGTTGTGTTGTCGCAGGCCACAGGGGGTATATATGCAGCCCGCGGGCCATGTGTTTGAGACCCCTGCTTTGGATCATCAGAAAGGTCCTTCTGCTCTGTCCTAGCAAAGGACTGTCTTTTGTTTATGAGTGTATGATAGGGACTCTGTTAGCCTGTTCATTCAAAAGCTGAGGCACACCTATGGTTTTTGATGATTCATATAGATCATCTCTTGTTCTTGTTTTATCTTTCTCTTCCTGTTTCTCCTTCCTGTCCTTCTTCTTGGTCTTCTTTTTCATGTGTCTCTGCTCTGCTCAGGCTGCTTCAAGATGGAGATTGCTTTCTACTTACTCTCCCCAGACATTCCACATGCTGTCACTGTCACCTCAGTTACTTATAGGCTGGTATGGGGGGAATGGATAGCATGTATAATCAGGAGTTAAAGTATAATTTGGTGGGGCCCAGAACCTTCCTAAATTTCTAGGCCCCCTTCACGCAGGTCCTGGCCGCCTTCATCCACCCCAGCTACTGCCTCCCCCAAATACCTGCCCCACCAGCTATTGACCCACAAACACCTGCCCCCCACCCTAGCTACTGGCCCCCAAATGCTTGTCCCCATCAGACCCCACCTTCCTTGTGTCCTCCTCAGCCCCAATCCCCATTCCCTTAGCTCTCTGCCCCCATGTCTTTTGATATAGTTTCCCACAGTATTCTTGGTGGCAAGTTAAGGAAGTATGGGTTGGATGAATGGACCAAAGGTGGATAGAAAACTGGCTGGATCAACGGGCCCAGAGGGTAGGAATCAAAGGCTCAATGTCTATTTGGCAACCAGTAATGAGTGGAGTGCCCTAGGGGTCAGTCCTGGGGCCTGTTCTGTTCAACATCTTCATTAATAGTCTTGATGATGGGATAGATTACAGGCTCAGTAAGTTTGCGGTTGACACCAAGCTGTGTGGAATGGTAGACACACTGGAGGGCAAGGCCAGGATTCAAGGAGACTTAGACAAATTGGAGTAGTGGGCTGAAAGAAATCTCATGAGGTTCAACAAGGACAAGTACAAAGTCCAGCACTTAGGATGGAAGAACCTCATGCACTGCTACAGGCTGAGGACCAATCGGCTAAACAGCAGTACTGTAGAAAAGGACCTCAGAGTTATGGTGGATGGGAAGGTGGATATGAGTAGACAGTGTGCTCTTGTAGCCAAAATGCTAATGGCATATTGGGCTATAGCAGTAGGAGTGTTGCCAGCAGATCAAGGGATGTGATTATTCCCCACTGTTCGGCACGGGTGAGGCCACATCTGGAGTACTGTGTCCAGTTTTGGGCTCCCCACTACAAAAAGGATATGGATGTAAGGCAGGCTTAGGAGCTGTGCCTAACAGCTTCTGAAGGGGGGCAACTAATCTGCATGGGTTTTGTGTTTGTATGAGCACAAAGAACACATTAGCATAATTAAACTATGGGTGCAGGGCAATATGGGTAATGGTATTTGAGTCTATTTGATCACAAATCCGTCAATATCTGTAATTCTACTGAAGGGAAACATGAAATTCTGTCTTTTGTGATATGTTACTTTCTTTATTGTTCAAAATCTGTTAGGTCATTTAAAGGGTAAAAGCTACCCTTAGCAAAAAAGAAACTTGTAAGAGAGGCCACTGCCTGTTTCAGCCTGAAAAAGTCAAGACAGGGATGCAGAGTTGCATAGCTGCTTCTAGAGCTATGCCCTGAGGTATTGCCTCACCCCCTGGGCGTATTGTCAAATGATAGATTTGGCTGGGCTTCTTATGAGGCCTTCTTTGTTATTTTAATGGAAGAAGTTGTTTGCAGCTACTTGAGGTTTAAGAGTTGAAATCACTGAGAGAGGCAAACCCTCTCTCTGAGTTGAAATCACTAAGAGAGGAAAATCCTCTCTCTGAGCTGAATCATTGAAGAGGAACAGCAGATGGAGTGAGTGACCAGTGGGTGGAGCCAGCAGACTGTGAGTGATCAGTGGGTGGAGCCAGTAGATGGTGAGAGCGGAGCGTGAGTGACCAGTAGGCAAAGCCAGCAGGCAGCTGGCACGAAAGACAGTCCCTCTATACTCTTGGTTTTTTTGGGGAATCCTGTTTTGCACTGACTCTCCAGATCAGTGCTGATTTCTGCTATTAGGTTTTTACATACTGTTTTTCTACTATTAAAAGTTCTGTATACCACACTCAGGCTCATGCTTCCAAGTGGGGAAGCCTTACTCCTTTGAGGGGTCCAGGGAATGGTACATGATTTCCCAGAAGACTGGGGGGAGGCTTGAGCCAGTTGGTGCTGTAAGATTACTTGGAAATCCCTAGATATAGAACCTGGCCCTTGTCCTGCCATCTCACCCTGGCAGAAGGATAAATGGATAAATTAGCAAGAGTCCACTGTGTTGAACCCCGGGTTCGAGATGCAACTGTGATGGACCGGCGACACCCACCAGTGAGACGGACACCAGTTCAAGTAAACAGAAAAAACCTACTTTTATAGTGATACCATAAACACTGTGACCAATTAACAATGTGGAGCAGGAAAGTCTATGTTTAACACTTATAACCAACTAACAGTGTGGAGCAGGAAAGTCTAGATAAAACTTATAACCAACTAACAGTGTGGAACAACAAAGTCTATGTAAAACACTTATAACCTAACAACAGTATGGAGCAAGAAAGTCTATGTAAAACACCTATAACCAAACAACAGGATGAAGCATGAAAGTCTATGCAAAACACTTACAACCAACTAAAATACTTATAGCCAAATAACAGTATGGACCAATTACCTACAAGAGGGTGGACATAATAAGTCAAGGACTTTTCTGGCCTTTTACTGCCTCAACATTGGTGTAGGCACTGATCAGCCCACCCGATGCGTATTTACCAATGGCTCAAGGCCATTCCTCCTTGCTAGCCAAGAAGGGTGGGCGGCAGAATGAAGGAGTCAGATGAGAGAAACTAAACTCCCACACTCCCCCCGTGTATGTTGGGGGAATTTGGGGACAGCAGTTTAGAGAAGAAGTGGAGCAATAAACAACTTTACAATCAAAATGCAAAATACATATGGCTAATGAACATATGACAAAATAACAATCTATGCTAGGCAATGAACATCTATATCATGAAAAGATTGTGCAGGATACAGGGGGAATAATAAACAGCTACATAAGCTATACAAAACTCAAATAAGGAAGCTACAATAACAGACTATACAGAAATGGTACCAAAAAGAAGAATTAAGAGAGGTAGGAGGCTTGTACTGATTTATAATACCTGTCCTAGTACCGCAGTAGAACCCAAAGCAAGGAGGCAGACCAGCTGCAACATCCCAGTACTTAATCGTTCGGCCTGCAATTCGTGTACACCCCAAAAAAAGAAAAAAAAAAAAGGTCTCGGGGGGTAGGTGCTCCCTGTCTCAGTCGGGGGATCAGTCCAACCAAGTCATGACGTGCCCTTTAGCATTCGCGGGTGGGAGAACACAAGCTAGCTGAGACAGGGGGTTTAAATAGAATTTTGCACAGCCAGAGGAAAAATAGCCAATTGGGAGTGGGATTCTGGTCAGGACCTATGATGGAACGGACCCCTTCTTCTTGGTGACGGGGGTGCCGAGAAACTGTTCAGGGGGGATAGGAACTCATCCCGCTTCTTGCTGACACAAAGCTAGGGAGGAAGAAACTCACACAGGAGATTGAGGCCCATCAGGGGAAATCGATCCTTAACACTCTTTCCCTTGAGCTGGATAGCCCGGAGATGAGACCCACCAGGGGAGACAGATACTTAACACTCCTCCCTGTGAGCGCCATAGTCTAGAGGGCTACATTGGGGGCGGGGTGGCCATTATGTCTGCCACCTCTGTTGACACAGTGGAGGGCAACAAAAATTATTAGGGGGTTGGGGCACATGGCTTATGAGGAAAGACTGAAGGAACTAGGCTTATTTAGCCTGCAGAAGAGAAGACCGAGGGGGGATTTGGTAGCAACCTTTAACTACTTGAAGGAGTGCTCCACAGAGGAGGGACCTAGGCTGTTCTCAGTAGTAACAGAGAACAGAACAAGGAGCAATGGTTTCAAGTTACAGCTGGGAAGGTCAAGGCTGGATATTAGGAAAAGCTTTCTCACTAGGAGAGTGGCGAAGCATTGGAATGGGTTGCCTAGGGAGGTGCTGGAATCTCCATCTTTGGAGATACATAAGGCTCGGTTAGACAATACCCTGGCTGGGATGATTTAGTGGGAGTGGCCCTGCTTTTAGCAGGGGGTTGGACTAGATGACCTCATGAGGTCCCTTCCAACCTTATGATTCTATGTCCCCACCCCTCCCAGCTCCCCACTCTTCACTCAGCCCTTTTCAGCCTCCCCAACCCCCTCCACACCTCCTCAGCCCCCTTCAGTCCCCTTGTCCCCATTCCCCCACTCCACCCCTCAACTCCCTCCACAACTCCCCAGGCCAACATCCCGACCCCTTCTTCCCACCCCAGCTGCAGCAGGAAGGGGTGGGCTGGTGCAGGTGCCGGGAAAGGGGCCAGAGTGGTTGATGGGCTTGTTCCAGTCCACAGATCCTTCCTTCAGCTGGTCCTCGGGTAACTTGCCAGAAGGCAGCATTGCAGTGCATTGCTCTATTTTTAGGGGGCCCTGGAGCGCAGCTTTCTGGCGCATTGACCTATTTTTAGGGGGCCCTGGCAAACTGTTCCAGGCAGGGCCATAACTATGGTGGGGCCAAGGGAGCTTTGCCCCGGGCACACCTGAGTGGCTCAATAGAGCCGCTCATTTAAAAGGTGTGTTTTATAGTGCTGGCCCCAAGCACCGCTAATGGCAAGGGGCGCGTTCTGATTGGAGTGCACACTACGACTCTGGTTCCGGGGCATTCCGACTTACTTTAACCCCTGCATACAATGTAGGGATCATTGGGGGGGGGCACAGAGGAACAGTGTTTTGAGGACAACAAGGGATGACATACAGTGACACTGGGGGTGACGAGAAGGGATGGCATTCTAAGGGCCACCCTAACAGACTATGTATGGTGCCCTTAAGGAGTTGAGTGAGGGATAGCATTTTCAGGGCTACATAAGGGACACATTACGTAGGCTGGAACTGGTGGGGGGGGGGTGATGAAGGACAATGCTATTGATCAATTGTTAATTGCTGAATTTTATTATCATTTATTTCTTGTCTATGTTTTATCAGTGTTTTTACATATCGCAAGATGTTTTAGTACTATCATCATCTTATAGCTGGTTAATGAGTTCACCACTGCCTCTCAGGAATTTAAAGCCCCTTTGAGATTTTACTGCCAATTCTTTCCCTAACATTCTATTTGATAGTTTTAAGCATTTTGGGCAAAAATCCCTAGCTACAATATAGAATATTGCCACTGTGTTGTCTGTTAACACAGTGATATTCTGCCTCCTTATGAAGTCCCTGAAGACTACTCTGACAAACCTCATTTCCCACGTTTATGTGGAGGCTCAGTTCCTCCTCCAACCACAGTCCTTGTATCCTTTGTTGGGCTAGATGCATCCTCCACTGGATAGCCAGAGCACACATCACCAGAAGTTATGGTAGATTGTGGTTGTATGAATGTGACCCTTTTGCACAACTGGTTTGGGTTTTGCCATCACTTCAATGAGTTTAACACATAAGAAGGAATGAAGACTATGTTAGTCTGTCTATGCTGTCTCTTTGGGGTCTGTACAGCGATGCCAGCCACAGTTGTAATGGCCTGAGGTGTACCCTACTTATTGCACTACATATGCAGACAGGGCCATATGACTCAACAGTGTCAGACAGTTCCACACTGTTGCAGTTGGGAAGGTGTGGAAAGTTTTTATAATGTCTCCTATTGTCCTGAACTGTGCTTTTGGTAGTATCAGTCAGGCCTGAACCAAGTCTAGAGTCACCCCAATTAGTCTATTCTTTGAGCAGGATCTAGTGTGGACTTGTGTTTATTTAGCTGGAGATGGAGGGTGAGAAAAGTCCTTTTCATGAACTGTACCTCAGCCTCCACCCATTCCTTGGAGCTCACTATCACCGGCCAATCATCCTGGTATGGGTATATTTGCATTCTTTATCTTCTCAAATATGTGGCCACCACTGTCATGAATTTTGTAAACACTCTTGAGGCTGCAGCGAGTCCAAACGGGAGGACTATGAACTGGTAGTGCCTTGCCCCTACCATGAATCTGAGGAACCTCCTGTAGGGTGGGACTACTGAGATATGAAAATAAGCACATTTTAGGTCAAGAGCAGAATACCAGTCCTTCAGATCCAGGGAAGTGATGATTGTGGCAAATGAGACCATGAGAAATTTCACTTTCTTTATGAACTTATTAGGATTTTGCAGGTCTAGGATGTGCCTGAGCCCCCCTTTTGGCTCAGGAAATATCTTGAATAGACCACTCTCCCCCTGCAACTAAGGGACTTCCTCTGTCTCTCCTGAGCCCAGAAGCTCTTGCATTTCTCCTAAGAGGAGCTACTCATGAGAGGAGTCCCTGAAGGAGGAGAGGGAAGTGGAGTGGGAAGGCAGGAATGAGCAAAATTAGATGGAATATCCCACTTCCACCATGTGGAGCAACCACTTGTCTGATGTTATTTTGGACTAAGCATGGTGGAAATGGGAGCGCCTCTTCCAGAAGATAGGGGAAGGATCTGGCTGTCCTGTGGTGTTGCCCTTATGTGCATCTTCAAAAGGTTTGCTTCAGGCCTGAAGTCTGCTTTCTTGAGCCTTTACCTGGGTTTGGAGGGTGAAGCGCTCCTCACCTGTTTCTCCTGCTTCTATTCCTGGTGTGATCCTGACAGGGAGAATAGAATCTCCGGCTTATCTTGGATTTGAAGTACTTGCACTGTTTCGAGGGAGTGTGCATACCTAAGGATTTCAAGGTCACTCTTGATTCCTGTAGGCTGTATAATTTGGAGTCAATCTGCTTCAAGAACAACACACTGCCCTCAAGTGGGAGGTTCTGAATTATGGTCTGGACTTCTGGCGGCAGGCTCGAGACCTGCAATCATATGTATAGTCTCATGGCCAACCTCAATGCTATCATTGTAGCCATTGAGTCTCCTGTGACCACTGCTGCTTGGAGCATTTTTCTGACCATCAACTTACCTTTGTCAATCATGACCCCAAACTCTTCTCTGGACTCCATCAGGATGTGATTTTGCATTTTGTCATGGAGTCCCATAAACTGAAATTATATCTACTGAGGATTCCCTGCAGCTTGGTAATCCTCAGCTGCAGGCCCCCTGTGGAATAGACCTTTTGCCCAGAAAAATTCAATCTTTTTGGTTCCTTGTCCTTAGGCACTGAGCCCTGTTGGCCCTGTTGCTCCTGGTCATTTGCTACTGAGATTACTAGTGAGTATGGATGAGGGTGCATAAATAAGTATTTGTATCCCTTAGAAGAAGGCAAAGTGCCATCTCTCTACGCCTCTTGCCATGGGCGGGATAGAGCCTGATGATTATCACATGGTCTGGTGGTTGCCTGCACTGTCTTTGTTATTGGCAGAGCCTTCTTGGCACAAGATGTCCACCATGGGATCCAGGTCCTCCTCCACCTGTAAATTCAGGTTTTGGGCCACTCTTTTCAATAGTGCCTGGCAGACCCTGTTGTCCATAAGGGGGACTGATGATGCCACTCCTGCCAGTACCACATCCGGTAATGAGGATGAGGAAGTTCTAGGTTCCAATTCTGCATCTGGTGCATCCTGAATCTCTAGCTCCTTCTGACCTAGAACCTTCCTTTCCTCCTCACAGGGTGCTCCAAGGATGGGGGTCCCTATTCTGAGATGGTTGTCTCCCCTCCTGCGGTTCCAGACCATAATTAAAAACTGAAATTCATCTGACCCTCCATTCTACACTATACATTAACAGAATGTAACTGTATTTTAAGAATCATGGACATCTTTGATCTATACACTTTTTGCCAAGATAATTCAGCTAAGTTGTGTGACTGGGTCTGTTGCTGCTCCCAAACTATCAGTGGAGGCTCCTTTTATCATCTGTGGTGGCCACAGGACTACAATTATTTCTAATGCTGGCTTAAATTTCAGCAAGGGAGATTTATGACACATTAGGAAAGCTTCGTAACTGTAAGGGTGGTTAAGCACTGGAACAAATTTCTTAAAGAGGTTGTGGAATCTCCATCCTTGGAAGTTTTAAAGATCTGTTAAACAGACACCTGTCATGGATGGTGAAGATAATATTTAGCATTGCCTCTGCATGTGACTGAACTACATGACTTATTGAGGTCTCTTCCAGTCCTGCATTTTTATGATTCTTTCCTTGTAATATCAGGCTTGATGTACATATGGATAGCTTAAAATATTGGTTCCCAACACATGGGCCAAGAGTGTTTTTAAGATAAATAATTGATGTTTGAGCATACTAGAAAAGGCCATGAAGAAATGAATACTTCTGTATTCAGAGTAAGCTTTAGAATGGACTGTGTATGGTAATAAAGCTTCACATGATGAGAGTAAAAAGGCATATTGAACAACTCTATCTTGTGCACCAAATGAAGGAGGAATCCTGTGGGGGGAAAGGGCGAAGTGTGCGTTCATTTCAGGTGTGCTGGAACCTGTGTTGAAGTGGGAGGGTCACCAGTGTTAGAATTGTGGCCCTGTCCACTGGTCCTCCTTTTTACTCTGATATCCTGACCTGGGCCACTGTAGAGTGCCATGGACCCTCCACTAGCCCTGGGCAGAGGCCTCGAGTACATGAGATCAGCCTCCAGCCCAGCCCTTATTCCTCCTTTCAAGGCACGCTGCCCAGGGGAGGTAGTGGACAAGCCTACCCAAGCATCGCAGGTTCCTTAAGTAGCTCTTACTACTGCCTGGGTCACGATACTGGCCTGGCCAGGGAGGGGCCTAGAAGATGAGGAGCAGAGGGCGAGGGCTTGTGGTGGGGGTGGGCTATGACCCGCTTCAGCCACCCACCAGGAATAGGCTGGCATTATTGGCAAGTCTGTGCTTTGCAGTGAGAGAGCTGATCAACTTTTCAGTGTTTCACTGTGCCTGCTACTGTTGCTCCGCACCTGCCTGAGGCTACTATTTGTAAAAGTGGGGTGGAAGGTTCTGGTGCCTCAGATCATGTAATTAAAGAACTATGTATGCTCACAAAGGTATAAAATTACGGTTGCCTAGACAACTTTAGTTTTGGCATTTGCAAACTTTTGAGTGCCAGACTTCTGCCACCTAAATAATATTTTAACAATCTTTTTTGTATGCAATTAAAAATATATCTTAACCACCACCAAGTGGTTGCCAAATCTTCCTCACATCTCAGAATGCTGGCTAGTGTTCGTTTTTAGTGTTATTATTAATTCACTAGATGGCAGACTAACACAACCCCAGCAAAAACTCTGGAGTTCATTTCTGGAAAGCATGTATCCAAGCTTATTCCTGACAATAGTTCAGTGAGAAAAATGGAATCACTGTATGTTTGGTGATTTTTATATCTACATGCCAGAACTCTACACCATTACAGCAAATGCGGTTTTCTATGACTCCCCTGCATGACTCATTATTCAATGATGGCTCACTTTTTAAGTATTCAAACTATGCCTTATTTCAGAAAAAGTCTGAAGATATTTGCACTGTAGAGAGAGATAAAAGTAGTAAGCAAAGGCACGTACGAGGAAGGAATCAGACTTTAAGGGCTGAATATCATTCAGAAAGGGAACAATTCCTAATATGTAGCATAGTTTGACCAGTGTATAGCATCCAATAATTAAAATCTGGAAAAAAAATGATATGGTGGGGCAGAGCTTATTTGTATTTTGTGTGTCACAAATACCTACCTACAATGGTTGCTTAGATTTATGACCTAATGACATGCTAAATCTATTCCAGTTTGCATTAGCTGTGTCATCATTGTACCTTTCCCAGATGTGAACAACGACTCTGTGTGACTTGGAAACTTGTCTCTTTCACCAACAGATTTTGGTTCAATAAAAGATATTACCTCGCCTACTTTGTCCCTCTGTTCTGCCAAAAGGAAATTGCAGGCTTTAGTTACAAACATAGATATAAACAAACCTTTTAAATGCAAAATATTTATTTATATTTTTGAGTCAACAGTTTGCAAGTTAATGATCAAAATGATGATGAATAATTTTTAAGCCTGTTTGTTTCTAAAAAAACCTCCAAAACCCTCAGGCTATGTTCACACATACATCGTTATTTCGAAATAAGTTATTTTGAAATGAGTTATTTTGAAATAAAGTCTTTATTTTGAAATAAGTTAATTCAAATTAAGAAAATGTTAATTCGAATTAAGGGAAAGCCTGCTGTCGAAACGGCTGTTATTTTGAAACGGTTATTTCGAATAACGCTGTTTGGACATGTTGTTTCGAAACAGCTGTTTCGAAACAATGGTGTTGTTTCAAAACAACTTGTCCAAACGGCGTTATTTTGAAATAACCATTTTGAAATAACAGCTGTTTCAAAATGAATGGGGTTTAAGCTGTTTCGAAATGACGGTTTTTATTTCAAAATGACAGAGCCTGTCATTTCGAAATAAGAAAATGTTGTGTGGACCTAATCTTTTTTTATTTCAAAATAACCAGTGTTATTTCAAAATAAAAGAGACGTATGGACATACCCTCAGTGATTACTGAAAAAGACAAGTATAGATACCAAGAGCTTAGCCAGTTTTGCTGTTCTTACATGTTTTACAGTATTCCTGGATAACATTCAAGCATCATGTGACTTGAGTAGAAGAGTGAATTTAACAACCATTGTGTGGTAGGTGTTTTCAGAACATATTACAAATCAAATATTTGTGTGACGTATAGGCCCAATTCTGTATGCGCTTTGGGTAGAACACTTGTTTTCTTAGATGGAAGTTCTAATCCACACTGACATGGAGCCAGAATCATCAGCCTGTGTGTTGAGTACAGAGAAACAGTTGATTGTTCAATTTCACCTCCCACAGCTGGTGATTTGGATGGGAGGACTATTCTGTAACTAGGCTCTCTGATATTTTACTTAAAGCTCCAGCTCTAAAAAAACAAGTGATTATCGAAGTAAATAAATACAAATCATAACATCTCTAGGCTATATAGTACTGGAGAAATGCTTGAAAATGTGACCCTATATAGCAGGGATGGCCAAAACTTAGGGAACTCAAGAGCCAAAGAAGCTGATTATTAAACCTTATTAAACCTTTAAGCCGCACTGAGGCAAAAAGCCATATACTTTTACCTACTAAGTTGATTTGCTGACATTCTTCCAGGAGCCACATTTTCTTATTCAAGAGCCACATGCAGCTCCCGAGCCGCCGTTTGGCCATGCCTGCTATATAGCCTAAGAAACTAGAAGGCAAAACTAAAAGAACCCCAAATTTATTATTTCTAACTAAATCTCGTATCTGGGGGCTCAGGATTTTTGAACAATTGGCAATAACTTTTATTTTTTTTAATCTTCAGTCTAAATTTAGCTCTCATCCTGCACTTGCATCGGTTGGTTACTCACCAGTAACTGTCCTTCTTCGAGATGGGCTGCTCACATACATTCAGTTACAGGTGTCTACGTGCTACAGCACACGGTAGCTCAGAAAGTCTTTAGCGTTAGCCTGTCAGGTCAGGGCGCATGGCCAATGCCCCCTCCACACTGTGGCCGCGGCTATATAGGTGACTGTGACCCTGACCCTCCCAGTCCCATATACCTTTGCCAAGTCCATTAGTGGGGACGGTGGGAGGGACCTGAATGTACGTGAGCAACCCATCTTGAAGAAGGACAGTTACTGGTGAGTAGCCAACCATTCTCCTTCGAGCGCTGCTCACAACATTCAGTTACAGGTGACTGCTAGCCGTACCCAAGGATGGTGGGAAGAGTTAGTCTACCCACACTGAGTACAGTTCTGCCCACCGTGGCATCATCTCTCACCTGTTGGGCTATGGCGTAGTGCGTCGTGAAGGTATGTATCGACGACCACATAGCAGTCCTGCAGATCTCTTGGATCAGGACCTTAGTGAGGAAGGCCATGGAAGATGCCTGAGCTCTGGTATAGTGGGCTCTCACAGCCTCTGGGAGAGGCGTGTTTGACCTTCCATAGCAGTCTTTAATGCAGTTCACAATCCGTTTGGAGATGCATTGGGAGGATACTGGAGAACCTCTCATGCATTCTGCAACTGCCACAAACAGTTGGGAGGTCTTGCAGAAAGATCGTGTGCTCTCAATATATATTAGGAGCACTCTCCTCACATCCAGGGTGTGCCACCATCTCTGGTTTTCTGTCACTTGCGGGTCTGGATAGAAGACCAGCAGGCAGATCTCTTGATTCATGTGGAAGGGAGTGGCAACCTTGGGCAAGAATGAGGGGTGGTG
The DNA here is from genome assembly GCA_007922195.1 of Podocnemis expansa. Lineage (NCBI taxonomy): Eukaryota > Metazoa > Chordata > Testudines > Podocnemididae > Podocnemis > Podocnemis expansa. The sequence goes on from ML681963.1 coordinate 122,472,073, forward strand.
ACGCAGGACCATCTTGTCTGGGAAGAAAACTGTATATGGGGGTTCAGAGGATAGGGCTCATAGCTCTGAGACCCTTTTGGCTGAGGTAACAGCTACCAGGAAAGCCACCTTCCAGGACAGCACGAGCAGGGTGGCTGAGTGCAAGGGCTCATAAGGCGGTTCTGTCAAAGCCCGTAGCACAACGTTCAAGTCCCACTGCGAGGTGGGGTTACAGATGTGGGGGAAAAGTTTTTCCACTCCTTTCAGGAATCTATGGCAGATGGGGTGTGAAAAGAGTGGAGCCCCATCTACTCTTCGGTGAAAGGCCAAGATTGCTGCCAAATAGAATTTCAATGAGGACAGGGATAGGCCTTTCTCTCTTAGGTCAAGAAGGTAATCTAAAGTTGCCTGAATTGGTGCAGAGGTAGGGTCTATATCTTTATCACGGCACCAAGTGGAGAAGTGATTCCATTTTGCCATGTAGGTGGACCTGGTGGAGGGTTTTCTGCTACCAACAAGGACCTTTTTAACCCGATCCAAGCAGCATCTCTCTTGCTCGCTGATCCAGACAGCATCCAGGCTGTCAGGTGCACAAGGCCTGGGCTGGGGTGCCAAAGGCATCCCGAGTCCTGTGTCAGAAGGTCTGCCCACTATGGGAGGCAGAGCGGGGTCCTCACTGACATGTCTTGAAGGAGAGGGAACCAGTGTTGCCTGGGCCAGTCCGGGGCTATCAGGATGATGAGTGCCTCGTCCGTGAGGGCCTTCAGGAGTACCCAGTGAATCAAGGGAATTGGTGGGAAGGCATACATTAGGGCTTCCGACCAATTGAGAAGGAAGGCATTGTTGAGAGAACCTTTCTCCCAACCTCGGAGGGAGCAGAACCAAGGGCATTTGTGCTTCTGCGCAGTGGCAAAGAGGTCGATCTGAGGGGTTCCCCATCTGGTTGCCAGTAGGGAGAAGACCTCGGTGTGGAGGGAGCACTCATGATTCACCAGTGGCTTTCTGCTGAGTGAATCTGCTATGCCGTTGTTCACCCCGGGAAGACGGGCGGCAGTTGGCGTGAAGTGATGATCTATCGCTAGTTGTCAGAGCTTGGTTGCTTCCTCACATAGTGCTAAGGAGCAGACTCCCCCTTGACGGTTTGTGTAGAACACAGCCGTTGTGTTGTCTGAAAGGATTTGGACCACTCTGCCCTGGATCTGGTCTAGGAAGGTCATGCAGGTCAGTCTGATGGCCCTGAGCTCCTTCACGTTTATGTGGAGGAGGCTGTCCTTGGGGTTCCAGACACCTTGCATGGAGAGGCCCCTGGACAGGTGGGCACCCCATCCCGAGTCAGAGGCGCCCGTTATCAGGGTCACTGAGGGCTTGGACTCCCTGAACGGGACTCCCCCCATCGCGAAGTCAGGGTCCCTCCATATTTGGAGGGACTCAAGGGCATACTGGGGTACCGAGATTACCTTGTCTAGGTGGTCCCTTTCTGGTCGGAAGCTTGTGGCGAACCAGACCTGGAACGGTCGCATTTGCAGGCGGGCTCTTCGGATTACCAATGTGGCTGCTGCCATGTGCCCCAGGAGCTGCATGCATCTGTGCGCTGTGGTCAGCCTGGGAGCTTGGAGCTCCATGATGATGGTGCAGATGGACCAAAATCTTGAAAGGGGCAAGGATGCGGTGCCTTGCCAGGCGTTTAAGCATGCCCCAGTGAACTCTATGTCCTGAGTGGGGCAAAGCTTGGACTTCTCCAAGTTTATGCGGAAGCCCAGGAACTCACACAGGTTCATTACCACGGTGACATGGTCTTGTACTTGTCGACTTGACTTGCCCACCATGAGCCAGTCATCTAGGTAGGGGTAGATTCTTACACCCCTCGTGTGTAGGAATGCTGCGACTGGTGCGACACACTTTGTGAACATCCTGGGGTCTAGAGATAACCTGAAGGGGAGGATGGTGAACTGGTAATGGCATTGTGCCACTACAAACCTGAGAAACTGCCTGTGGTGGGGTTGAACGGCTATGTGGAAGTAAGCGTCCTTTAAGTCGAGGGCTGCAAACCATGCTCCTGGGGACAGGGAAAGGATGATCTGTGTTAGGGAGACCATGTGGAATTTTATTTTATGTTTTTGTTGAGAGGTCTGAGGTCTAGGATGGCCTGTAGGTCCCCGTTGATTTTGGGGACCACAAAGTAGTGGGAATAGAACCCTTCGCTGTGTTCTCTCTTAGGAACCTTTCCGATGGGTCTGAGGGAGAGTAAATTCTGGCATTCAGCCTCGAGCTTGCCTAGCAGATCAGGGTTCTTTGGGACTATGGGAGGGGGCAGTTTTCTGTCCAGGAGCGTTGAGAGGAACTGGATGCGGTGTCCTCTGGCCGCTGTGTCAAGGACCCACTGGTCTGACGTGACCCGGGTCAATCATGGAATGAAGTGGTGGAGGCGGTGGGGGGAGAACAGGGGTTGTGGAGCGCTGTCCTCGGGGGGGGGGGGGGGGGAGACTGTCAAAAATGCTGTTTGTGGCCCAACGAACGGTCTGACCCCTGTCCACGCCGTCCCGACTGGGAGGCACCCAGCTCACCCCCTTTACCTGATCGGCCTTTATCCTTGTCCAGGTCCCCAAGGTGGCACTGGGTAAACTGGAGAGATCTCAGAAACTGGGTCTGCAGTTGCAGCTGTTATTTCAGTTGCTGTTGTAGCTTGTGCAACCTCAAGGAGCACCTAACAGGTTGAGGAGTGTAGATCCCGAGGGACCTCAGTGTAGCCCTTGAGTCCTTCACACCATGCAGCTTCGTGTCTGTGGAAGGTGCAAAGAGGTCAGGACCCTCGAAGGGAAGGTCCTGGATAATCTGTTGTATCTGCATGGAGAGACGAGAGTTCTGGAGCCAGGCCAAACAGTGCATCACCACTACTGATGCCATTATACGTGCTGCTGTGTCCACTGCATCCCAAGTTGCCACGAGCACATCCCTGGACGCTCTCTCTCCTTTGTCCAGCATTGCCTCGAAGTCTCTCAGGCGATCCTCGGAGATGGCTGAGCAAAGATTTCATAGAGCTTCCCACAGGTTGAAGATGTACCGCGTCATCAAGGCTGAATGATTTGAGATGTGCAGCTGGAGGGCAGCAGACGAGTAAACTTTCCTGCCCAACAGGTCAAGCCTCCTTGCCTCTCTGTTCTTGGGCGTGTAGGTTGACCTTATCTCTCCCTTTGATTAACTGCGTTGACCACTAGGGATCCTGGGGCCGGGTCATGAAACAGGAAGGGGAATCCTTCCAGGGAGACAGAATATTTCTTATCTGCTACTTTGGACACTGGCAGGATCGAGGAAGGTGTTTGCCAATGTTCTTAGACGATGCGGAACACCACAGCATGCGAGGGGATTGCAACCTTAGCCGGTGGGGCTCTATGGCACGCGTCGAAGAGAGAATTGTCTTCCACTTGGATCACCCCTAGCTCGAGTTTCAGGTTTGCCGCCATGCGGCAGAGAAGGTCCTGCTCGACGCCAGGATCCTCTTTGCGGTCAGAAGACATGTCAATTAGGCGCTTGTTGGGCGACGAAGATGATGGGGCCCTTGATCTGCTTCATGGTGTAGAATCAGGGTCTGGCTCGTCATCAGAGAAATCCGAAGACTCCAGTGCTGGTGAGCAGGCATAGTGGAAAGAGGTATCGTCTGCCGTCACGTTCAGCCAGTCGAGGGTCCATTCATTGTGCGGAGACCTCGACAGTGGCATAGACGTCATGAGGGGAGCAGATGCCTCCCCGATGGGTGCCTTCCCCTTGAGCCCGGTGACACGGAACTTTTCCGGGCCCGCTTTCTCGGGTGCTCCTCCTGGGGGGGGGAAGAAAGGGGTCTTCTGAGGATGATCTGGATGACCTACTTCCCCAACAACCGGCACTCCGGTACTGAGAGTTCCTCAGAGGAACAATGAGGCGGAGCCGTAGAACTTGGGCCCGGTACCGGGTTTGACGGTGCCGGGCCGGAGAGGGGTGAAGAAGCCTGTGACGGTACCAGTATCAGTACAGGTGTTGTCGGTGCCGAGTCCGACAGTACGGGAAATGGCGGCACCGGAAGTGGCATTATCGGCGACAGTGCCAGGTCCAGCGGTACCAGGTTTGACAGCGGTGCTGGACTTGTGGGTGGTGCCAGACTTGTGGGCGGTGCCGTATCCAGCGGTGCTGAGGGAGGCGGTGCCGCTGTGGCCCATTTCCTCTTATTCTGCACCAAAGCCAAGTTTAAATGCCTTTGATGAGCCAGTGCCTGAGCCGGAGCCCTACCTGGGGTGGCTGGAAGGCTACCAGACCGGCGAGGTCAGTGCCGAGGAGGTACCATAGAGGGCTGAGATTTTGAGCCCGGTACCGGAGATCGGTGGGGATCTTGAGCCCGGGCCGATCGAGGATCTAGCGGAGCACTGGTGGCTCGGCCGCTTTTGAGCGGAGCGGCTCTGGTCCCCAAAATTAGGCGGAGGCGACGCTCCCTTTCCAGCCGAGTCTTCCGCTTGAAGGATCAGCAAATGGAGCAGTTTGCTGTAAGGTGGGACTCACCCAAACAAGCGAGGCATTTCTCGTGTGGGTTGTCCATCGGAAAAGCCTTGCAGCATCCTAAGCACAGCTTGAAACCTGGCATTTTGAGTTCTGCACAAAAAGACAGGCCCTTGCGTTTCGCAAGATAATGCTGATCCAAACTGACGCTGATGGCGGAAAAAAGAACTGGGAGGGTCAGGGTCACGGTCACCTATATAGCCGTGGTTGCGGTGTGGGGGGGCGTTGGCCATGTGCCCTGACCTGACAGGCTAACGCTAAAGACTTTCCGAGCTTCCGTGCGCAGCAGCACGTAGACACCTGTAACTGAATGATGTGAGCAGCGCTCAAAGGAGAACTTGGAGTTACAGTCATTTGTATAAAGTTATTATGGTATCTTTACATATCTTGATTAAAGTTACTTATACAAAAGAATTTGCAGGTTTGGGGCATTAGTTTGTAAGCCCTCTGAATCAGGGATTGTGTTTAGATGTACCTATGAAGCATTTAGATGCCATCATGATGAGCATAGTAGAGATAGGTAGATCAGACAGAAAGGCAAATGTGCACCAATGTCCCTTTTTTTTATAGGAACCCAAGTTTGTCTTGATTAGGGCCTTTTCTTCACAAAGGTATTAGTCACCTTTTTAATCTAGTATACAGGTAGTCACAGATTTAAAGATTTGATGCTAGCTCATGTTAGTCACAACAGGGTTTAATTCAGCCAGTACGAAGTACAATTTATTGTGTCTTGAGCAGCTTCGAACAACAACAACAACAACACAAAACAAAACAAAAACAAAACAAAAAAACAAAAAACAACTAAAAACAAAACCAAGCAGCCAAACAAACCAGGAACGTATTTGTAATTAAAAAGACATGTTTAAGTCAATAGCACAGAAGTGATGAACAAAAAGGGTGAATGTCCCACAGAAATTATGCTTGTGGATTGGGCCTCATTCAAGCAACAGTCTCTCAAAACGTAAACGCAAAACATATGAAGTACGTGAAAAAAGGTAGTTTTACATTTTTATAGAGGGAGCAATAAGGTAAAATAACTGATAATGGTTCAAGTTGTATGTGATAAGGGGAACTACAGAGCCTATAATGGTGTGAAGGTTTATTACCTGATCGACAAAAAAAGAGCCTATGTATTTTAAAAATAAGTGAAAGATAACGGGTTTGGAGCTGGAGGGGTCAAGTGATAGACTGCAGTTAAAAGATCCTGATTTCACTCAAAATGTTTTACCTAGGTAGTTTTGCGATCTACCCCCTTAGCTTTATGCTTACAGAAATCAGCTGTTTATCCTGTTTGCCTGTCTGATTCATGTAGTCTTTCACAGCATCTTTCAGTTTACAGTATTTTTATATAATACTCCTTTAAGTGTTGCTCACATCATTCAGTTCTAGGTGTCTATGTGCCACAGTGCACAAAATTGCTGGAAACTTTTTGCCCTAGCCTGTCGGAGCAGGGTCAGTGGCCAATGCCCCCTCTGGCCACTCCCATGGCTATATATATGTCCCCAACCCTGATCCTCCTCAGTTCCACTTTTCCACCTGCAGCGATGGTACTGGAACAGCCTGCTCTTGCGTTCTGCAAGCACCTGTGTATACTCCTCTGTATATGAGCCATCTCTCATACTTAGAAGATCTTTTCGTGGACATTGTCCCACTGCGTCCCGGTGCTTCCACCGAGTCCATGCAGCAGCTGGAACTTGAACACCACTCCCATCCGCCGCCTATCATGCCCAACTTCAAACCTTGTGGTGGTTGTGGAAAGGCCTTCCCGAGGGACGACCCTCATGAGGAGTACCTCAAATGCTTGGGTGAATCCCATCAGGCAGATACCTGCTCAATCTGTCAGTCCTTTAAAGCCAGGACCCAGAAGGACAGAGAGCAGAGGCACTGTGGTATGGGTCTTGAGTAGGCATGGTAGCCAGTCCCCAGCACATCAGGGAGATTCACTGAGAATTTGTGGACTGGGGTTATGCATACATTTACAAACTTAGGGATTTGTGATCTTTTTCAGCCCTACCTGGTTCTGTATTTTTGTATACAAGTTACTAATGCAAAATACCATGTGATAAATGGTAACAATTTATTGAGGACATTTACAAAATTATTTGATGTATCTCCGTTTCTAAACACATCTGAATTTGTCGGGGAAGCAGTTCTGTATCATGTCAGTGAAGTGAGAACTCTAAATATGAAAGAATTTTATTGATTTTTTTAAAAGTGTATGTGGGGGGGAATGACCATTGGCATTAAATATGGAGAGCGATGATTATAATTAAACATAAAAGTATTTTCTAAATCTTGTCAGTTTCAAAACCAAGGACTTCTAATTCGAAATCTTCTAAGGCTGGTTTCAACTTTGCACTGAACATTAAAAGTTTGAGCACGCATCACTAATACTAAACTCAAAATACTGAATGAGACAACCAACTGAATGCATTATAATGATTTTTTAAATACACGCTCATATCTATCTCAAGTGTGCATCTGCAGTTTCATTTTGCTAACTGTATTTGTTCCATTCTGTTTTTATACTTAGACCACGTTTTTTTAAAGAGGCCACATACTGCGTAATAGCAGCAACGTAAATGGAATGAATGTTCCCCTAACTAAGGTTTTAAACAAAGCTATCTGTGTAAGGGCACAAGTCACAGAGTCTATTTTTCAGCTCTCCCTGTTTTTAAAAACTATTTTATAATGTAAAAATATATCAGTCTCAGTTGACCTTGTGAGAGAAGTTTGGGTTAACACTGTTTTTAAATACTACAAATACTTTCACTTGTTTCCTAAACTGCAAACAATTTTAATTCAAATATGGTTCAAGAAAATAAAACTGAAGAGTTAAATGGTATAAGGCATCAGGACTAAGGCAACTGCACATTTGTTCTACAAGTCAGAGGCAGAGCTGTCTGTGTAACTGGGCCACTATGGTAAAACTCACTTCTAGAAGATTCAGAATGCCTAACCATAGCAACTCCAGAACCAAAAGTAAAATCCAGGAGCAATGCTGCATAGGAAAAAGATCTGGAGCATGAGCCCCAATCCCCAGCCTCACTCAGCTTCTGAACCCCCTGCTGCTCTTTCCTCTACCTTACCAGGCTTCAGGATACCCACCCACTCCCTAGCTTTTGCACAAGCCCAAGGCTGCCCCCTCCCACCTTCTCCACCACACAAAGGCAAGGCAGAGAGGGCTGCCATGTGCCACCCAAAGTGCATGCCAGGCTTCTGATTCCAGCACACCTCCATACTGGGCATCTGGCACCCCTCTCTAAATCTCCCCAGAAAGGGATGCCACAGCAACCCCCAAACACTCCTGCCTCCATTTCATTTCCAAGTTACTTAGATACACAGCAAAGACTCTGTGCTACATATTCCTCTTATACTTCCTGATAATCCCCCTGATAAATCCCAGTCATCCAGACTTTCTATGTAAATTCCTGCTGGTGTGGACCACCTCATCAGCCTCATGGATACCCTAGAACAGGTATCTCAAACACATGGCCCCTAAAGCTATTTCCTGCAGCCTGCAATGACACTGTCATTACTGATACTTGCAATATCGTTGTACGGAAAGGTTTCAGTGGTGCGGCCCTCAAGCTAATGTACTAGACCTCATGAGGCCCTCGTCGTGATTTGAATTTGAGACCCCTGCCCTAGAAATATCCCACCATTTGAATTAGGTCCAGCCCCCTCCCCCCCAGCTCCCCCCCTTGGTCTCTCCCAGCTACTTCTACTTCTCTCTCATGCTAGATGAAACCCCTCACTCCCAGTTCCCACGGTCCCCCATTCCTCATTTACTCTCTCCCCCAGTGACCCCTATGTATGACATAGGGAGGAATATATGTGAGTCCTACATGTACCCCAACACCCAAGTTTCCTCTCACAGCTCTGTTTTCTAATAACCAACATTTCCCTCCCATCAGGTTCTTCTGTGAATGCCCTCTCCCCATCTTCCCCCAGAGACTTCAAATTAAACCCTCCCATTCTTGTTCCATTTGTCTTTTACCCAGCTCCCTTCCTTAAGCTACCCCATGCTCTGGGAAGGCCACCCCTACATCACCACCCCCAATCTGTCCATCCCTCCCCTAAAGTATCCCCATTCCCTGGTCAGCCCAACATTTCCATATTTGGAAATGGTGACCCAGGGTTGCCATCCTTGCATTTTAGTTTCTACTGATATGAAGAGATGAAGTTGATTTTTTTAAACTGACATGGTAAACTTTTTACTGACATCACTAAAAAGAACAAACAATACAATAACATCATTATATCTTAACGTCACTCTTTGGGATGCACAGTAGAGAGATGGGGAAGACTGGGGAGTGGTAGGAGCCCCACCACAGGCAGGAATGGGGCCAAGGGACTCCAGGTATAGTGGCACTTTGTCTGCACCCCGTGGAGCACAGAGGGAACCACCAGAGCCGTAACTACGGCGGGGTCGATGGGGCAAAGCCTTGGGTGGCCCGGAGCGGCTCAGTGGAGCTGCTCTATTAAAGGGGTGGCTTTGCGATGCCATCTCTAAGCGCCGCTAATGGGAAGGGGCGTGTTCTGATCAGAACACACCCCAGGTGACAAAACACCATGTTATGGCTCTGGGAACCACTGAATATTGCCCCTGCTAGTGCTTACTGCTCAGACACTTCTTCCTGAAAATGGTCAAAGCCTCCTCCCCTTGCCCTCCCTCCCAATGGAAGTTCAGACAGGTTAGATAGGAAAAGGTTAAAGTTTTACTCAGTACACAGGCTTACAGATAGCAATGACTTGCAAAATAAGTAACACTTAACACTTTATCTTTTTTGCAAGTCATTTTTAAGTGCCCACCCAGGCAGGGGATTTAAAGACACCCCACCCCCAGCTCCCAATGTGTGTGAACACTTAACTGAACAAAGAGAGTACTGAATCTACCTGTGTTTAGTTTGGCTAATGCAGACGTGGATAGGGTTACCAGATGTCAGGCAAAAGGAGGACATGTCCTCCTTTTTACCTTCATGTCCTCCTTTTGCCTTCATGTCCTCCATCTGGCAGGCATTTTAAAATACATGATTTTGTCTGGCTTTTTACTTATAGGGGTTAAAGTATGCTGGAATGCCATGGAATACCTTAGTTTTAGGGGGAAGCATTCCAGGGCCCCCTAAAAACAGAAGAATATTATATTAATACTACTTTTTTTGCCATGTGTCCTCCAATGTCCTCCTTTTCATACTTCCCTGTCCTCCTTTCCGTGCTTTGGTATCTGGTAGCCCTAGGCATAGAGGCTGCTACAGGTCAGGGCAAAACATTCAGGGCATGAGCCTTGTTGGCCTGATGCCAGCGACGCCCCTGGTAAAATCCACTTTTTTGGACTGAAAACAAGGAGTAAGTCTGGTGGTACTTTTAAAGACTAACAAATATATTTATTTATTGACTTAGTCTTCCTTCAATAACCTTATCAAAAACTCAACTTTGATTTTGCTGCCACAGTGTGACCTAATCTCATGATTTACACTTCCCTGCATTTATTTTCCTCCCATTCTCTAACTTCCCCTATCTTCAAAGCGTTTGACAACCAGGATTTTCTCCCACGAAAGCTCACGCAATAAATACATTTGTTAGTCTTTAAGTGCCTAGGACTCCTTGTTCATTTTACTGAACTAGACTAACACAGCTGCCCCTTTGGAACTTGGCAACATGCAAAGTCCTGAACGATGCAACTCCTTTTACCTTTTCCTTGCTGTTTAAAATGAGTAAATAAAATTGGAGAAATTTAGATACAGATCCACATCCAACTCTGCATGTCAAAGTTGGTCTCTCTGTCTAACCCTCCTCTGTCTAGTCAGAACTGAAACAATGTACCAAATCCACCTCCCCTAAAACAGAACAAACACACAAAGGCCACACAATCAAATAAATGCCAAAGCCCTTTATAAATTCATAGATCCAGACTGAATTTTATTGCCAAAGTCCATCTCTAACTAAAAAAACAACTGATTGTGAGAATTAGAACATAACATGAAAAGTATTTTAGAGATGTAGTATGAAAGTCAAATCAGGGATTGCCAATAACAGGAAGACAATGAGCCAAAAGAGCCACCTTCGAGCCAATGTGGATTCTCCCACTAGTTTTCAAGCTGTATGCCGTGGCACACTGGTGTGGTATAAAAGCTGTCCAAGTGTGCCATGAAATTCTGTACAAAGATCATGAAAATCAATGTAAAACACACATATTCATCTTACTATTCTATCCAAACAAAATGACAACTCATAAAACTCATGAAAATTAATCATCAAATTAAAAAGGAGGAACCGGGCTATTAAATTGTTTTTTTACAATATTTCCTTTTGCATTATGTTTCTGAGTCCTTCGCTGCAACTCACTGTAGCAGTACTCAGAGTGGAAATGGATGAAGTATGGCCAGAGCTGGTCTCAAGCCTGTGTGTAGCTGGTAGTGAGTGGCTTAATACATAACACTCTTCACTGTGAGAGCTGTTACTGGAAGGGTGAACAGGAGGTTTGCAAGATTATACTGGCCAAAACTAATTTCCATTAGTGTTTTGTCTACATTAGCCCAGTAGTGGCGCTAAATTACCCCATGCAGTCATAGAGATGTTTGGTCACTCCTACCATGAGCAGCTGAAGCAATGTGGGAAACACTTGTGCACTATTTCAACAAGTTTTGTGCATGGTCTGCTTGCAACTCTGAATTTCTTCACTATTTTAAAGAATTAAAAGAATCTTGTTGTTAGTACTTTATAGAGATTTTAATACTGTGACTACAGATTCTATCTAGCTGTTTAACAGCTCTATAAAAGAGTGAAGAAAAATATTGGTTGTATTTTCTATTCAGTTGGGTGGACATGTTACCCCAGCTAGTGAAACAAAAAAATTAGAATGATTTTTAAGTGAAGTCATCATATATGTATACTTATTAAAACTGGGCTAAAATTCCATAATGAAACACAAAGCAGGGTGAAACGCCTACCAGAGCCGTAACTATTAGTTTTTGCACCAGGGGCAAGTAGCCCCAGATGCAACCCGCCCCCATGCCCCAATCTGACTTGGGGCCCAATCTGTCCCCAGTCACGCAGCTGGGGATGGATCGGGATCCCTGCAGCCTGCTGGCCACAGCAGGAGCTTTCTGCCACTGCCGGTAGGCTGGGGGGGATCCAGATCTATTCCACCTGCTACCAGAGATGCTGGAAATCTCCCGCTGCCACCGGCAGGCCGCAGGGAGACACAGCCATTCCCAGCTGCCACCGGAGGCACTGTGAAGTTACCACTGCCACCGGCAGACTGCGGGGGGATGGATCTGGATCCAGCAGCAGCAGCGAGCCCCAGGGGAAGCCCCAGGCGCAGAATGTTAGGGCGTGCAGGGGACAGATCTGGCTCCTCGTGGCATCTGAGAATGGATCCAGATCCAGATCCATCCCCAGCTGCTGCGGGAAGCCAGATCCATCCCCTGTGCGCCCTAATGTTCCATGCCTGGGGCTTTGCCCCATTCGCCTGGGCCTAGTTACAGCCCTGACTTCAACTTAGCCTGCGGGTCAGTTACAAATCTAAAATTTAAAGATACTGATTAAACTAACTTATCACGATTTGCAAGCCTGCATTTCATTTTGAAGGAAGCTGGCTGATTAAAGTGGAAACTAAATTCTCTGTGATGGTTTCAACCAAATTTCAAGCAAAAGCTGTTCCTGGATTAATTATAAATTTTGGATTTATTCAAATGGAAAATCTCAATAGGTATGTATGCATGCCTATGTGCTCCACAAGTTTTTGTTTTGCACATTTTTAACTTAGTAACAGAGAAGTTGACTATACATATTTAAGCTTCAACATGTGTACAAATATGCAATTACATATTAATGTCTAAGGACTTAAGGGTAATGGTGTTGTTAGTTATAAAGGATTGAGTCAACTTCTTCATGCTGTGTACTTGAATTATTAGGAACCATGTATTAGTGAAGTGGAGAATGTAAACTAAGCTATTTAGTTTCTCATTTGTTTGTGTTTGGCCTGTATACAAACAGAACTGCTCTGTGAGGTTACACAATACCTCATGAAGCAAAACATCAGTTTAAAACTAATTTCCACTACCCAGGCCAAAAAACAAGGTCTTTTTCCCCCCTGTAATAAGGCTACAGTCAGTATAACTTCACTATAATGTTGTTTGCTATTACTTCATTTAGAGAAGCATGTGAACATATAAGTAGCAGAGGCCTATTTTGGTTAGCACAGAATGAGATAAGTCTTAGCCCCAAATGACTGTCTGTAAAGATAGATAAATATAGTACTTTCTTAATACCTTCTACATTGGTATATAGTAAACAAAAAAGGAGTTCTGTGGCACTTACAGACTAACAAATTTATTTTTTGTATGAGCTTTCTTGGGAGAAAATCCCACTTTGTCAGATGCTTTGAAGATGGGGGAACTTATAGAATGGTTGTCTAATTATAATAAGCATGACGGTGTACAGCAGTCTTGGTGGTCAACTTTGGTCTCTCCATTTAGTCCACTCATTGGTTCTTTGTCATGATCTGAATCCTCTGGCTGGGTTTTTGGAAGTCCCTTCCACTTTCAGTGTTACAGGAGGCCTTTTGGCCTAGATGAGAGGGGTATACAGTCCTTGGCCCTTGAGTATGTATTATTTGTTCAAAGCCTTGACCGTCTCCTGCTAGGGGAACCCAAGCCCATCCCTCTCTGGGTTGCAGGCCAGGGATCCTATGTGAAGTGGTTTGTGCCACTCTCTCCCAAACTCTTTTATTATTACCCTGATCTGCTTCTTCCCATGGTCTTCCTGCAAACCTTTCGTACCCTCTGTTTTTGCTTTTCAGAGGCTGTGGTTTCCTGTAAAAAAACAACAAGCAGCTGTGTGGCACTGTTAGTCTTAAAGTGCCACACAACTGCTTGTTGTTTTTTTACTGGACTAGACTAACACGGCTATCCCTTTGGAAACTGTGGTTTCCTGGGCACCTTTTCAATTTGTTACTGAGAGCCCTTGCTCTCATTGGCCCTTTTACTTCTCTTGCTCATCAGTCCATGCTCCCATTGCACAATGTTCCCTCTAAGCTGCACAGCTACACTGCCGCTGTCCCGCGCAGCGGGTGCTGCCCACCATGCACGGCCGGCAGCTAGATCCCCTACCTGGCTGGAAGACACTGTTTTCCAGCTGGCTGAGAGCTCCTCTGGAGCTGGGAGTTATTAAAACTCCTGTCCAGAGAAGCTCTGATGGAGCATGCTCAGAACATCTGAGCATGCTCCATCAGTGCTTCTCTGGCTGGAGGAGCAATGGCTTGGCCCCGCGCGGCCAGGTAAGCATGTGGGGGGGAGGGGAGGGCCGGCTGGGGAGTTGCTGGGGGGAGCGGGCTAGGGTAGGAGGAGGGGATCTGGCTGGCTCGGGGGTGGGCTTACTAGGAGAGCTGGGGGGACCATCAGGCCCATGGGAGGTGCAGGATCGGGCCCATGGGGGGCCTGTGCAGTGAGCAACTTGAGTTGCTCAGCTGCCTCAGGGCCTTAGAGTGAACACTGGCTCCCAAATGTCCTTACAGAGTCCTTCTTTAAGGCTGGACTCTCCTCCCCCAGCTCTCATCCTATAGCAGGGATTTTGGTTCAGCTGGACCTTAACTCATTTGGTCAGACAGGAGTTTCCCCCAGCCACTCTCCAGGAGCTGGGCAGAACCAGATTAAGGCAGGAGCTTTCAGTGCTGCAGCCCTGGGTTAAAGAGGGAGTAGGACCCTGCCGCTTCACCAAAATCTGTCACACTGATGGCCTCCCTGCCTTGTCCCCGGTCTGGTGGTCACTGTGCCCCAGCAGGGTCAAGACGTGCCAAGGTTGGCAAGTGTATATTTTAATTTTTACCGACAAGGTTGAATTTTTTTATGGGAACAGTACGTTTTTTACTGACAGCAGTAAAAATGGCTTACCTCCAGCATCCAGGCTCCCCTTCCCTCTCCCACTCATCCCCTGAGGCTCCCTGGCTTCTGCAGCAGCTGAAATTAAAGTGGCTCCTGCCGCTGAAAGAAAACTGCCATCAGAGGCAAATTTGGGAGCAGTAGGCTTGAAAAACAGAGAGAGCAGTAGATCCTCTGGACAGTTGCAATGACTCTTACAGGAGCAATGCCAGCTGTAGCTCATATGGTAGCAAAAGCCTTTCTGCCACAGGCCCCAATTTTGGCAGCAGGCTAATTTCTGTTCTGATGAGTGAGGAACAGATTTTTACAAATGCTTCTCTTTTCATTACAGACAGCAGTAAATTTCCCTTTCATACAGACGTCCGTAAATTTATGGATGGTTGGAAACCCTGAGCTGCAAGTCACGGGTCCCTGGCCCCCTCAGCACTGGCTGGGCTCTCATTCACAGCTGGCAAGGTCATGGGCCTCAGAACCTTCCTCATCACTGGCTGGGCCACAGGCCCTGAAATCCCTCCCACAATGCCAGCTGGACTGCAGGCCCCCTCAGCCTTCACTTTCCAGTGCCAGCTAAGCCCTCTCTACACCACAGCTCTGTCTGTGCAGTCAAGCCCTAAGTTGGGGCTCTCCAGACTATGGCTAACAGGCCATATCTGGCCCGAAAAGTACTGTTATTCAGCCTACAGGGAGCTGCAGCCAGGCTGGGGACTTTTCAAATCTCCTGCCCTTAGCATGCGCAGATGCCTGGCTCAGGGCAGAAGCAGCCTGGCCAGGGAGCACATTGGGACACCCCTGCAGCTCTGGCCAGGTAAGGGGGAAGGGGCCCTGGGGATCCAGGAGCTGGCAGGGAAGATGTTCAGGGGTGTCAGGGAGCTGGGGGGGGGGTTGGGGAGCTGGTGGGCAGATGGGAAAGGGGCCCTGTGGGGTCAGGGAGCAGGTGGGGAAGGACCTGGAGGGTTGGGGAGTCAGTGAGTGAGTAGGGAAGAGCCTTTGGGATCAAGGCATCAGTGGGTGAGGGCTGGGGAAGGGACCCAGGGGGTCAGGGAGTTGGTGGGGAAGGGGTCCAGGAGGTCAGGGGGTCAGCGGGTGGGGGGGTCAACGAAGGGACTTGGACGGTCAGTGGGGAAGGGGCCCTGGGGTAGGAGAGCTGGTGGGAAATGGCCTAGGGAGTCAGGGAATTGAGGTTTGGGGAGCCAGTGGGCAGGTGGGGAAGTGGCTGTGGGGGGGTCAGGGAGCTGGCAGGTGAGGGGTCGGGGCGTTGGTGGGGAAGGGCCTGGGAGGCTTGGGGAGCTGGCAGGCAGGTGGGGAAGCGGGCTAGAGAGCAGGGGAGGAAGGACCCCGGGGGTCAGGTAGCTGGCATGCAGCTGGGTTGAGGAAGGGGCCCAAGGCTTGGGGAGCCAGTGGGCGGGGGGGGTCAGTCAAGGGTCTGTGCCACTAGTAATAAAGTAAAAGCAAATTTGGCCCTCAGATGAAAAAGTTTGTAGATCCCCTGCCCTAAGTTACAACTGCATTTGCTCCAGTCGCTTAGACAGAGACAGACACACGCAGGAGCTCTATCAAGAGTTCTTAATACTACAATACCAACCTGGGAAAATGAAGAAACAGATTGACAAAGCCAGACAGGTAACCAGAAAGTCAACTATTAAAGGACAATCCCGACAAGGAAAACAACAGCACACCACTGATCATCACCTACGGCCCCCAAGTCAAACCTCTGCAGCACATCATCAAGGACCTATGCCCTCTAAAGCTTTGGGAGGTAGGCTAGTCCTCACTTACAGACAGTGCCCACCTTAAGCAAATACTCATCAGCACTACACACCATACAACAGAAACACTGAGGCAAGCACATATCCCTTCAACAAACCTTGTTGCCAACTCTGCCCAGATATCTATTAAAGTGACACCATCATAGGACCTAACTAAAACAGGCAGTCCATCAGGGGCTCATTGACCTGCACATCCATCACTGTGATATATGCCATCGTGTGCCAATGATGGCCCTCTGCCTTATACATTGGTGAAACTGGACTGTCTCTGCGCAAAAGAATAAATGGACACAAATCAGATATCAAGAATGGCAACATGCTACAGCTTCCATTTCATGCATCTGATTAAGTGATATTGCACCCACAAAAGTTCATGCGATAATTAAATGTGTTAGTCTTCAAAAGTGCCACAGGACTCCTTGTTTGTTTTGCTGAACTAGACTAATGTGGCTACCCTCTTGAATTTGAGCTGTTGATCCAAAAACTGGCAGGGAGTTAACTGTGATGCAGTTTTTATTGCCACTTTATATTGTATTTGACACTGAAGAACAAACATTGTCACAAAGGAGGTGAGGATACAACCTCATTTTCCCCCCATAGTCATAGAGGCCTAGGCATACATGGAGAAGTGTTCCAATGAACGACGCAGAGTTTGCAATTATGATTGTGTCACCAGCAGGTGCAATGGGTCCATGGGGCCTGTGCCCAGGGTCCCACCACAATGTGGGGGCCCTCCACCCAGCCAGCACTAGGGGGGAGCAGGGCGGGCCAGGTGCCATGCTCCTGCCCCATCCCAGGCCAGCTGATCCACCCCGAGGGGCAGAGTGGGCCAGTCCAGTGGCCAGGCTCTGCACTGCAGCCCTGTCCCCTCTGGGGGCAGGGCAGACCAGTGCAGCTGGCTGGCATACAGTATGGGCTCTGGCACAAATTTGGGCTGCACTGGAAGCCACACTGCGTGTGCCAGTCAGCTTCACCACCCCAGGGGCTGACCAGCTGGGCAAGGGCCATTTCTTGCCCCAGAGGTCCCCCCCGGCAGTGCTGGCCCACCCACAGAGGGCCAGGGCTCCAGACTGCGCAGTTGCAAGCACGGGGAGGCCCAAGGGCCCTATGGCCCCTAATCCAACCCTGGTCATGAGTCTGATGATGCTTTTCTTAAAGCCCATCTCTTGGAGTCAGGGGATGATGATGTCATGATAATCAGAACCTTCATTTTAAAAAAGTATTGGTTATAGAGAAAAAGACTGAAAGTGTGAACCCTAGAGGATCGAAACTCAGAAGCCAAATAAAACGAATCCCAATTTGATTATTTTCACCTAGTGACGTTTACATCATCGTTGCTATTTTTGTGTACTAGCTCATGATTATTTTAGTGGTAGGTGTGGGCACTACTGATAGAGCACCTTTTGCACATAGAGGCTCAGGAAATAATTGTGCCTAGAGAAGGGACAATCCCTTCCTGAGCTCCCCTCGATCTGCGCAGCCTGCTCACTACTGCAATGTAAAGGATCTTTGTGTAAATGCCCAGGCTGGCTATCACACAATATAGGTCTGATGTTACACACCCTTACATCACACTTAAAAAGGAATGCTCATGTAAGGATTTTCTTGTCAGTATTTTTATGATTGGGCCCTAGGTGATGTGCCCACACACTATCAATTTTTTTCTTTCAGATTCATGGGTTCCTGTAATAAAGGTTTCAAAGTTTTAAATATTATCTTAATTATCGATATAATGTGTTTATTGTTTATTGGCCTCGTCCAGAGGATGTGTCCTACTTTCCCTCTTGTTTTCTTGTTTCATGACAGTTCTTGTTTTCTTGCTTTCAAAATCCCTGATCGTACAGCAAGCATTTGTTTAACCTGAATTTTAATTTCAGGTTCTTTTTAATTGGTTGGCAAAACTATACCACCAGCCTTGGATCATCTCCAGGTTACAATCTGTGCTGCAATAATTCATTCATTTGGCACCTGTAAATGCTCTCCAAGTGAGATCAACAAATGCTTTGCAAAAGATAAAACAAGTTTAAATGAGCATTAACATGAATTATGACAAAACAATGACAAATGTACTTACTTAACATATGTAACTGTAAAGTGCGAAATGGACTAAGACTAAAAAACTCATTTCAGATAGTCCACAAAACATTAGATCAATGTTTAGAAATTGTTTTCCCTTTTACAAAGCCATGTAAATCATCTTTTTCCAGCAGGTTTCAGAAGTATTTTCAGTTTATGCTCCCTGAAAAGTACTCAGGTTCTGAGGGGACTATTGCAGATTGTTCTTGGAGCCAACTGGTCAGGTTTTTTTTTTCTTTTTTTTTCTTTTTTGGTCATGAACCTTCCCTCACAGATCAGAGTCTTTGCTTCATTAATTAATTTTAAATGTTCATCTGTTTGACTCTACCTCCTCCTCCTCTTCCACCATTTCTGTTTTAGTGTTCATTTAATCTAGGTTTATTTTCACAACCCAATCCTTGATGTTACTTGCCATTTACAGGGGACAGTCATTGAATGGATCATCAGTATTTGAGCAGGCCATTATTACTGCAGTCCCTCAGTATTCTAGCAAAATTTTCATTACAGACTGTTTTAGAGACAAAGCTAACATTGGCAGTTATATGATCTCAGTTAATAGGTTTCAGTATGCCAAAAAGCATGGTTAATTGTCCAGTACTGCTGGCCCCTCCTTGTGAGTCCCAAGCATGAACAGATCTCAAGCTGCCAAAAGCAGAGGAAATCATACTATGAGTTGTCTTTCTCAGTTCTGTTGCCAGAGAACTTACGTGGGAGGAAGTGGTCCCATGATGAATTTCCTTTCCCTCTGCCCCTGCTATTGGAGAACAACACTGGGTTATTAGTCTGTAAATTCTTATAAGAGGTAGGATGCCATGCAGCATTTTCTTTGCCTGGAGTTAGAGTAGGTTTTAGCTTTTCTTGGAGGAGAAAGAGGAAAAGAGGATGAGTATGTCTTTATTACTTCCAGCAAAAGTTTCTTAGCAGAGCTGTAGTTCTCCCCCTCTCCATCAACCCCCCCACCTCATCCCCCACTAGCGGTAGTGGTGGATTCATTAGGCAAATATTGGCAGAAACAAGCAAGCATACAAAGATTATGAAACAGCTTGCCTACACATGGAATCTGAACTGCATGCCTCACATTAATATCCTGTTATTCTTACTACCTAAGAGAAATGCTCAACAATAGTGACCATTGGAAAGGTAAAGAACAATTCCTGCCTAAGTACCTGAAGAATTCAAAAAGCTTCCTGGTGTTTGCAAGGACATAAAGCTCAGCTAATAGATTCGTCCTAAACCAAATAAAAATTAATAAATGTTAATTTGGTTTTACAGCTGTCATGGATCCTATTGTGCACTCTGTACCAGCCCCCCATAAGAACTGATGAGAGGGAAATTCAAGCCTGCTGAACGTGAACAGGCTGCAACATTGCCACACAACTCCTTGGGTTTTTTGCCAGTCTGTAAGTGCCACATGACTCCTTGTTTTTTTTTGCTGGCCTAGACTAACATAGCTATCCCTTTGGAAATTGCAACATTGTTACCTCTCTTAATCTCTCTAGATTTCCGGGCACTGACTCTTAATTTTCTATCCTTTCTTGGAAGTGGAGCACCTCAATTCATCCACATCACTTACCCTCAAGACCAGCACTGAGCCCCTCACAAGATAGCACAGTGACATCAACTCCCCTTTGAGAACATCACCCCCAAAACCGGTGAAGCTTCTGGGTCACAGTTTAACTTCCTCGGGGACCCACAGTAGTTGTGATGCATGTAACACATTTTGCACAGAACCTAACACATTAATGCACTATCTTTTATATCCCCCCTTGATTTTCTTAGCACTGCAGAGTTGGAGACAGAGCTGCTTTGTTTTTAGGGCAATTTGGCTCAAAAAAGCAGACAGGATCCTCTCTCTCCCATTAGCTTGCTCTATGCTGAGAAAGCTTCCTCTTTGCTGTCTAAAGCTTCCTCTTCTTGTCTGGCACATTCTGTATAGCTTTATAACAGGATCCTGGCCTACTAGATGAAATTGGGTGTTCCATTTGAGGTGTGTACTAATTTGTTGTAATGAGGCATGCTCCCAGGCTGGGCAGTGGATCCAGGTCAAACTGGTGAAAGCAGTCAAGGGGTTGCCTATGCTCTTCCCCAGGCAAGCAGAACACCATACCTGGGCTGAGAGATAGGGGATGATGCTTGCTGGCGATCTAAGCCAGCACCCTGAAGATTAGAAATGGTTGAAGGCTGGGAATGCTAAAATACAGATATCTCCAGGCAAGAGGTGGAGCCACATCTGCAAAAGAAAAAAAAACATTGGGAACCAGTGGCTTAGTGGGTAGACAAGGTGACTTAAGTGTGGGTTTGAGACCAATGTTAGGCTTTTTTGCGGATGACACCAAACTGGGGGGAACAGTAGACATGTTGGAGGGCAAGGACAAGATTCAGGGAGACCTAAATAAATTGGAACAGTGGGCCAATAGAAATCTTATGAGGTTCAATAAGGACAAGTGTAAAATCCTGCACTTGGGACGGAAAAACCCCATGCACTGCTACAGGCTGGGGAACATTCAGCTAAGTAGCAGCAGTGTAGAAAAGGACCTGGGGGTCATGGTGGATGGGAAGCTAGCTATGAGTCAGCAGTATGCTCTTGCTGCCAAAAAGGCCAATGGCATACTGGGCTGCATCAAAAGAAGTATTACCAGCAGATCAAGGGGATGTGATCATTCTGCACTGGTGAGGCCACATCTAGAATACTGTGTTCAGTTTTGGGCTCCCCACTACCAAAAGGACAGGGACATGCTAGAGAGAGTCCAGTGGAGGGCAACCAAAATGATTAAAGGGCTGGAGCACAAGCCCTATGAGGAAAGACTGAAAGCATTAGGCTTATGTAGTCTGCAGAAGAGAAGATTGAGGGGGGATTTGATAGCAACCTTCAACTACTTGAAGGGATGCTCCAGGGAGGATGGAGCTCGACTGTTCTTGGTAGTAACAGAGGACAGAATGAGGAGCAATGGTCTCAAGTTGCAGTTGGGGAGGTCGAGGCTGGATATTAGAAAAAACTTTTTTACTAGGAGAGTGGTGAAGCATTGGAATGAGCTGCCAAGGGAGGTGGTGGAATCTCCATCTTTGGAGGTGTTTACGGCCCGGCTGGACAAAACCATGACTGGGATGGTTTAGTGGGAGTGGTCCTGCCTCTGGCAGGGGGTTGGACTAGATGACCTATGAGGTCCCTTCCAACCCTATGATTCTATGAAGGTGGAGGAACACCCAGTAGGAGCAGGTGGTATGAGATATGGTGAGAGACACCAGAACTGAGTTGAGGAAGCCATTGTGAGAGATGCCAGTCCAGAAACGTACCACAGATGGGACTTGGTGATTGATGCTGAACTGTAGGGATGAATGTGCTATTTGGACCATACTGGGGTAGGGAAGGATTCAGGCTTGTGGTAGTGGAAGCTTTGATAATAATCCCCATAAAAAGAGGGCTATCATGTACTCTGAAGGCTGTACTGAGTTTATGTGGGGAATTGAGGAAAAACTGAGAAAAGGGGCCACTTGCATGTTTCCCCTAGAGGATGTGTTTACATACTATTTAACATCCTTCCCCAACCTACCCTGCCCCAGCTTCTTTTGTTTTGACTTTTAGGTAACTTTCCACCATTTCTGCCTTTACCATCCTTTCAGAGAAGGTAAGCTAACATGCAGCTGCCCCATTGTTCAGGTGTTTGAATCTGAATAGGGCTACTGAGACCTAAGTGCCAGTCTAGTGCAGTGGTCTTCAAACTTTTTTCTCAGGACCCAGTTGAAAAAAAAAAAATTATGCCCGTGACCCAACAATTCCATCTTTGAGAAATGCATTCCAGTCTTTTGGTGGTGGCAGCAGGGGGCACCATGACCCACTACCTGAGGGTTCACAAACCAGTACACAGTTTGAAAACCACTGCTCTAATGTATCTCTATGTACTAATCAGGATCTGTCAGCAACAGTGGAGCCACATACTGGCTATAGGTATTTATAACACAAGTTTTTCACAGGATCAGCCAGAATTCATCAAATATACAGGCATAGCTCCAGCCGGGGTGTCGCTGGCCAGGGGAGGGACCCAGGTCACAGGCCTAGGCCCCGCTCCTGCTCACAGGCCCCGCCCCCAGCCTGAAGGCCCCGCCCCCTGGCCAGGGAGAGGGACAGGCGCCGTCGCGCCGCCGTGGGCAGCTAGGCCGCGTATCCCCCGGCTGGGGCCAGGGCCGGAAGTGGCTGCAGGAGGCTGGCCCCGCATCCCCAGCTGGGGACAGGGCCGCCACAGCCGTGGGCAGCCGGGCCCCAGATCCCTGGCTGGGGACGAGGCCGCCATGGCCACAGGTGACCAGGGCCCGGATCTCCAGCCCAATTGGGCTGGAGATCCGGGACACCGGCTCTGGGGTTCGGGGCACATGCCCCGGCATGCCCAGGACCAGCAATGCCTCTGGCTCCAGACCATCTCAATAGTACAGTATTATAAATCGATTCCCTTTCAAAAACTTTTAAAAGCTATTTGTCTTACATCTGGCATGAAACCCAACCATTTCTAGGAGGATAGGACAGAAAATACAGTAATGTTTGAGGTATATTTGATAGTAGAAGATGGATAAAAAAGGAGTTATTTAAACTAATTTAATTAATGCCCTGGTGAATTTTAAGAATATTGTGTTATCTGTGAACATAAACACAGATCAGTAGCTGAATTAAGGAAGCACTGTTAGTCTGCACCTGTTGGATTTCAAACTGAATTCAGACCTTGTTTCAGTATTCCAGTTGGGACTGGCAGTTGCTGTAGGGATTAAATTATTTAAAGCCTTCAGATGGTTAGTGTAGGCAAGCAGAAGCTTATAAAACACTTAATCTATTTTTTAAAATCTCTTAGTATGGTTGCTTTACTTAGACCAAAAGTATACATAACACACACCTGCCACGTTCTGAAGCTTCTTTGTAAGACACTTAAAATTTATCAAAAAATAAAGTTCTTTAAACATTTACTATTTCCTTTTTCTTACAGCATACTTTCTGTGAGATTGTCTTAAGCAAATGATGTCCCTACGTAAAGGAAAACAAAACAAAACAAACCTTCCACAGTCTTAAGTTCTTTTATAAGGACTAAATCTTGAAACTGTTTGTCCCAGGCAATCTAACTTTCTGATAGTGAGTTACCTAATATTTTCCTTCACAATTTCTTTAAAGAAAAGAGATAATATTCTAAAAAAAAAAAAATCCTCAAAACTATTTTTCTAGACTTCTCAGTAGCACTATGATTAAGAATGATTGCAAAATGTTTTAAATTCTGGAAAAAATTTTCTGTAAAGTAGTAGTATTGTGATCTACCTCTGCAAAAGAACAATAAAGCAGTTCCAAAAATTGATAATGTTGTCTTACTTGTTGCATAATGTTTTACTTCTTTTTAGAAAGCTAACAGTAAGTAATAAATAGTCACATATGGAGTGGACTGAGAAACAATCTGGATAACTTTGCAACATGGGATTAATTAGGTAAATCCTCTTAGGATGATTAGCCATTACTTAGATCTCAAGTTTATTTTTTTCATTGCTTGCTCCCCTACTAATGTCTTTTACTTGTCAGAGTTGATTACTCTACTTTCAGTTTTGCATCAAATTGAAGCACAATAGATTAAATGTACATCCTCTGAAAGCAAAGAATAATAATACATCCAGGTAAAGCAATATATCACCTGCACTCACTAGACTAGTAGGTCTAACTAGGGGACTTCTCTATGCACAAATTAATGTAAAAGAATTGCCATTTTCTGGATTTTGAGCCTGAATACAAAGTAACAGTAGAAGAATATATATTCTTCTCATGGTATGGGGATTTGGATATCTAGTTGCTAACAAAGATGGAAAAATAACCATCAGGGAAATAAGATCACTTCCAGAGCACAGTTTCTAGAGTATATATTGGGGTTTTAAGGTTTTATTTGGGAGGGTGAGGGGGTTGCTAACTTTTGTAGGACATCCCCCCCCCCAAAGTGTCGCTTCTACTGAGAAAATGGAGAGGGCATCAGGCAGAGAACCAGGAATGGTGGGTTACTCACCAGTAACTGTCCTTCTTCGAGATGGGCTGCTCACATCCATTCAGTAATAGGTGTCTCTGTGCTGGAGCACCGGATTGGTGGGAAAACTTTTGTCCCAGCCTGTCAAGAGAGGGCAGGCGGCCACCACCCCTTGCGCCACCCTGTGGCTATATATATCGCCACCTCCCGACCCCTCCTCAGTTCCTCAGAGTCGCCAACTCCAGATGCGGAGATAGAGGGGAGGGACCTGAATGGATCTGAGCAGCCCATCTCGAAGAAGGACAGTTACTGGTGAGTAACCCACCATTCTTCTTCAAGTGCTGCTCGGATGCATTCAGTAATAGGTGACTACTAGCCATGCTGATGGATAGCGGGTGGAGTTGGGTCTTCCGCCTTCAGCACAGCAAAAACGCCCCAGAAGGGAAGAAGCCCAGCAAACAAAATTCTAACCAGAAACAAGAGACAAATGAGGCTCTTGACTTGGCACAGAACAACAACAACTGAGGGTCACCCCAAAGTCAGGGGGAGGGCCGAACCCGCCGAGACATATAAATGAGGGCAGGATAGACCAAGGTCACCATAACGAGGATGAAGAACCAGGGGCGCCGCAGGCCCTGCCCCAGCCAGCAAGCCATGCCCACTGGCCAGGGACAGGGCCAGGCATGGCTGCGCCACCGCGGGCGGCTAGGCCCCACATCCCTGGCCGGGGCTGGGGCCGGTAGCAGCCGCAGGAGGCTGGGCCCCGCATCCCCTGGCCCGATTGGGCCGGAGATCTGGGGCACTGGCGCTGGGGTTCGGGACATGTGCCCTAGGGTGCCCAGCACCAGCAACGCCCCTGTGAAGAATGCAACATGAAAACATAGAGGGTTGTATTTGGAAGCTCCACCTAAGTGGTCTAGCACAAGGTATGAAGACCAGAAGACAGGCGTCTGGCCATGGGGCCTTGCAGCGTGAGCTCGTTAGGGAACGCTAGAGGCCAACAGGAGCAGGGTTAGCCATAATGACCGTGGCCCACACAGGAAACAATAGAAAGGATGAATATTATCCCATGGGCTGAGCACATCAAGGCCTGAGCCAGGATTCAAAGAGTCACGGTGTAGCCTGGGCAGATGTGGGCCAGACAGGTAGCCGCGGGAGGGATGAACATTATCCCCTGGACTGACCACGACCAGCCCTAGTGGGCCCTGGTCGATGAGAGTAGTAGTGAAATTACGTATTTACATAGGGGAAAAGGGAACCTCCAGATCGATTAGGAAGGGTCTGGGCAAGACACTTCAAGCCAGTGCACTGAAGGCCAAAGCCAAAAGTGGTGTGGTAGGAGGCACAGGGCATGCCGGCTACAGGATCTCAAGTTAGTACGCAAGGTGTCTGCTTTGAAAGGGGTATGGTACCGAAACCTGGATTTCTCGCTGGAGGGGTACTCCAGGGCATTAGCACCCACAAGGAAGTGGAATGGCCTGTGGTGATGCTGATGGTTTGGTACCTATAAGAGCCCGGGTAATACGAGAACTTGTGGAGAGGGAGTGAGTGAGAGAGAGAGAGCCTGCTTCTTGGCCTGTAATCCTGTGGGACTCCAGCAACACGAAGATATGTGCAAAAGGCGGAAGGGAGGGCGGGAAGGATGCCAGCTATCACTTGGCTACCCAGTTGAGGTGGCCAAAGGGCTGGTAGAGATGCCGCACAGGGATATGGTCTTATGTGCCTAGGGCACCACCAAAAGGATAGTTTCACAGCTATATTGCACAAACGTGAGCACCAGGGGGAAGACACGCTGATGTGGAGCTCCCCCCCCCCCCCGAAATATGGTTGTCAGGGGATGGAGAAGTCATCTTCTGATAACCTAGGAAGCAAAACTACTTGTAGAGTATCGACCATGGAATCCCAGAGGTATCCTCGATTTAGAGAACCTGATGTGGAAGGTTATTTCCAGTCAAGGAACCAGATGGCATTCCTCGTAGGGGGTACAAGCCTCTGAATTCTGAGTGTTTCAGAAACAGGAGCTGTAACCTGTTTCCCTCTGTTTATTGCATATAGATATATGAGGAACATATATCATCTGGTCCCTCAAGGAGGTGAGGGGATCAATTGCCCTGATAAGGTCATCACCAACATCGCATAGACAGAGCAGTACTGGGAGCTTGCTGTGATGGAGAGGGGGTCTCCTGGGGGGAGCATTCCCGTGGGCAGAAACAGAATGGCAATGGCGCCAAAGTGCGGCACGAGGGTCACTTAGAGCCCCTTGATGGCCCTTCCTCCGGGCTAGAAACAGGAAAAGGAGACCGAGACTCCAGGGGTGATACTGGTGATGGCAAGGTGATATGTTGCCGTGGGGATGGCCCTACGGTACCGGGCTCCAGTTGAGTGGAAGATGGGGGGCTATATGGCGAGGGAGAGCAGTGCCCATGTTGAATCCAGGCCTTAGATGTAAAGGCCGGTTTGTCCCTTCTCGCTGGGATTGGGGCAGGTGGTGCGGGGAGGAGGGGGAGGGCTCAAGCAGCCTCCACTGCTTCAGGGGTGGACAGCACGAGGAGTGACTCTGCATGGCCCCGTGGCAAGTCCTCACCTGGGGAATGGGGACTGCTTGGTTGGGAGGACTCCCGCTTCTGCGGCACTGGGCTATAGCGAGCCTGCGGTACCAAGGGTGACTGTGGCCAGTGCCGGGGTGAACTCGGCACCAGTAAGACCGGGCTGTACCAAGCCAGCGGTGCCAGAGATGACATCGAACAGTGCCAGGGTGATCCAGGTACCAGTGGTACCAGGCTGTGCCACTGGGGTGATCCGAGTACTGGTGGTGCCAAGGTGCCTGGAGGCGACCTCGAGCAGTGCCGAGGTGCCAGGGTGCTGGGTTGGTGCCGGGGTGCCAGGGTTGGCACAGAGGTTGTGTGGGCAGCTACCGATGGTACGGTGCCATGTACGCTCCGATGCTGAGCTGGGTCTCGGCGCTGGGCAAGAACCTGAAGCCTTGGGTGGAGAGTGCCGAGCCTCCTCAGAGGCTAGGGCATGGCGTCGTTGTTCCCTCTCCTTGATGGTCTGAGGTTTAAAGGAGAGGCACAGGGAACAGGATGAGACCATATGGTCTTTGCCCAGGCACCTGAGGCACTTCCCGTGGGGATCATTGCGGGGGAAGGCCCTGCCGCACTTGCTGCAGGGTTTGAATCCTGGCATGATCAAACGATGTTCTGGTCTGACAGAGGGCTTCTGTGGTAGAACTATGCCCATGAAGAGGTGCTCCCAGTCAGGCGAAAAGCTCATAAAGAGAAGGACAGGCTGCTTGCGTTTGCAAGGAGTGGACGTTCCAGATCTGACACGCAAGGTGGAAGAAATTAAACTGAGGAGGGGTTGGGAGGTGGCCATATATATAGCAACGGGGTGGTGCGAAGGGTGGTGGCCGCCTGCCCTCTCCTGACGGGCTAGGACAAAAGTTTTCCAACCAATCCAGCACTCAGGGCACGGAGACACCTATTACTGAATGCATCCGAGCAGCGCTCGAAGAAGAAAGTTGGATTTTATTGTCAGTAACCCACTAACCTACTGGGTGACTTCTGCAAACCACTTTATTACTTTGGTCCCTAGTTTCTCCATTTCAAAACAAGAATGGGAAATTTACCTTCCTTTTACTGCTCTGACATGTATGGATGAAGAGCAGTATATTGGAGCTGAACATTAACGAATTTTAGTAATGTTATTTTTGGAATGTATCCACTGTGAAGTGATGAATCCAATTAATTTATTCTGGATTTTGTTCAGCTAATACACAGCATATGCCTTTTAAATTTAAAGTACATATTTTGGCATCTGATTCAATACAGCCCTTTTTTGTCTTAAGTTCCTCTTCCTTTCTTGAGAATATGATCGGGTATAGATGGGAGCAAACTCAGAAGTTATTATGGGAGGAATGGTGGTGGATTATCACAGAAGGGAATGACCACTGAGGAGATGGATTCATGGCTGTGGCAAATTACCAGGAGGTCAGCTGCTCACCATCTTCAGACATGAATAAATGGATTTTAGTTACATTGTACTTGAGAAAATTGGGGGAAAACATAACTCAGCGTAAAAATACATATGAGCAGAAAATGGGATCTTCTCCCACGAAAGCTCATGCAAAAAATAAATCTGTTAGTCTTAAAGTGCCACACAACTGCTTGTTGTTTTTTTACTTTTACAAATAGCCATTTTAGGAATGCAGCTGCTTGGCTCTGCAAAATTAAAAAAAAAAAAAAAAAAAAAAAAAAAAAGTCAGAGCCATGTGTGAATACTGGAAGGAAAGGTCTAATGCCTCATAAGTATTTAGGTTCCCTGCTTTCATGGAGTTAAATGGAAGTTAGGAGCCAAACAATCTGGGACAGGGTTTCTAAAAGAGGGCAATTCATGTCATTGTAGTAAAAATACCAATGACTTGTCAACACTTTTCATTCCACCTTTTTCCACTATGTGTCTCAGCTCTGCTAGAGCTTCCTGAGCTGGACACTTGTTAGATTGCTGTGCTTGTGTCCCACCATACTGGCCTTGTGTGCCTTTCAGTTTGCCTTGGTTTGAGTGGCCTGCAGCACTGTCTCATTCCTTGGCCTCTCTGGCACACTTCCTAGGAACAGGCTGTCATCTCTTCACATGAAGTGCCAAAGGGGTAGCCATGGTAGTCTAGTTCAGCAAAACAAGCAAGGAGCCCTGTGGCACTTTTAAAGACTAACAAATTTATTTATCTCATGAGCTTTAATGGGAGAAAATCCCACTTTGTCACTTTGAAGATGAGGAACTTACAGAATGGGAGGAAAATAAATGCAGGGAAGAGTAAGTCATATGATCAAGTCAGACAGTTACAGCAAATCAGTGCAGTAGTTTAGATTCAAACATGGAGGAACAGCATATAGAGGAAGATGAGGTCAAATCACCCTGTTGTAATGAGAAAAAATCTGCACCCCACTCCCCAAAAATCCAAAGTCCTTGTCTCACCATGTAAAAATAATAGATTTTGTTATTTGTCTTCTCCTTTTTGAGTCTTCACAGTCCAATGGGGTCATATTTTGAATCATTCTCCATGGCCCTGAGGCCTAGAAACATACTTTGTCATTAAAATTGAAGGCTGAAAACATCACAATTCATTTGACTCCAGGAGCTGAGAGCTTAAAGAAAGCAGTAATTAGCTTGGTACTTATGACAAAATCATGGGAGTTGACAACACTGTTAGTGGTGCACCTCTACCAATGGAGAAGCAAAGTCGCATTTGCTCCCTAGAAAAGATTCACTATCATTTGTTCCCCTCTATTCATTGTGATGTGAACCTG
This sequence comes from Podocnemis expansa, assembly GCA_007922195.1. Taxonomy (NCBI): domain Eukaryota; kingdom Metazoa; phylum Chordata; order Testudines; family Podocnemididae; genus Podocnemis; species Podocnemis expansa. The sequence continues at coordinate 122,501,586 of ML681963.1, forward strand.
CCAGTTGCCAGGGCTCCTGCAACAAGTTCAGTTTTGAGGCAGCTGGAGAATGTGCAATAATGAATTTCCCATGGAACAGAAATTCCAAGTTTCAACCAGCTCAGTTTATAATCCTTACACAAACTGCTTCTAATAACCACTGTAAAGTTGGAAAGGTCCCTCAAAAAAGGACCAGGCAATACAAACAACACTGACAAGGTTTATTTATGGTGCCTGGAACACTGAATACTGGACAAGATAGTTTCAGCTCCAAAATGGAAGTTACATGGCAATTGCTTATATACACATACTGCTTGTTTACTGGTTTAAACTAGTTTTCTAACAGCTCTTTGTTTCCTTTGGGAAAAACAACTCTACATATGTTGAAAGAGTGAGACAGTGAGAGGGGGTGGTCTCGACAGGTAGAGGAATACTAACTTTTGTATAAGGCAAGGGGGACCCAGTTGGATAGGTATGTGACATCACACAGGGAAGGGTATGTGACAGGAGTCATGGGTTCCGGGGAAAATACATAATAAAAGACAGCCTGCATGCTGCCTATCTGGTCAGCCTGTGTATTTATGAGGCCTAGTATGTTTGCATGGATAACTTATCTCAACACCATACACACACTTCTAATAATCTTTTTGCACTTCAATTTGTCCCCTGTGCTCCACTGAGGATTAGTGTGAAAAAAAGGTCAATTTTTCTGTGAATTTTCTGTAAATTCCCCATCTTCAAGCATCTGATGAAGTGGGATTTTCTTTCACAAAAGCTCATGCAATAAATAAATTTGTTAGTCTTTAAAAGTATCACCAGACTCCTTGCTTGTTTTGCTAATCGAGACTGACATGGCTACCCCTTTGTAACTTGTCACAATACTAAAATTATATTTTTATAACTATACACCAATAATCTATATTAAATGAACATAACTAAGATTGCAAATTCAAGCACTCAAAAGATAGGAAATACCCTAAAGTACACATTTATGAATATTAGGTAAATATGCATTTCCTCGCTATATTTTAATTAAAAGATAGTATTTTGAAGTTGCAATTCAAGTAGCAAGGTGCTAAAGTAGCTACCACTAAACACCAACTAGAGCTTTTCCATATCATCTCCTCAGTAACTTTATTCTAATTTAAACACTTGTTAATAAGCAGATAAATCAAACTTTCATGCAGTATGTAATAGATACAACTATTTCATAAGAGATGGATGAAGAGAGATATACCCTACTGTGTAGTTATTAGTTTCTAGTACAGTAGATGAGTTCTCTCTGCATGGCACTGAAGAAATGTAATTAAATACTCAGAATAACATATGATGAAATAGGTAAGTGTGAATAATTATTGACAAAAGATTTCTGTATTTTAAAAGAAATATCTGTTATACTCTTTCTAAACTCATAAGTCAGTAGTTGTCATTATGCCAATTTGGAGAAAGTATCATGGTTTTTTGTAACCTCTAAAAGTGAATGGAAACATTAAGGAACTGACCTTATTAAAAGCAGCTTGGATCCCAAACAGGTATTTTTACTTGCAGTTTCAGCAAAAGTATATTTTTAAATTATTGTTCTTCTTTTGTACGCCTGCAAAGGTTGCCAATGTAGTGCTTCTGTCAACTATCTGAACATAAATGGAACTGCTGGAGTTAGTAACAGTCATGATCAGGGCTTGAAAAATCCATCTGCCCAATTGTAGGTGGAGGATGACTATCAGGGACCATTATTTTTTTTACGTTGCTTAATAGGTTTAGTTCTCAGAGTTATGAGTGTCTGGAACATTTTTCAATCATTTGTCTATGAATGGAAAGTCTGTTTATGGAGAAAAATTGTTTATGGAGAAAAAAGAAACACCAGATGAAATCCTGGTCCCATTAAAGCAAATGGCAAAACTCCTACTGATGTCAGTGCAGCCAACATTTCATTCCCCTTGTAGATTTCCCTAAGATTCTCAATGTTTTTATTTCATTTTCAGAGAAGGAAAAGATTTAGGGATCCACAAAATACTAAAACAAGCAAGGAGTCGTGTGGCACTCCCACAAAAGCTTATGCAACAAATAAAATTGTTAGTCTTTAAGTGCCACACGACTCCTTGCATGTTTTGCTGAACTAGACTAACATGGCTACCCCTATGGAACAAAATACTAATCAATACTTGAGCAGGCAAACACTGTACTGTTTGGTCCTAGACTCCTAGGGACTTGTGAAATGACAGGGCTCGGTGTGCTGATAACACCACTACCTATTATGCTGACTGGTATTGGCTCATTCATTCTTGTACTGTCTGTCTTTCTGTAGCCATCAATTGTCTTATGTTTAGACTGTAAACTCTTTGGGGGCATGGACTATCTTTTTGTAGCACTCTGGTGTCCTGCTCTATACCTGGGACCTGTAGGTGCTATGCATATGCAAACAAACAAATTACTAGGTTTTTTTTTAATATGGTGAATAACTATATACTAACCCACTTTTGTAGACACATGTTACTGTCTCTCTCAGAAAGCAAGAGACCCAAGGTTATGATACCAAGTTCCAACAGGGCAGCTGTGTTACTCTAGTTCAGTAAAACAAACAAGGAGTCTAGTGGCACTTAAAGACTAACAAATTTGTTTATTGCATGAGTTTTCATGGGAGAAAATTACACTATCTCAGACAGTTATGATAGGATCAGAGAAATACAGGGCTGGAAGAGACCTTGACAGTTCATCTTGTTCAACTCCTTGTGCGGAGATAGGACCAAGTGTACTGAGATCCTTCCAGAAATGCATTTGTTCAATCTGTCCTTAAAAATGCCCAGTGTCAGCAATCCTGCAACATCTTGTGGAAACCTATTCCAGTTTAGTTAGAAAGCTTTTTTCAATATCTATCCGGAACCTCACTTGCTGTAGATTAAGCCAATTACTACTTGTCCTACCTTCAGTGGACATGGACAACTGTTCACCTCTGTTCATTTTATAGCGGTCTTTAACAACTTTGTAGACTGTTAGCAGCACCCCCACCACACTTTTCTTGAGACAACATGCCCAGATTTTGTAACACTTCTTCATAGATAAGTTTTTTAAAAATCTTTTATCCTTTTTGTTGCTCTCCTCTGGACTCTCTCCAGCTTGTCCACTTCTTTCTTGAAGTGTGGGCCCCAGAACCAAACACAACACTCCATCTGAGCCCTCACCAGTGCTTAGCAGAACAGGACAATTGCATTCTGTATCTTACATATAACAGTCCTGTTAATAAGTCCTAGAATGATATTAGCTTTTCTTTTTTCCCCATGTTCATCATCTTGTTGACTCCTATTCAATTTGTGGTCCACTATAACAGCCAGATCCTTTTCAGCAGTACTACCACCTAGCCTGTTATTCACCATTTTGAAGTTATATATTAGATATTTTTCCTTCCAAAGTGTAGTACTTTGCATTTGTCTTTACTGAATTTCATCATGTGGATTTCAGATCAGTTCTCCAGTTACCAAAGTAATTTTGAATTCTAATCCTGTCATCCAAATTGTTTACAACTACAACCAGCTTGGTGTCATTTGAAAATTTTATAAGCATGCTCTCCATTCCACTATCCAAGTCAATAATGAAAATATTGAACAGTACCAGACCCAGGAGAGATCTCTAAGAGACCCCGACTATCTACAGTTTAATAGAAAACTATTGATAACTACTTTGGTATGGTCTCTGAACCAGTTTTTCATTCACCTTATGGTTATTCCATTTAAATCATATTCCCCTAGTTTGCTTATGGGAGTGTTAAGTGGGACTGTATGAAAAGCCTTACTAAAATCAAAATATAAATCATGCCTGAACGTGCCTCAAATCACATTACTCCTAATCCACTGGCTTATTCCCAAGTCTTCTATAGTTAATAACTAATAATGTTAAAGATACCAGCAATGCATGTTGCATCATTAAAAACCTATCATGAAACAGGATGGCTAGAGCAGTCTTTCCCAACCAGTGCGCTCTGGCATACAGGTATGCCCTCAGGCCAGAGAAGGCGTGCCATGGAATTTTTTGAAAAACTTCTCAGAGTGCTGTATTGGCTCATGAATATTCATGCATTCATTTGGAGACTATATGGTGTTGTGCCTCAAAATAATTAAAGGTATGAAGGTGTGCCATGGCAGAGAAAAGGGTGGGAACCTCTGGTCTCGAGTGATGCAAGGACCCATATGAGAAGTGTAAAGCAAAGAACAAAAATGGCAAATAAGAAAAAGAATTCCCTGTGTTATATATTGGGCACATTCAAAATTCACTGCTATATGTAGAATTGTGTGTGCTGTTCCCATGGTTGTTGCCATGGAAACTGCTGAAAACTGACCTGTTGTATCAATGTGGAACATCTGTAGTAGGAGAAAACCTTCAGTATTTTCAGATGCAACTCTCCCATGAGGCCACCATCCAAGAGATGTTTGAACTACTAAACTCAATAAAGCCTCCTCACAGGATCCCTGCTTTTTAAAAAAATGTATTGCATTAATTTTAATATATCAATGGAACATATAAAACCAAATAAGCTCAATACTAAAACCTTGTCTGCCTGCATACTAAGTGTTTGTAGTGTTCCAAAACAAATTAAATAGCAGTTTAAAATCTTTAAATGTACAAAAAGCAGTAGAATGGAAAGTCCATAACTACTGAACTTGTAAAGTTTTCCTTGCTGTTCAAATTGGTGTGCAGGGAAGATCCAGGGATCTGAAACTGTGCCCTGAAAACACTCCTCTGAGTTACTTAAGATGTCCCAGTGTATTTTACATACATGGCTGTGATGTATCACACCATTTTTCAATCTCTGTGTCTGATATCATGCACAACCTTCTCCATTTGGCAAACAGAAAGAAAAATCCAGAGTGTAAACTGCTATTTTGTGAGAAATGCAGAGGCAGCTTTTGGGGTAAGTGAAGCAGGTGGCTGCCTAGGGCCTCAAGCAGCAAGGGGCCCCATAGCAGTCACCTGCTTTGCCTAACCAAGCACTCACGGAGTGGTGTGGGACTGAGGACCCCTGGACCACCAGGGCCAGAAACTGTGCTGCCTCCCTGCCTGCCCTGCCTCTCTTCAGCAGGGCAGAGCAGCACTTCCCCTCGACCTCCAGCTGCCTGCACCTCCCCAGGAGAGGGAAGGCAGAGACCTGCGGCTTGCGGGGAATGAGGCCCTGGAGCAGCCTGCTCTGAAGAGTTCAGACCACTTCACTCCTGGCCACCCCAGAGCTGAATAGAGGCCGCCTTGTCCCCAGGCCCTGGATCAGGTGCGTGGAGGCCTGGGAGGGCCAGAGTGAAGCAGCCTGAACTCTTTGGAGCGGGCACCTCCACTGCCCCGCTCTAACAAGCCACAGCTCCACGCTGGCCGCTCTCCTCCCTCTGCTGGGGAGGTGTGGCCGGCTGGGGGGAGGTGGGGACCGCTGCTCCCCCTCATTGCAGAGAGGCCGGGGGGGGGGAGGCGGGCAGCACAGCTTCTGGCCCTGGTGGTCCGCAGCCCCCCACTCCGCCACCACCCCATGAGCGCTAGGCTCCCAGAGCTTTCCCTCAGACAGGGGTGAGGGAAAGGCAGGGCCATGGGGGGGGGCTGGGGTACGGGGGGCAGAGCCAGAGCCATGGAGGGGGCAGCAGCAGGGAGTTGGGACTGTGGGGTGGGGGCAGTTAGGATTGCAGGGGAACCAGGACCCCAGTGAGGGCAGCAGTGGGGGCCTATAGGGGGCCCCATAAAGGGCCTTTGCCTAGGGCCCCCAATTGCCTAAGGCTGCCTCTGGAGAAATGGTATCCATATTCCTGTGGAAGAGCCTAGTAAATATATAGTATTTATCATTTGTGAAGTTGTACTGTATACCAGTGCTGCTTAACAATGTTTCAGTCCTTTCACTCATAGGCATGCATTTTTGTTACTGATTTAGAATCCAGTTTAGAGAGAAATCTATAACTCTGGAAATGCATGTTTGTCAGTTTTTTAAGTTGCTGAAGGACAAAATTAGTGAGGTCAATACAAACCAAAATTTCATACTGACAATTACTCCTTTAGACTGCTTCGCACGCCACTTAAATATAAGCATAATACTTATATTCCAATTGATTCATTTTCTAATTACAGGGTAAAAATGGGAAAGTAAACAATTTTTCAGCAGTTATGTTCTGTTGATTCTTGTATTTTTATGTCTGATTTTGTAAGCAAGTGGTTTTTACATGAGGTGAAACTTGGAGGCATGCAAGACAAATCAAATTCCTCAAAGGAGCACAGTAGGCTGGAAAGATTCAGATCCGCTCATATAACACGTGTAACTACATATTGGGTTATGAATTCAAATCTGCCATTTTATTTTCCACTGTTGCTTTTTATCTTGTTTTTGAGTCAAACAGCACATAGTGTACATATGATGTGGCATGCACTCTGTAAATGCCAGAGCACTAACTAAGTCAAAATATAAAAAAAAGCAAGGCATAGAAACCTACTTCCTGACTCTACCCTCAAAATTTAGCTTGTCTTATATAGATACAACATTGCTTTACACAGATATCACAAATTATGTTGTTGTGATCTTTTAGTATTTTTTTAAATTAGTTCTTTAGGCTAGAAAGTGTTTTTGTATGTCTACAGCTATGTAAAAGCAAAACAAAACAAAAATCAGCTAAGTGTTCCTATGATGGGATATAAGCAAAGGATCAGCAATTTCAGAAAGTCTGCTTAATATAATTCTTCCCCCAAATCCCTCTAAAGTTTATAAACCTAAAGAGTTAGGGAAAAAAATAAGTTAGCCAAGGAAGTTAGCTTCCCCTCCATTGTTTAAAGGGATATTGCACAGAGGTTAAAGAATTTTGTGGACTGTAATGACAATCTGCTGCTATTGTTCTTGTGATGTGATACTTTCTGCCAAATGTCTCATTACTAAGAGTGGACATGGCACATTTCATTCCATCAAAACAACTCATTAAAAACTGCTGTTGAACATCACGTTTCCCTTGGAATGGAATCAAACTCTTGTTGAAAATGATTAACAAAACATAAACAAAAGTCCAATCTCTTAATTTTGTCTGGTATCTTGTAACATACTGGAAAAATGTATTTTAAAAGTATTCGTAACTCAGAACAAACAAGAATTTAGAGGAGAATAGGCTCTTTCTTTCCTATAATTAGAAATATTTTCCTTTTAAGGATTTGCAAGTCAGTGTCTTGGCTTCATAACTTGCTTAATTAATTAAACCTCCCCTTTCTTTTCTTCAGCCAAAAGAAGAGTCTATAGAATTTTAATGGGTAGCCCTAACAGCTTTTTAAAAAAAATATTTCATTAATGACATTCATTGGGGAAAAAAGTGAGTGATTTTATGGTAATATTTATATAGCTTTCTGAAATAATAATGAAAAAAAATCAGTAAAGGCAGTAGTAACATTTTACCACTAGTTCCAGAGGGGTAGCCTTGTTAGTCTGTGTCGGCAAAACAAATAAAGAGTCCTGTGGCGCCTTAAAGACTAACAAATTTATTTGGACATAAGCTTTAGTGGGTTTCCTCAAATGCATGAAGTAGAAATAGCAGTTTGCTAGGTATATATATATCCATGCAAAGAAGGGTGAAAAGAAGAAGGTCCTTGAAGCATTCTACTGGGATTTTAACAATTTTCACCCCACTATCAACCTGAACCTGGATCCGTTCACATGAAAGCAGGGCTGGCTCTAGGGCCAGAAGCTGGAGCCCGCACTCTCGCCCCTCCCCTGAGCCAGCCACTCTGCCCCCTGTGGCAGAATGGGCCAGCCCATGGATTGGACTCCACTCTCTTGCCCCACCTCTGGGCTGGCCCTCCCTGCCCCGCAGGAGGAACAGCTGGCCCAGAGGAGGGGTGAGAGAGCAGAGCCCAACCTCTGGGCTGGCCCACTCTGCCCCTGGGCTGACTGTTCCCCATTCTGGCGATGGGGTGAGCTGGCCCAAAGCAGAGGCTGGATTCTGTGCCCTTGCCTCCCCCACCCCAGGGCGCAAAAGCTGGGTCACAGTGCCCCCAAACCCTTGAGCCAGCCCTGCATGAGAGAGCTTCTTCCAGGACACTACAGTACAAATAAATGATGGTCATATAAATGGCACAATATACCAGAACCCTGTTGACTGCTATATCTACTCACATGCCTCCAGCTTTCATACAGGATACTGTGCACAATTCATCATTGTCTACAGCCAAGCCCTAAGATACATCTCCATTTGCTCTGATCTCTCACAGACTATGTCCACACACAAAGTTTCATTTTGAAATAAGTCATTTTGAAATGACTTATTTCGAAATAAAACCCTTAATTCGAAATGACTTATTTTGAATTAAAAAAA
>ML681963.1:122509970-122715004 GCA_007922195.1 Podocnemis expansa
GCTCCCGGCTCTGCCCCACGCCCAGCTCTGGGGCCTGCAGCCCCCAGTGGAGTGGCCGCAGCCACAGCGGCTCACCCTGCTGCCAGCTCTGGGCGCTGTGGCCACCCCGCCCAGGGCTGCAGCACCCAGAGCTAGCTAGGGGCAGAGCCCAGAACCAGGCTGCCCTGACTGCTCCCCCCCCAGGTGGGCAGGGCACTTGGGGGACCAGTGGCTCCCAGCAGCCCAGCCTCAGGGCGCTGGGGAGCCAGGTCCTGACCAGCTCCCCGCGGCTGCAGCACCTGGAGCTGGCAGCGAGGTGAGCGGTGCCGGGGGGGATGAGCTGCAGCAGCGGCTGGGGGACACCTGGGAAGGGCTGCTTCCTGCCCACCCCTGCATCTCTTCTCAGTATCCTGGCCAGGGTGCTGAGGGCTCCCTGGCCAGGGTGCTGGGCGGGGGGTGGCACTTCTTCCCAGGGTGCTATGCACCCTGGGAGGAAGGTCAAACCCCTGTTTCAAAACGGGACCATTTCGAAACAACGCATCCTAACAGCATTGTTTCAAAACAACCCTTTCGAAACAATGGTTATTTCGCTCAGTTACTAAGTTTAAGGATTTCAACATGACTGTTCTTATTTTGAAATGACGGAGCTCGTCATTTCGAAATAAGAAAAAGTCATGTGGACCTAGTCTTTTTTATTTCGAAATAACCAGTGTTATTTCAAAATAAAAGAGACGTGCGGACATGCCCAGAGAGACACAAACTCTTACAGGATCTCTATCAAGCATTCTTAAAACTACAGTAGCCACCTGGAGAAATGAAGAAACAGATTGACAAAGCCAGATGGGTCACCAAAAAGTCACCTACTACAGAACAGGCCCAACAAAGAAAGCAACAAAACAGCACTGGTCATCAGTTAAATTCCCCAATTAAAACCTCTCCAGCACATCATCAAGGTTCTACAATCTATCCTGGAAGATGAACCCTTGCTCCCTCAAGCCATGGGAGGTATGCTAGTCCTTGCTTACAGACAGTTCCTAACTTGAAACAAATACTCACCAGCAACTAGGCAACACAACAAAAACAGTAACACAGGTATCTGTCCCTGCAACAAATACCGCACATCAACTCCAGTGGCACCATCATAGGACCTAGCCAAAACAGCTACTCCATCAGGGGCTCATTTGCTTGCACATCTACCAGTGTGATATATGCCATCAGTGCCCCTTTGCCACATACATAGGCGAGAACAGATTGTCTCTATGTGAAAGAATAAACGGACAAAATCAGATGTCAAGAATGGTAACATTCAAAACCCAGTAAGAGAAAACGTCAATCTCCCTGGACACTCAGTAACAAACTTGAAAGTACCATAATTAAGTAAAAAAAGTCAAAAACAGACTTAAGAATAAAACTACAGGCTTGGAATTCATATGCAAACTTGAAACTTTCAAGTAATGTTCCCTTTTTAAACATTCTCACCTTCTCATCAACTGCTGTGAATGGGCCATATCCACACAGTTTGAACTGATCTAGTGAATACTGTCCTTTCATATAATAATGTGACTCATCCTTCTTTGCATGTGTATATATACCTAGCAAACTACTATATCTACTTCATGCATTTGAGGAAGTGGATTCTAACCCATGAAAGCTTATACCCAAAGAAATGTGTTAGTCTTTAAGGTGGCACAGGACTTCTTGTTTATTTTACCATTAGTGAGAGGTTCAGCATCTAGGGAACATCAAGCACATTAGAAAATTTGGTGTAAGTGGTCTCAGATAGAACTGCTACACAGGAAGAGTGTGTTATCAATACAGCAAAATTTACTGTCAGGACCCTAATATCTCATAGCAGGGAGCCTCCTAATCTATATATGTAAAGGCAATAATATGGTTTGGTATAACCTAAATATTTCATAAAATGGATCAGCCCAGGCCCTATCATATTAAAGCATGGGGCCCCAACATGGAAAGCTTTGCTGTGTTGACAGATCCAAATAGTAAAATACACGAGGATTAGGAGACTGATGATAAAGTAAAAAGGTCAGAATAAAAGCAAAAGGAACAGAGAATGTTAGACCAAATGCCTTTTCCTTTTCCTAAAAGGCTCTAAGATAAGAAAGTATGTCTCTCCCAGTTTTCACATATATTTTTGAGAAAGGTTTATAGATACATTATGGATTTCAGTTTCCAATTCATCTTTTTTATTCAATTTTCCTTCCAAAATAAATTTATTTGCCCCATGTGTCTGGAACCCACACTCTTCTATTACCTGTTCTAATACTGCAACAAACTTATTGCAGAACCAAACAAGGAGCTCTGTGGCATTTAAAGACTAACAAATTTATCTGTTGCATGAGCTTTCGTGGGAGCAAATCTCACTTTGGCTGATGAAGTGGTATTTTCTCCCACGAAAGCTCCTGCAACAAATAAATTTGTTAGTCTTTAAGTGCCATAGGATTCCTTGTTTGTTTTACTGAACTAGACTAACACAGCCATCCCTTTGGAAATTGTAAAGCCAGTTACCAAAGGGTACTGAAGGGGTGACTCATACCCTTTGTAGAGTAAGTGCCTTAAATCAGCATTCTGTTATCAGACTAAGAGGTCACAAGATCTGCCCAAATTAGGACTCCCACATGGCAAAGCAGAGTGCTTCTTAAGGATGCGATCCCCTTGGGCTTTGGATCAAATCCAAGAGTCCAATCTGGTAGACTCATGTGAGTAGTTCCATTAAAGTCATTAAAGAAAATACAACCCTCTCACCCTCCCAAAAAGCTCTATGAAAATAACACATTTGCCAGGAAAAAATGCATGAATTAACGTGCAATATCATTACTTCCTAGTACTTCTGTTCATATAAATAAAGATGATGGTAAGAGGACTTCTGATATTTGTATTACAAAATGTAGTGTTTAAAAAATGTATCTGTACTATGCATTTTGGGCTAGCAGATAGAAGGCAATTATTTGTACACTGTCCAGCATGTTGAATATTCCCCTACCCAAATCAATTCTTACAGTAAAATGAATCTTCCAAAGTATATGTGCTGTTTCACAGAACAAGTACCTGTCCTACAGGTCTTCCCTGATGGGAGTTTTGCATTAGGAAAGATTGCAGGATCAAGGCCAACATGTTTTAACCAATTTGACTAGTGGATTTCATCTTTAATGGTAAGTCATGAGAAATCTAAAATCCTAAAAATCATCTTGCTTTCTTCAATCAATTGCTTATTATCTCATCTCTCTCTAGTGAGCTCTTTCTTAAAGAGTGATATTGGGTGGTTATATAGCTTGTTAGGAAGGTTGGTAAATAAACTGTATATCAGAAAATAGCCTTGAAGATCTCCTAGGGTGGTGTATATCCATTGGAAAGGAAAACACACTGAGAACTATTGATGTTTCCTTGTTTTTAAAAACAGCATTATGGAAAACAACACAACTGAAATCAATAATGTTTTTGGCATACTTCTTTATCAAGCAAGACAAGCAGCTAGAAAATTAGAGGAACTTGAATGAAACATTAAGCATTGATGTGAAAGATTTCTTTTGTATTACACAAATGATTACTACTCTCATAACTTCCTTAGATGCATTTTCTTAAATATTTGCCTTTTCAATGTTCCTATTCGTTGAAGTGTTTAGGACCACAACTGGTGAAAATAGCCATGGAGACATTTGAGTCAAATAGATGATTGGCACCTTGCCAAATGTTACAGAATACTTCACACTGAAATATTGTAGAAAGTTTATTTCTATGCCTCTGTTTCGTGTGTTAATATCACAGCAGGGAGTAATGCCTTTGCATGTTTGGTTTATTAATGTGTATTAAAATTGATTTTTACGTGATTTGTTCAGGGCTGTTGAAAATCACAGGTTACTCGAACTGATACAGATATTAGAGTATCTTAAATGCTTTGACTGTACCAAATATTAACTGAGAATCTAATTCTATAATGTGCTTCTGTCATTTATTTTGTTTATTTGTTTAAAGTCCTTTTGAGGCATCTGCAAAACAAACAAGGAGTCTAGTGGCACTTTTAAAGACTAACAAATTTACTCATTGTTATTTGTTTGTCTTCAAAAGTGTCACTAGATTCCTTGTTTATTTTGCTAAACTAGAGTAACATGGCCACCCCTTTGGAATTTGAGCTATCTGTGTAGCTAGAACTTTTTACAAGGAATCTAAATCAGGGGTTGTTAAACCACAGCTCGTGACCCAATACAGGGTCGCAGACTCATGGTTACTGGGAAAGAAGCACTGGTGTGAGATTTCAAGGATACTGGCCCCCTGGCACCCAAAGATTGATGGGCAGTTAAACCTTGGTGCCAGGTCTGCTCCAGCAGGGGGGCTATAGGAGTCAAATGTGACTCACATACAGCTCTCCTCCCTGGCTGCTGTGATTTGCAGGCCCCTGCCTGAACCTCAGCCTCAGAAACATGTACAAATCTCTGGACTGGGGAGCTTCAGCAGGTAGGGGAGAGAGGGCATAATCTAGGTGGGTGGGGATCTGGTAGGAAGTGCAGAGGGAGGGTGAGCCAGCCTTGCTCCTTCCCGACCATGAGGGTGAGTCCCAGAGCCTTTCCCAGGAAGGGTGGCCTGAGACTGGATCTGTGTTCCTGGTAGGGTTGGGGAGGGAAGAGCACCCTGTGGGTCGCTTTCAGGGCAGTAGGCTTGGGCCCCAGAGGCTGCCCATTGGCAAAGAGCAGGCCGTATGGCACTGAGAGCCCTGTCTCAGTCATACAAGGGAGCTGGGATCTGCCTCTGCTAAGGGGGCTACAAATACAAGTATTGGCCCCCAGGTGCCAGAGATGCAAGGCAATTAGTACAGCACTGGCAGTGAGAGCTTCAAGACTCTTGCCATACCTGGTGGCCCATGGCACATGTATAGTAGGCTGGGAGATTATGCACAGCTACACAACCACAGGGTTCCCAGCCAGACCCACAGGCAGCTTCAGCAGTGCAGTGGCATGGGGGGAGGGCTTAATTTAAAGGTCCCTTCTGGGGCTGCTGCTAGGCACCCCAAGCCCTTCAACTGCCTCTTTTGCCTCCTGCACCAGCACTCCCCCAGGCCAGCACCCAAGAGCCACGTCCAACGCCCCCAGTCAGTACATTCCTACACCTTATTGATTCAAATTTTAATGATAGTTGAAAATAGTGTCTATGTAATTACAATACCATTCAAACAACATTACAATTATTCATGTATAACATCCTGTAAAGACAAATCCCTGTAAAGCTGGAAAATATGGATCATTTTGCAATAAGAACAAGAAGTAATGGCTTTGACTTGCATCACTTATTGTTGTGGGTTAAACTGGAATGCATTGCAATATTATACTTTTATGAAAAGATGTAATTGTTGGGTCACAGTCATAAATAATTTTTTTCAGCTGGGTCTCGAGAAAAAAAGTTTGACAACCACTGATCTAAATGATTGCCACAAAAATCTCTTTTCTATTCCTTCCAGCATGTCCGAGCTTAAGATGTTTGTTGGGATTCTTTAAAAGAAAGATATAAAATGTAAGGATGCAGATACATTTGAGAGGGTTGTAACAAAAATAATAAGTTGAAGAGCTGCATTTTGCATTTAGTTTTATTAATTTTATTTCTCTATTTGTAAAATAAGGATAATGTTACCCATGCTTTGAGTTGTACAGATCAAGTGCAGTGTGTGAACAAGCAAAGTTGGTCTAAAAATTGGGCTAGGATCCCAGAGATCTGGGTTCAGTTGCTGGCTCTTCCACTGGCTTCCTATGTGCTGTTGGTCAAGTCAACTAGCATGTAATGTAGAGCCCACTGAAGTCAGTGAACCTGGCATTAAGCTTTTAAAGTATGTCCACTCGCCATCTATCCATGGGGATAACACTTACCTACCTTACATGGGTCTTGTAAAGATAAACTCAAATATCTGATGCATCAGATACTACTGTAATGAGGGTCATAAGTAGCAGATAGAAAGACTTCCTAAGAGTTATCATTCCTTTTTATTATTTTTATTCTGCTAAACAAGGCAGATAAAAATCCTTTAGTAAAAAAGTAAGGGGAGTTTAGAAAACAATATTTCTATCACCAACAAAAGTTGCTCCAGTAAAATATATGTCTTCACCCACCATCTCTCCCTAAAGTCCTGGGACTGACACGACTACAGCAAAAGAGCATAAAGCATTCAAATAGCATTTTTTTAAACAGTCCATTTTCTATTGTACTCACGTTACAATAAAGGCATCACAGTTGGCACTAAAGAGCACTTCTCTAGTAGTTAAAGTAAAGGGAATAAAGACAACGTAATGGATACTGAACTAAGCTACCACACCAATAAGTGGTGCCTCCAGAACAAAACTGAGACTCACTGGTGGAACAATGTAGGAAAGCCTATACTTTTAATTCTTTAATAGAAACAATACTGAAAAGATAAGATCACACCTTGCAGGAGCATTCAGTTAACTCAACACAACTAAAAAATTAATGAAATAAAAAAATTAGCAACTCAGATAAGAACATGTTTAAATAATGCTACTCAGCACTCATACAGCATTTTGCAACTTCACGGTACTGTGCAAACACATATAATCTTACAGCACAGCTGTAATGTAGGTGAACGTGAATCCAAGGGTGTACACTGAGAGAGCCATGACTAACGCAGGTGTTATATAAAATACTGACATTTAAAAGACAAAATGTACTGCTATTTACCTATTCATATGAAATATGGAACTTTGTTTTACATGCTAATAAGTATGGAACTCTTTGGTTAAAATAATCAATAAGCAGATCAACTCAGAAAACATTACACAGTTGGATGAAAATACTCTTCCTCAAAAAGCAAACTAGAAAGGTATATTAGACTTTTTTCTAATAAGGAGAGAAAACTGAATATTTAAAATCAAAAGCAAATAAATTTCAGAATATCACTGTTGTTTTTGCACTTTTTTATAAAAATAATTGTAATTATTAATGCTATTTGAAAGTTTCTTCTGTGCATCACACTAAAAGACTATACATGGAGTAGTCTCTAGTAATATTACTGATCCTCTTGTTTTACCGGTTGACTGATTCCATTCTTTTTTTAATTACTGATCCACTGCAAGATCAAGACCAGGAGACAAATGAATACCACAAAACTATTCCAACTGACCTCACTTTCTTAAATGTATTATTCCTGAATGTGAAAGTCAGACTAGATGAGATAGGTCAGTCAATTTTTAAAATTAGAACCTGATCTTGTAAACTGTTAGTCACATGTGTAGTCCTGACTACTATAGGTTTAATAATCTGCCTTAATTAATTTGTGATCTGTTTTCACTATAAACCCAATTTTACCACACTCAAATCTACAAAGTAAAACCAGCCTCAAAATTGGTAGGTTAGGCCCTAGTTATTCCTACAAACTGTGAAATTAAATGGATAAGAAGTACAGGAATTTTGACATTCTCAAAAGCAAGTTTTAGAGCTCTAGAACCAATTTGCAATGCTATGAAGGAAACAAAAAAGACAGTTTACTGGAGTCACAAGTCAAGATCCAGTGCCAGGACCCAAGATCAGATGACTCGATTCTAATTTTAAAAGTTAATATTTTAAATATTGGTGTTAGAATGGCTTGTCAGTGCCTTACAGTTAAAAACCAAGGGACAAATGATTGCTGAAGTCCTGTGCTTTCATTAAAAAGAGTCATTAGTTTTCTTCCTCCTCCAGCCCCTTTAATGTCCACAGAAGTGAATAATTCCTTATGTGGACCTCAGGAGACCCACAAAAGAAGAGGAAGGAGTACCTTCATGATACGCTGCCCCTTCATAATTCCTCCATTCTCCCCATTTTTCCCACTTTGTCAGCATCACTCACAAGATCCCAAAGAATGGCTTCTGTACACTTTGCAGCTCCTAAGTTCTGCAGCAGACGGGCTGCTTTCCTACAGATCATAGATGAGGGGCATAAGCCTCGCTGCTGTACGTAACAGGAAATCAGCAGGAAGTGGATGAATTTCTGCCTAACCCTGATGATCTCTTTAGTCATATATTGGGACTTTGTTTTGAAACTAACAAAGTTTCCACACAAAACTTAATTAAGGTGAAATAGAATTATAATAAATGTATATTTTAGTTTGCATGACAAGCTGTAACCACATTTAAAAGACTGCAGCAGCACAAATGCTTCAGTGTAGACACTCCATACAGTGGTGGAACATGCTAATCACTGCAGCCTTGTGTTTTGCAAAGGGCTTTGGTTAAGATAGCTTAAGAAAATAAATTATGTAATTTATTAATTCAGAATACACCGTGCTCTACATTTGAATATCTAACTTGAAAAAAGAGAATGTTTGCTTTGAATTTGAAAGTAGGTTACCTATAAGCATAGTGACAGAATATATACTGTACAACTAGAATTTTGGATATACAGAGAAAATTAATCAGCAATCAAGTACACTGTGAAGTAAGTTTAGTACAGCCCAACTCAAAGTGTCATAATGTGCTCACTTTACTTGCACTTACTGCTCTATGTAACGGACTGCTGTTTCTGTAAGTTTTGAGCATAACTGATTTTTGTTGTCTCCATAGTGCTGCCTTCAGGTCACATTTATCTGAGAATGATTGTGGCTTACTGTGGAAGTGCAACCATACTTTAAAATGTCCTGCTTTATTTATTCCACCATTCCTGAACAGTACAGTAATATACAGTCAATACACTGATGTGTCTGCAACCTCAATTTCATCATGATAAAGAGAGGGGTTTTCAAAAGTGATTATCATTGGCTTAATTCTGCTCTCATTGAAATTAGATTTCAGTAGACTAGGGGTCGGCAACCTTTGCCTACCCTGGTGCCAGCCTCTCCTCCCAAGCCATCAGCCAGTGCTGGTGGCTCCCTCCACCAAAAAAAAGCAACACCCACCTGAAAATTTAGTCACAACTATGGCTGGAGTTTGGGGGTTGCTTCCCAGGCATGCTGCTGAAAAGAGCCACTCATGAAAAGAGGGTGCCTGGTGTGGCTCCTCTTGATGGTGTACCTGGAGACAGGGGTCCCCAAGGATCCTTTGGAAAGAAGCTGCCTGGAGCAACTCCCTGGGGGCGGGGGGGTTTGACACGCTGCAGAAAGAAGCTACCCAGAGTGGCTCCTTTGGTGGCAACACACCACGGAGAGAATCTGCTCCAAGCAACTTCTTTCCGCAAGCATGCCTGAAGCATAGGCCTGGCAGGGACCCTTTGTGCCCCCCCCCGAAAAGAAGCTGTCTGGAGTGGCTTTCAGCAGCAGGAGTGACAATTTCTGTGGCATTGCAGATGGTGCCCCGTGCCACTATAAATGGGCTCACGTGCCACTGTTGGCACACGTCAGGTGTTGGCTAGCCCTGCAGTAGACTATAGGCCTCAATAAAATTTAATTCAAAGTGCACCCCATTGCAGCTCTACTTTCCATATTCTAAGTGAAACTGAAAGCAGAGGCCTGAGTTAAACATTAACAGCCTAAGTTAAACATTAGAAACTCCATGATGACTCATGGAAATTCCACACTTAGGGAAAGTTCCAGAGTCCCTAAGAGTGACAGGTGGTGGTACTTGTTTGTTCCTAAGTTGATACATTAAAAATGTTACATAACATACTTGTTAAGCATGTAAAATAGGGTTTGTAAGGGGAACCAATGGGATTTCTGTACCCCTTGTGTAAGGACCTATCACGGTCTGTATTCAAATGAAGGTCTTGAAAACCCACCAATGGGGTTAAGCGTAAAAATGTATAAAAACCCCTGTTGCTGGGGTAAGGTTGAGTTGGTTGGAATGCTGGAAACTGGTGAAGCAATAAAGAATTTCCTTCGAACCTTGAAGCTGGTCAGTGACTCCTTTCGGCGCCAAGATCCGTCCCGGACCCCCTAACTTTCGGGGTAACAAAACTTTGGTGAGAGCAGTTAGGTCAGTGTTGAATACCTCTGAAAATCACATGATGCTTCATTTACAGGAATCTCTTTTTAAAATATATTAAGGCATCTACTGTAAGTCTAAGTGTCTGTAACAATTCTGAAAGCACCAGACATACATATCCCACATACAAAATACTTTAGCCCATGTAATTCAACAGTAAACCATGGTAACAATTAATTAAAATCCCACCATTAATAATCCCCTGAAACAACTACCCTAAGTCTCTCAGCACACTCTTTCTAGGGAAGTTCAGAACAGAGAAGTGTTGAGGAGAGTACCCAGCTTGGCTTCCCAATAATGCCTGATACAACTCTAAGGACAATTGTGTCTTGAATCTATGTACAGTGGGATGAAATTTGCACTATACACAAGGAAGTCTTTAGTCATGATTCAGCACAAGCATTACACAATAAGGGACTCTACAGAGAGGCATGATGCTTTAAAAAATTGAAAAAGATTTCTGAGAGTCTTGACAGATTACTTGTTGCTGATAATGAATGCTATTGCAGTCAGAATGGAAATCTGGCATGATGTAATTAACAAAAATCTGGAATCCCATAAGGACAACATTGAAAAACAATGCAGAGAAGTCCTGGAAACTTTCCACTACTTGGCCGCTAAGTTTTAGCAAAAACGAATGATCCAAAATTCAGTAATAAACCCAGAGATTTATAATGCTGAGTTCCTTCTCTTCTAGTAATTAAAATTGAAAATCCAGATTTTGATGTCAAATCTGTTTCTGTAGGAGGTCATGTCACAGTCTGTGGCATCAAAATGGTGGAAAACTAAGGTAAAAAGTCAAAGAACTCAGGATAGTTGAATTCAGAATATTGCAAATTTTTAGAAGTTCTATACTCAGGCAGCTCAGCATCAGTCAAGCTTGTCAATGGTCTTTCACACTAAATCAGTCAAAGATTTTTAATAGGTCAGGTGCTAAATAAAAAATAAGTAAATTTGTAAAATGTGTCAGTTTTAAAGAGCAGATGCAAAAGTGTGTCAAGCTTATCTAGCTAATAAATGGGAGCTTGGCTTTTGTATTTTTATGGTTTTTATTTACAGGTTGCAGGCTCTTACTTCTGGACAAGAGGTGTACCTTTCTGAGGAATAAATATGCATGTAGGTATTGCAATTAATGAAGTGTGTTGTGGGGAGAAGACAAAAGACAAGAGTCTCTAATTAGTGGACAAAAAAGAAATTTGTGTATGGGAGTCTCCTTCCTCTCTCCCACACCCAAGAGAATGCTGACCACAGATGCATCTCTACTAGGCTGGAATGCCCACCTGGGCAAACATAGAGCACAAAGCACAGGGACTTCTCAGGGGGCCAGAATGTATGTAAACCTACTCAAACTGGCTATGTCTACACTATGGGCTTAAGCCGACTTAAGGGCTTCCTGTCCACATTTGGAATTGATTAAGCCAACTTAAGGGCTTCCTTAAGTCAACTTAAAACTCCTCCCCTTAAAGTCAACTTTAGGGGTTAAGTTGGCTTTTTTAAGTCAACTTAACACAATGTGGACATTAAAGTTGACTTAATAAAGTCAACTTAGTGCAGTGTGGCCATGTAAGTCAACTTTATAAAGTTGACTTAATGCAGTGTGGACTCACTAACTCAACTTAATAAGGTCTACTTAAAGTTGACTTTAAGCAGACTTTATTAAGTCGACTTAATAAAGTCAACTTAGCTTTTGTAATGTAGACATAGCCACTGAGAGCTATCCAGAAGGCCTGCAAGGTTTTTACCAATTATATGATCCAAGTATATTTTAGTCATGTTGGATGTCAAAGCTACAGTGTTCTACATCAAGAAGAAGGAAGCAGCAAGAATCTCCCATTCTATAAGGAAGCAATCAGTTTGTGGATCTGGGGCATTTGACATCAAGCTACCTTATTAGCAGTTCACTTCTAGGGAAACACAGTTCCTAACAGACAGTCTCAATGGACATTTTTTGACTGATCATGAGTGGATGTTATGCAATTTGGTGGTGAACCACATATCCATTTAATAAGCAGCCCTGTACTGGGACCTCTTTGCATCCCGAGTTGTTACATGTTAGCTCTGTGTTCTTGAGGAATCAGAGCATAGTATCTAGCCTGTGCCTCCCCCCCACACATCCCCCAACCTCTGCTTGAACTGAAAACCAAAAACAGTAGGAAATGGGAGACATCCTTTTCCTAATCTACCCATATCCAAAAGCCATCAGCACAATGGAGCTTCATTTGCATTGACTATGGAGAACCAGACTCCAAAGCAGGAGCCGCACTGAACTCTGGGATTGAAGAAGCAGAGAAGCATTGCCTGATGGGGGATCTCACACCAGAACGAACAAAGTCAGCAATTATCAGACCATTCTAGTCACAGACATGATAATTGATACCCAAAATACTGAGTCTGCCTGACTGTATTGTGAGCTTCTCTGAACCATTACACCCAGCCAGGAATGTGTATTGGCCATGTAAACAAGTCTTTATAGAAAACCTTTACCCACATCCAACAGAACAGTAGTGTAGTGTGTGTCCTGTGCAAGTCCTGACTGGATCCTTTCTGAATCCTGTGAGAGTCTGGATTGAGTCCTGACTCCTGATGCTTGGATCTAAAGCTGTATCATTTCCACTGGGATTTGGCTTTTCTTCCTTGCTGATTGCTGTGGGAGCTTTGTTTCCATCCAGCCTCTGACCCTGATCTGCACAACCTAGAAACCTTTCTGCTACACAGAGTGGTGAGACCCCCCCTCCCCCCAACCTCTCTCTCCCCCCCCAACCTCTCTCCCTTTGTGTTAATTATGACTCACTCTCTTGAAGGGGCATGAGTCAGCAGACTCCATTTTGGGTCCTGGGACACCATTTCAGGGACCCAGGGTAGTCACATCTCACCTGTCCTCACCATCTCCAGGTCAGTCACATGGGCCCAGATGCACCATATTAGGAAATGACCCTTCCCTGACCCAGGTGAGGTGACCAGCCATATAAGGTATACAGCCCCCGACCCTGAATTATGATTGGCTCTGTGCCTGCCTTACCCCTTTTCTGTAGACTGTACTATAAAACCCACTGTATTGTACCCCTCTGAGAGCTAGCTCCACGAGATCTCTGTAAGGTAATAAAGCATATATGCATTTGTGACCTCCTCTGTCTTTGTGTGTCTTGGGACCACTTGGACCGACTCGGGGACTACCAGAGCTTTGTGCTCTAACACTCTCTCTCTAGGCCTGATACAGTAGAATCTAGGTAATATTGTAGCTGGGTGTTCTTCTTTCCTTGTATGTTTATCAATGCTGTAACTGGGTATGTTGGGGTATTCTTCTCTCCTTTGTAATTATTATTAGTAGTACAAGTTTTAGATACCTAGCAATAAAATGACTTTTGTTATTAAGCCAGTTTCCAGACTCTTTTAAGACATCATTCCCTCTCCTTTGTGGTCTTGGTTTCTTTATATCACTTTGCAGCAACGCTTCTATTACCTAGCCAAAGATCCCTGTAATGCCCACAACCCTGTAAGGTTTGCTCATTGATAGGGATAGCAGCCTGATTGACTCCAGGGGCATATAAGGGTGACAGCTGACAAGTGCTGTTTTGACCCAGCCTGATTGAGTCCAGGGGCATATAAGGGTAGCAGCTGACAAGTGCTGTGTGACCCAGCCTACTGAGTTCAGGGACACATAAGGGGTCAGCTGAGAGTGCTGATAGACCTGGTCTGCTCAGATGCACCTCTGTAGAAACACAAGTCACACAAGCAGCACACTAATAGAAGTACCATCTTCCCCATAGAGAAAGCAACCCTAATAAATGAGCATACCCCGAGTTGGTGGGCAAAGTTGGTAACAGTGATCAGGGAAGGCAAAATTTACACTCTAGAGGGGATCTGAGTCCGGGCTCTATGGTGATGCCCTGCTAATCTCATGGATAGGTCACATGAGGATGTTTCTCCAGTAAAAAAACAACAAAGGGTTGTGTGGCACTTTAAGACTAACAGATTTATTTTTTGCATGAGCTTTTGTGGGAGAAGATCCCACTTCCTCAGATGTTTCTCCACCCATTCCACTCAGAGAGATCCAACAGGAAGGTACAGAATCATTCTCTTCATTCCCAAATGACCTAAGCAGTTTGGGTTTCCAGCCTTCTTTACCTGTCAATCTGTTCACTCATCACTATTCAATTCTTCCTAGAGTCTTTTACCTAGAAAATGGGCAAGATCCAACATCCCAGTCCACACACACTCTATATTTCAGTGGTTCTCAACCTTTTCTCTGCCATGGCACACATTGATACCTTCAATTTTTTTGAGGCACACCACCATTAAACACTCATGAATATTCAAATTAACTTAAATTACTTATGAATATTCATGAACCATGGCACAGTGTTTCAGAAATGCTGCTATATAAGGTAGTAGGGGTAGCAGAGTAGGGATGGCAAAACACGGGAGGTCAGGGGCCATGTGCAGTGGCAGGAGTGAGTGTGGGGATTAGAGCAGGGCAGGGGTGGCAAAAAATGGACAAGGGCAGCCATGTGGGGAACAGCACAAGGGTGGCAAGATAGGAGAGAGGTCCTGCTTTTTTTGGCAGGGGGTTGGACTAGATGACCTTGTGGGGTCCCTTCCAACCCTATGATTCTATGATTCTATGATTAAGAGGAGTGGCTTTGTCAGGGGGAGGGGAAGCCTGGGGAATGTGAAGGTAGGGCAGGGGAGCACGGCACAGCACTCACTTCCTGCTTCTCCACAGTGGCTCCCTCCCACCCAGGGCAAATTTTCACCCCACTGCTGCTCCTTCCCACCCCAGTGGGTCCCGTCCTCCCCTTCCCCAGCCACCTGCTGCCTGTGATGGACCCTCCCATCACTGCAGGGGCAGAACTAGGCCTCCAGCCCCTAGCCACACCCCCCATGCAGCCACACCCCCAGCTACACCCCCCCAATCAAACAACCACCCCATAACCCCAGCTACACCCCGCCAACCAGCCACCCCCCCCAACCCCAGCTACACACCCTCTGCTACAGACACACCCCCTACCCCACACAACCCCCCCCCCCCAAGCCCTTACCTGTGCTGTTTGCAGACTGATGGATAGGAGCTGCTCCACCCTACAGGGGAGATTCACACACTCCCAGCCTTTGGCCTCTGGAAGCAATCTGCTGGCTGGGTTAAGGTGGAAGCACAAGAACTTTGTGTTCCAGCTGCTCCTGCTATTTTTAGGAGTACCCCTGTAACTACACCTTCAGGTGCCTTCTTCTATTTTTAGGGGGGCCAGAATGCTGCCTGCCTAAAAATAAAGGGCCCCTGGAACTGTATTCGGGTGCCTTCCCCCTTACTTTAACCCCTCCCTTTTCCCAGCCCTGCACAGCCCTCGCAGCTGGGCTGAGCAGGGAGGGAACTTTGATCCCAGCTGTTGGGGATGCTTGCAGCACACTTTGGGTGAGCAGGCAGACTGAAAGCAAGGGGCAGCAGTTTGACATTCAGGCCAGCTAAGACAGATTTTTGGGGGCCTTTAGGCCAGGGCCAGGGGCTGCAGTCCCTAAAATCCCTGCCTTAATCCAGCCCTGGTAACATCACACAGCCACAGAGAAAATGGGGATTTCTGCTATTTTGACTTATTTCCTCACCCTCAAGTCTTCTGGTCTTTTCCTTAATTTGTTGTGAGTTCAGTTACCAGGCACCACTTGCCTGATACACTTTGGTTAACAACCACACTATCTTCACCCAAGTGATGATGGTACACTTGCTCAGGGGTGTAATTAAAATCTTTCTACCAATAGCCAAACCAACACCAATCTGGATGTGTTTGTCTTATTTGATGATGGCAATCACCCTTCTAGTGGCCATTACTTCTGCCAGAAGCATAGGGGAACTTGGAGGCCTGATGAACCAATCATATACAATATTCTGTAGCAATAAGGTCTCATAGCAATTGGCCCTGTAACAGTATATTATGAAGAGTGGAGGGGTCAGAAGACTTCATTCCAGGGAGTTTGAATGAACAACAGCCTAGGAAATTGCCTGGTGGTGAGAGAAAGTAAGTGGTCAAAGTGGGAAAAAAAAACAGGTTATTTGTTCCTTTAAAGGCTTAAGCTCAGGAGCCTTGTAGCATACAGTGGGGCAGGGACTCCCTTCTCTTCCATTCAATCAAGAGGAGCTCTCTAGAAGACGGCAACAGATTGCTTTCTCTTTCAGAACAGGGGATCCACTGAGAGGAGAAGGAAGCCAGCGCTAGTAGGTTAAACTTCAGGAATACATGGCTATGGGACGTGATTTTGGGAACAGAAGGCTGGTGTAGGAGAAGAGCTCTATGTAGATGGCAGAAGGTCCAGCGATCAAGGCAAACCTTTGGGTTGCAGTGATGGACTTCACTGATGGGACTGTTTGCAGGCACTAAACTAGTCCCAGGTGAAGGGTAATTAGACTCATAAGAGAGACTCTAAGGAGTCTCTAGAGTATATCTAGACTGCAATTAAATACTGACGACTGGACCTTGCCAGCTGACTTCAGCTTGTGGGGCTGTTTAATTGCACTGCAGACATGTGGACTCCAGCTGGCACTTAAACTGTGGGACTCCGCCCCCTCCCAGGATCACAGAGTCTAGGCTCTAGCCTGAATGTTTACAGCAGTGGTTCTCAATCACTGTGTTGGGACACATTACTGTATTGCCACACAATGGTAAGCATGTTGCGGAGAGCTGGTGAGATGGCTGGCTTTGGCCTAAAGGGTGGATGGGCTAGTGTGTCCGGTAGGGTCATGATATGCCACCAAGTTTGTCATGACCTGCAAAAGGTTGAGAATCACTAGACTATAGTACCCTGCAGTTCAATAGCTCTATAGCCTAAGCTCTCTGAACTGTCACTTGGAAGGAGCCAGCCATGGGTTTTTAACTGCAGTGTCAACCTACCCTGAGGGGGCTGGGAGGGAACGGGAGGGGGAGACAGAGAGAACTGCAGAGGGAACTCAGCAGCAGGTAGTTGCAGAGGGAACTCCAGCCATCTCAGGTTGCTCAGGAAGTGGGCACGTGAGTTAGACAATTACATTTCTTCTTTGAGCGCTGCTTCGATGCATTCAGTAAATAGGGGTCTCTGTGCTGGAGCACCGGATTGGTCTGAAAAATTTTGTCCCAGCCTGTCAGGAGAGGGCAGGCGGGCACAGCCCCTCACGCCACCCTGTGGCTATATATATGGCTGCCTCCCGACCCCTCCTCAGTTTCATTTCTTCTGCCTTGCACATCGGATCTGGAACGTCTGCTACTTGCGAACGCAAGCAGCCTGTCCTCTCCTTTATGAGCTTTTCACCCGACTGGGAGCACCTCTTTGTGGACATCGTTCCACCACAGGAGCCTTCCATTGTTGGACTGGAACATCATTCGACCATGCCAGGGTTCATACCTTGTGCCAAGTGCGGCAAGGCCTTCCCCTGGATGATCCCCATCGGCAGGAGCATCACTGGCATTGGGCACGCCGGGGCACATGCCGCGGGTCCTAACGCCAGTGCCCTGGATCTCTGGCCCAATTGGGCCGGGGATCCGGGGCCCAATCCCATGGCTGGCCGCGGCCGCAGGGGCCCCGTCCCTGGCCAGCGATCCGGGGCCCGGCTGGCCACCTGGAAGGCCCTGCTCCTGGCCAGGGATAGGGCCACGGGGAGGCCGCGCCGCTGCAGGTAGCTAGGCCGTGGCAGGGCCAAGCCAGAAGCGGCCACTGGAGGCTGGGCCTGTGCCCATGGCCGCAGGTGGCCAGGCCCCCGATCTCCAGTGGCTGCTTCTAGCCAGGCCGCGCCGTGGCCTAGCTGCCCACAGCGGCACAACCCCCCCGGCCCTATCCCTGGCCAGGGGGCGGGGCCTGCCCGCTGGGTGCGGGGGGCTGGGCCCATGCCCCGGATCCCTCAACCCCCCAGCGCTGCCTCGGCCCATGGGAAGTGCCTCAGGTGCCTGGGCAAAGACCATATGGTCTCGGCCTGTTCCCTGTGCCTCTCCTTTAAACCTCGAACCATCAAGGACAGGGAACAGTGACGCCACGCCCTAGCCTCTGAGGAGGCTTGGCACTCTTCACCTGAGGCTTCGGGTTCCTGCACGGTGCCGAGACCCAGCTCGGCACCAGAGCGCATACGGCACCGTACCACCGGTAGTTGCCACCGCACAACCTCTGTGCCGACTCTGGCACCCCGGCACCAACACGGCACCCCGGCTCCTTGGCACCGCTCGATGTTGCCTATGAGCAGCCTGGCACCACCGGTACCTGGATCACCCCGGCACCATTCGCCATCATCTCCGGCACCGTTGGCTCGGCACAGCCTGACCTTGCCAGTGCCAAGTTCACCCCAGCACTGGCCGCAATCACCCTCTGCACCGCAGGCTCGCTATAACCCGGTGCTGCAGAAGTGGAAGTCCTCCCGACCAGGCAGTCCCCCTTCCCTGGGTGAGGACTTGCCACAGGGCCACACGGAGTCGCTCCTCGTGCCGTCCAGTCCTGAAGCGGTGGAGGCTGCTCGATCCCACCTCTTACTCCCCACACCACCTGCACCAATCCCAGCTAGAAGGGAAAAACCGGCCTTTACTTCTAAGACCTGGATTCAACATGGGTGCTGCTCTCCTTCACCATGTAGCCCCCCGTCTTCCACTCCATTGGGGCCCGGTACCATACGGCCATCCCCACAGCAACATATCACCTTGCCATCGCTGATACTGCGTCTCGGTCTCCTTCACCTGCTTCCAGTTTGGAGGAAGGGCCATCAAGGGGCTCTAAGTGACCCCAGTGCCGCACTTCAGTGCCGTTGCTGTTCCGCTTCCGCTCACAGGAATTGTCCCCCTGGGAGACTCCCTCCCCTTCACGGCGAGCTCCTGGTACTGCTTTGTCCCTGGCACCGGGGTCCTGTACGGGGAATATGTCAGTGCATTTTGATTTGTTGCGCCAGGCTATGGCCTGTCTAGGAATGGAGGTGCAGCCCTCGGGTCCCCCTCCAGATACCCTCTTCAGGCCAGCGTTTGCCTCACCAGAACCCTTGACAATCCTGCTCCACCCAAGTGTCTAGGACCTCACATGTTCCCGGTGGCAGAGCACAAGCTCTACTGGCCCAGTTGCAGACACGGCGGGCATTAAATATCGGGTCCCCGAATCGGACTTTCCTGCCCTCACTGATCACCCGGTCCCCCCGTGGGATGTGGTGCAGATGGTGTTAGGCCCGGGGGAGCCCACCAGCAACCCCGTTGCATCTTCCAGGGAGGCCAGAGAACTGGACCTCTTGGGCCGTAAGGTCTACTCCTCCTTGGCCTTTCAACTGAGAGTGCCAAACAATCAAGCCATAACCAGCAGATACTTGCTGGATGTGTGGTAGTCAGTAGGGAAATTCCTACGCTTGCTCCCACCAGAGGCCAGAGAGGAATAAAATGCCTTTCTAGAAGAAGGTAATATAATCTCCAAAGACGACCTCCTGTCGGCCTGCAACGTGGTGGATACAGCCGCCTGCACTATGGCCTTGGCAGTAACTATCCACCGAATGGCTTGGCTCAGGGAGGCTAGAGCACCCCCTAACGCACAAGAGTTGGTCTTTGACCTGCCTTTTGGAGGTGATGCCGTTTCCCTCAGAAACCTTATCTGTGGCGGGCACCGCTTGGGACCTCAGGGGAGAGGCCAAATACTTCGGCCTCCTCCCTCCTGGACCTGCCCCCCCACATAAGCCCCCAGCCTCAAATTCCCATCCATCTACATCATCGTGGGAACACAGCGAAATTTTCCTCTCCACTGTCATCACCCTGCTGCAAGGTGCTGAGACCCCTTTCCTCTCTCACCTGCAATAAAGGTGTCCACCCAATTGGCTGCCACCCTAGTTTAGAGTTATTCAGGGTACAATAAGACTTCACTGCCTTGTCGCAGTGAACAGTTGACACCCCCTCTCTTCCTTGGAAGTGGGAATGGGGCTCAATCGGGACCAGCTTCCCTCCCTTGCTACTGCTACCACGGGCGCACTAATTCTGGCCGTGCATTCCCCCCCACCCCGGTCTTGGGTGACCACGGCCGCACCAACCAACCCCCATCCCCTGCACTGTTAATACATTGGTACTGGGGCCCACCCCTACATATCCTCGGCAGCTGCCACCTTGGGCACTTACGGGGAATCCGTCCCTCACCCCCACCCCTTTCTCGGTTACCCTTCAACCAACAATCCTTGCGCTGTTTGCGTCAGAATGGGTCTTGCCAGGGACGAGAAGCACGTCTCATAGTAGCCCCAGCCACTGCTGCAGACGCTCCGACACATCCATATGCAGTGTTCACCTAGGTGCAGAACCACTATTGTTTACCCAGATGCCCTACATCAGGTAGGCCGATTCTCGATTCCAGGTCGGAGGGAGGGACACCTCCTCTAGCATACCGTCGACACGCCAGGTAGCAAGCTCTACTGGGGCTCTTGACACCTCAGCTCGATGAGAACCTCCACTACCCTACCTGTCAGGCGGGTCGTGTCCAAGGAAGGCCAAGGCAGAGCGGTCCAACCCCTGCCACCCTTATTCCCCTTTTTCCTCATGGAAGCTGAGGCTCTGTAACAGCCCCTTCCTAGCGGGCAACCTCAGTTGTTAGCAGGATGCCTATCCTAGGAGTTCTCGTCCTAGGCCCACCCTACCAGAAGCTGTGGTCAGCCCTCCCTTATATCCTCCCCCCAATTCGAGAAGCAGAGACCTAGTTTTCCTGACTGGAACCTTCCAGATCAGGGAACCTATAGGGATGGCGCCGACACTGCCTTTCCCTTGGAAGAGGAACAGCGGCGGGATAGCTCTTGGGCCTTCCACACTACTGTCCACCTTTCAGGCCTTAGCCCCTGTCATAGTTGGGTAGAAGGTCGCACTCCAAGCACGGAAGCTCCTCCACCGAGCTGCTTGTACTTCCCGTCTAGCCTTCCTGCCTTTAGGACACGTATCCTGGCAGGGCACTGTCCCCTGGAGCACCCGCTGGCCTGCTATATTTGCTTGGTGCCCTACAATTCAACCGTTGGATCACCTCCATGCAATGTTGGTGACGACCTTACCGGGACCACTGTTCCCCTCACCTCCTTGAGGGACCAGACGATATATGTTGCTCATATATATATGTATATGCAATAACAGAGGGAAACAGGTTACAGCTCCTGTTTCCGAAACAGTCAGAATTCAGAGGTACCCCCACGAAGAATGCCATCTAGTTCCTCGACTGGAAATAACCCTCCACATCAGGTTCTCTAAACCCAGGATACCTCTGGGTTCTGCAGTCGATACTCTGCGGGCAGTTTCGCTTCCTAAGTGATCGGAAGATGACCTCTTCGTCCCCTGACAACCATATTTGGGGGGGTAGCTCCGCATCAGCGTGTCTTCCCCCTGGTGCTCACGTTGGTGCAATGCAGCTGTGAAACTATCCTTTTGGTGGTGCCCTAGGCACACGAGACCGTATCCCTATACGGCATCTCTATGAGCCCTTTGGCCACCTCGACTGGATGGCCAAGCGATAGCGGGCATCCTTCCTGTGCTACCTTCCCCCTCTTGTGTGTATCCTTGTGATGCTGGAATCCCACAGGATTACAGGCCAAGAAGCGGGCTCTCTCCCTCTCGCTCCCTCTCTGCGAGTTCTTGCATTACCCAGGCTCTTGTAGGTACCAAACCATCAGCACCGCCCCAGGCCATTCCGCTGCCTTGTGGGTGCTAGTGCCCTAGAGTACCCCTCCAGTGAGAAACCCAGTTTTCGGTACCATGCCCGGTATGAAGCGTACACCTTGTGTGCTAACTTGAGATCCTGTAGCCGGCATGCCTTGTGCCTCCCACCGTACCACTTTTGGCTTTGGCCTTCAGTGCACTGGCTTGAAGTGTCTTGCCCAGACCCTTCTCGATTGATCTGGGGGTTCCCTTTTCTCCTATGCAAATACGTATTTTCACTACTACTCTCATCAACCAGGCCCCACTAGGGCTGGTCGTGGTCAGTCCAGGGGATAATGTTCATCCCTCCCGTGGCTACCTGTCTGGCCCACATCTGCCCGGGTTACACAGTGACTCTCTGAATCCCGGCTCGGGCCTTGATGTGCTCAGCCCACGGGATAATATTCATCCTTTCCATTGTTTCCTGTGTGGGCCCCAGTCATTATGGCTAACCCCGCTCCCATTGGCCTCCAGCGTTCCCTAACAAGCTCACGCTGCAAGGCCCCATGGCCAGACGCCTATCTTCTGGTCTTCATATCTTCTGCTATACTTCTTAGGTGGAGCATACAAACGTAACCCTCTATGTTTTCATGTTGCGTTCTTCATCCTTGTTATGGTGACCTTGGTCCATCCTGCCCTCACTTATGTCTTGGCGGGTTCAGCCCTCCCCCTGACTTGGGTTGGCCCTCAGTTGTTCTTCTGTACCACATCAAGAGCCTTGTTCATCTCTTGTCTCTGGTTAGAACCTTGTTTACTGGGTTTCTTTCCTTCTGAGGCATGTTTGCTGTGCTGAAGGCGGAAGACCCAACTCCACCCGCCATCCATCAGCATGGCTAGTAGTCACCTATTACTGAATGCATCTGAGCAGTGCTTGAAGAAGAATGGTGGGTTACTCACCAGTAACCGTCCTTCTTTGAGATGTGCTGCTCGGATCCATTCAGGTTCCTTCCCTCCATCCCCACATCTGCAGGTGCAGTGGTTAGCACCTCTGCTTAACATGCAGAAGGTCCTGGGTTCAATTCCCAGGGGGTTGGACTTGATGATCTCATGAGGTCCCTTCCAGCCCTATGATTTGATTGATTGATTGATTGACTCTGAGGAACTGAGGAGGGGTTGGGAGGCGGCCACATATATAGCCACGGGGTGGCGCAAGGGTTCTTTTTCTTTCCCCAAAGCCTCATACCCAATGTGGAGGATAAGAGACGCCATTCCCTGTCAGTGTACCTGCCATTGAGCCTTTTACCTGCAAAGAACAAAATCTATCTGGAAATCACAGACTTTGTTTCCTGAGGTTGGATGAATGAGAAATCAGGCAATCTTTGCTCAGACACTTTCTAAATGGATTTCAAGTTGTATCAAATGATAGATGCATCTACCTAGCCTACAGGGGTTGAAAGTCATAGAATCATAGATTTCATAGTCCATTCTACCTGCACACAAGCACCTTCAGAAGCAACACTTCTATCAAGGAGTGACACTACTTGAAGCAAAGTGGCTACCAGTGATGTAAAAATTCCTTTTATTAAAAACAGAACATTTAAAACAGTTAAATGTGCAAGGGGGGGGGGAGGGGGGATCTGGGCTGGGCTTGGCTCCTTCCAGGTGTGCCCTGACTAAGCTGCAGCTGGGCAACTCTCATGCTGGTCTCAGCTCTTTTCCGCAGAGCAAGAGCTGCCCAGCTGCAGCTCAGCATGTGTGAGAGCAGCCACATGAGCAGCTCTCGCCTGTGGGGAGGCGCTGAGCCCAGGAGGGCTCCCCCACCCCTCTTTATGTCCAAAGCAACAACTGGGGAGCTGTTGCTCAGCAGGGAGCTGTGCTGGACTCAGTGCCACCCCCTCTCTCCCACGGCAATGTTCAGGGGCATCGCTACACGTAAATATCAGAGGGACACCGGGGCCCAGATCTGTTCCCTTCTTCCCCCCGCTGGTTCCTCAAGCCCTTCCCAACACCCCCAGCAGCCCCCTGAGCCCTTCCCTAAGCCCCTGGTCCCGCCGTTGGTTCCCACTGCCTTGGGCCAACCCCATTCCCCGCTGGGCTGGCATGCCTGCCCCTGGACTCCCACCCGGGCTCCCTTACCTTGATGCCAGAGGGAGAGCAGGGCTGTGGCACGTGCTGAGGCTCCCGGCATGACCCTTCTCTGAGCATGGTCATGCCAGGGCAGGAGTTTTAGAAACTCCCAGGCCCAGCCTGGGGCAGCTCCCTCCTGCCTGGAAGCCTCTGTCTTCAGGCTGGGTAGAGCTTATAGCTGCTGGCTCCCTGCTGCTCAGGCAATGTTCCCTCCACGGGAGTGCGATGGTGCACCGCTGCACAGTTTAGAGATGCACTACTGAGGGGCTGGCTCTGAGTTTCAGGGGGGCTGAGGCCCCCCGAGTCCCCACTAGTGACACCACTGGCAATGTTTAAACCAGTGGTTTTCAAACTTTTTTCCTCAGGACCTAAGTGAGAAAAACCATTTATGCCCGTGACCCATGATTACATCTTTGAGCAATGCATTTCAGTCTTTCGGCAGTGGCAGCAGGGGATGCCACACCCCATCATCTGTGGCTCTGCGACTCTCAGCATTGGGTCCCAACCCTAAATTTGAAAACCACTGGTTTAAACTAATTAGTGAGCAGTCAGATTGCTGCTTAACGTTTAAACATTTAGTCCTTTACATCCCTAGTGGCTACATGGAGTTCCATTCAGACCTTCAGGGGAGACATTATGCTACCATACAAACCACAGTGGACATCCTCAGGTGCCTGTCAGTCGCTCACAGTGCAGTGCACATAGACATCAGCACTACTTACTAGAATAGTTTGACATGTCTGGTCCCTCTCTATATTCCTCCATTTTGGATCCTCTGCTTGATTCGTGGTGGAGATGGAAGTGAAGAAGCCGTAAGCCCACTCTGCGGTTTGGAGGAGAAAAGACATAAGTAGGGTCCCTGCTAGTGAGAATCTTCCAGTCTCAGGTGCATGGAATGCAGGCGTATCCCCCCTCCCAGTGGAATCCAGATAGCAACCAACCACGCATCTCAGAGAAATCCAGATGCCACTCTGTAAATATGCCCTTTCTCTGGCTGTCTGAGGGCCTGCGTAACCAGGAAGGGATGGAATAATACAGAAGGTTCCAAGGCAGTTGGCGATTGGCAATGGACCGTACTGCCCGCTGAGAGCTCCTTTCCAGGGGACCCCTCTGGCAGAGGGTGAACACTTACTGCTTATAAAGCAGCAGCATCGGTTCGAACAAATCAGGAATTTCTTTCTAGGCCACCTGTCTCTTCTCCCTGGCTGAGCTGTAAGTTGTGAGAATCCATCTCTTCTCCTTACCACCTGCTCCACCTGCCTGTGCTGTGTGAGTATGGACCAGGCATTACGTTACCGTACGGAGGCTTCCTGCTTTGGCCAAATGTATCAATTTCACATAAAATGAAATTACAATGAAAAGCTCCCCCTCAGTCAGAGGTACCTCTTTTTCTGTGAGGGAGACGAGTGGGAATGGGGAAGGGGCCACAGAGAGACTGCGGTCAATGGGTAGGTATCCAGATTTGTCAGGGGCTCCCTAAAGATTTCACAGGCAGCCCCAAGGGGTCGTCCTCCTTCCCGCAGCAGTGTGGGCATAGTAGATACCACACCAGCCCAGCGGTTCCCAACGTTTTCTCTGCCGTGGCACACCTTGCTACCTTTAATTAATTTGAGGCACACCACCATATAGTTTCCAAATGAACTCATCAATATTCATGAGCCAGTGAGTCAATCCAGAGCTCTTTGAGTAGTTTTTCAAAAAATTTTGTGGCACTCTTGCTCAAACTTGACGGCACATCTGTGTGCCATGGCACACTGGTTGGAAAACACTGCACTAGCCTGTCCTGGGTAGGGTTACCAGATATCAGGGAAAAGGAGGACATGTCCTTCTTTTTACTTTCACATCTTCCATCTGGCAGGCATTTTACAATTCATGATTTTGTCTGGCTTTTTACTTATAGAAGTTCAAGTATGCTGGAATCCCAGAGAATACCTTATTTTTAGGGGAAAGCGTTCCAGGGGCCACTAAAAACAGAAGAATATGACAGTAATACTACTTTTTTCTCCATGTGTCCTCCAATATTTTCCTTTTTGAATTTCACTGTCCTTCTTTCCAGTCTTTGGTATCTGGTAGCCCTAGCTCCTGGGTGGCCTATTCTAAGGGCAGCAGCTTCCCCTGGTCTTGAAATTAGGCAGGGTGTAGGGAAGGTATACGGGGGGCAGAGCTGTCCTTGGGGGGGGGCGTGGAGCCCCAGGCAAATTGCCCTCCGCGGCCCCCCCACCTCCCTGGCACTGGGAGTGGGGCCAGCTGGCCCAGGGGAGGGGAAGGCCCCTGTGCTGCTCCCCCCCCCCCCATGCCAGGGACTGGGCGCGCAACCAAAAGGGTGGCCTGGTTCAGCGCTGCCAATCCGCTCCCCGCTCAGGCCGCATGCACTGCTCTTGGCTCTGTGCGGGACCAGCGGGGAGGAGGCAGGAAGCAGCGTGTCCGGGGCGGGGGGTAGTGATACCAGCTCTGCGCTGCCTTCCATCCCCTCCCCACTGCTCTGGCACAGGGCCGAGAGCAGCGCACGTGCGGGGGGTAGTGGGGGTGGCCGGACTGGCAGCGCTGAACTAGGCCGTCCCTTTTGGCAGGCTTGCCTGGTCCCTGGCATGGGGGGACTGCGGTGCAGCCCCGCGGGGTCCTCCAAAGTGCGGGGCCACGGTGCAGCCCTGCGGGGCCCCCAAAATTGCAGGGCCCTGGGCGGCTGGCCAGGTCACCCTACCCTAAGGACAGCCCTGCAGAGGGGTGTTCGAGTGCTCAGTAAATTGGTATAATAGTTACTAGCTGACAAGTAGGGGGTGTGTTAGGCAAATCCCTGGGAGGCCTGGACTGGACCCAAGAGATGTGGGTGCCAATCCCAAATAGTATCCTCTGCAGACTTGAAACTGGGGAGGGGGGGAGGTGAAGGGGAAGATATGGGGGGAGGTATTCGGGATGCTCACTAAATTGGTACAACACTGTTACTAGCTGACAACTGGGGGCGTGTTAGGCAAATCCCTGGGAGGGCTGGACTGGGCCCAAGAGATGTGGGTGCTAACTTCCGCCGGCATTCTCCCCAGGACTTGAAATTAGGGGGGTGCAGGGGAGATATTGGGTAGAGCCCTGCAAATATGAGGGATATCTGCGTTTATCCACATCCACAGATACAACACGGATCTCCGCAGACCATTTCTTGCAGATGCAGATCGGATACAGGGCCACATATTTTTATCTTAACAGAGCTAGAGCCAGGGGCGTCGCTGGGGCGGGGAAAGACCCGGGGCACGGGCACGGGCCCGGGCCCAGCCCCGCCCCCAGGCAAAAGGCCACACCCCCCGGCCCGGGATAGGGCCAGGGGGAGGCTGTGGCGCCGCCGCCGCCGCCAGCTGGGCTGCGCTGCTGTGCAACGCGGCTCAGCCTATCCTGGCCCGGCCTGGTGCGGCCGGGCCCGTGGCCGCGGCCCTGGATCCCCGGCCGGGGACGGGGCTGCCACGGCCGCAGCCAGGCCCCGGATCCCCAGCAGAGGATGGGGCCGCTGCAGCCGCGGGCTGCTGGCCGGGTCCCAGATCCGCAGCAGGGGACGGGGCTGCCGTGGGCAGCCAGCCGGGCCCCGGATCCCTGGCCTGGCCGCCAGTGGCTACGGCGACCCCGTCCCTGGCCGGGGATCTGGGACCTGGCCAGCAGCCCGCGGCTGCAGCGGCCCCATCCCCCGCTGGGAATCCGGGGCCTGGCTGCGGCCGCGGGCGCCCCCGCCCCGGCCGGGGATCCAGGGCTGCGGCCGCGGGCCCGGCCTCCAGCGGCCGCTTACGGCCGCACCGGGCCAGGCTAGGCTGAGAAGCGCCGCACGGCAGTGAGGGCTAGCTGGCGGCAGTGGCGTGGCCACCCCCTAGCCCTATCCCAGGCCAGGGGGTGGCGCCTGCCGGGCGGCCAGATAGGCCCCACATCCCTGGCCGGAGACGCGGCTGCCATGGCCACGGACCGCCTGGGATCGGGCCCCGGATCCCCGGCCCGATTGGGCCCGAGACCCGGGGCACTGGCGTTGGGACCCGGGGCACGTGCCCTGGGTGCCCAGAGCTAGCGACGCCACTGGCTAGAGCTCCGCAAATATGCAGATATCCACAGATATCCGCATTATATCCACATCTGCGGATACGGCACAGATATCCACGGACCGTGTCTTGCGGATGTAGAATGGATATGGATGCACGTATTTGTATCCGTGCAGGGTTCTAATATTGGGGATGCTCACTAAATTGGTATAACACTGTTACTAGCTGACAACTAGGGGGTGTGTTAGGCAAATCCCGGGTAGGGCTGGACTGGGCCCAAGAGATGTGGGTGCCAGTCTGCATCACTATTCTCCCCAGGACTTAAAATTGGGGGGGGGGTGCAGGGGGAGACATTGGGAGTGCCCCCTATATTGGTATAATACTGTCACCAGCTGACAACTGGTGGGGGGGGTATTAGGCAAATCCATGGGAGGGCTGGACTGGGCCCAAGAGATGTGGATTCCAATCCCCAACAGTATTATCCCCCGTCTCTGTTCTCTCTAAGCTGTGCATGTGTGCGTATGCACACAAGTCGTGAAACCCATGCCCATAACAAAATAAAATGTGCACAAAAAAATTCAACAGTGCTAATATTTCTATGGTACTTTAGGAAGGCAGTTTCAAGTAGCATGTTTCATCTAAGGCTTTGTAATTTATAAAATCATTTCCATCACCATAGCAAAATAAAGTTTATATATTTTTTGCATCATCTATATTTACTTCCGCGTGCTCACAAGTTTGACCTCACTCACTCGAGTGCGCACAAATTTGGACGCCAGTTCCAAAAATGTGCACAAAAGAATTTTTTTGCGCATGCAGCCAACAAAAAATTAGAGGGAAGGTTACCAGTACCTGTGTGCAGGGGGAGAGATTGGGGGGGGCTCACTAAGTTGGTATAACACGGGTAGGAGCTGACAAGTGGAGGAGGGCGTTAGGCAAGTCCCTGGGAGGGCTGGAGTGGGCCCAAGAGCTGTGGGTGCCAATCGGTAGCAGTATTCTCCCCAGGACTTGAAATTGGGGGGCTGCAGGGGGAGACACTGGGGGTGCCCACTAAATTGGTATAACCCTGTCACCAGCTGACAACTGGGGGGGGGTGTGGGGAAATTCAGGGGAGGCGTAAGGGGAATCCCTGCTCCCGCTGCGTCACCACCGGCCTGCGAAGCCACCTCAGGGAAGTTCCGTCGCTTTCCCGCCCAGTGCGCGGGGGGCTGAGGTGGGGTGCGGGCGGCGGCGGAGCCGGGCCGAGGGGAGGGCCCCGGGCCTGGCGGCAGCCGCGGCCCAGTTTGAGTTTTGGTTTCCATGGGCGGGGGGCCCCGGGGCGGCGGGCGGAGGCCGGGGCCCGCGGGGCGGGGCAGGCGCCGGGGGGCGGAGGGAGCGGGCGCGGGCCGGGCGGGCGCTAGGGGCGGGGAGGCCGGCGAGCGGAGGAAGGGCGCCGGGGAGGCCGGGTCCGGCGGGCGAGGCCTATCGCTCGCCGCCAGGGAGGGCCCCGCAGCGGGCGTGAGGGGAGGGCCGGGTCCCTCCCCGGGAAGATGAGGCGGCGGCCCGGGGAGTTGAGCGGGCCGAGCCGGGGCTGCTGCTTCCTCCCAGCCGCCAGGACAAGATGGCAGCGGCCGCGGCGGCGGCAGCAGCGGCCGCACGGAGCTGAGCCCGGCCTGGGAGGCGCCTCCCCGTGACATGCCCAGGGCGGCGGCGGCGGCGGCGGCGGCAGGAGGGAGACTGGCGCTGCCCGATCCGGGAAGGTGAGGCGGGAGGCGCCCCCGGGCTGTGGGGGGCGGCGGCGGCTGGCGTGTCCCGAGCCTGCAAAGTTTGGGAGCCGCCCCTGTCCTGCCGGGGCAGTGCCGCTCGCGGAAACTCATGGGAAACAGCCAGCCTGGAGCAGGGGTGTCCCTGACACCCCCTGAATTTCCCAGTCCCCCCCCCAGGTGTCAGCTAGTAACAGGCTCACTCCACTGTAGTGAGCGCCTCCACGCTTCCCCTACACCGCCCCTCATTTCAACTCTTGGGGAGAATACTGGGTGGGACGCTCTCCTCCCCAGGCCTTGAAATTGGGGGGTGCTCAATGATTTGGTATAACTCTTACTAGCTGACAACTGGGGAGGTGTTGGGGTGCTCACTAAATCGGTTTAACACTGTTACTGGCTGATAGTTGGGGGGGTGTAGGGGTACTCACTAATTTGGTATAACACTAGCTGACAACGGGGGGGGCTAGGGAGTGCTCACTCATTTGTTATAACACTAACTAACAACTGGGGGGTGTAGGGGTGTTCACTGATTTCCTATAACATTAGTTTGACAACTGGGGGGTGTAGGGGTGCTCACTAAATCGGTTTAACACTGTTATTGGCTGATAGTTGGGGGGGGTGTAGGGGTACTCACTAATTTGGTATAACACTAACTGACAACTGGGGGGGCTAGGGAGTGCTCACTCATTTGTTATAACACTAGCTAACAACTGGGGGGGGTGTAGGGATGTTCACTGATTTCCTATAACATTAGTTTGACAACTGAGGGGTGTAGGGGTGCTCACTGATTTCCTATAACATTAGTTGATAACGGGGGGAGTGTTGGGGTGCTCACTGATTTCCTGTAACATTAGTTTGATAACTGGGGGGTGTAGGGGTGCTCACTGATTTGTTATAACACTAGCTGAAAGCTGGGGAGAGGTAGGGGGTGCTCACTAAATCGGTATAACCCTGTTAGTGGCTGACAGCCCCGGGGGTGTTGGGGTGCTCACTCATTTGGTATAACACTTACTGGCTGACAACTGGGGGGTCTGGGGGTGCTCACTAATTTGTTATAACACTAGCTGAAAGCTGGGGGGAGGTAGGGGGTGCTCACTGATCTACTACAACACTAGCTGACAACTGGGGGAGTGTTGGGGTGCTCACTCATTTGGTATAAGGCTGTTACTAGCTCACAACCGGGGAGGTGTAGGAGGTGCTCACTAAATTGGTATAACACTTCTATTGGCTGACAACTCTGGGGTGTCGGGGTGCTCACTAATTTTGTATAACACTTACTGGCTGACAACTGGGGGGGGGTGTTAGGGAAGTCCCTGCACTGGGATCATCTCTTGCTCCCCGGCGCTTCCCCTTCGTTTGGCCTTTGGCCCGTTTTCCAGGGGGCTCTGCAGTTTTCCTCGCCTTGCACGAGCTTGTCTGAGGTGGGTAAAGCTAAGGCGAGAAGGATCAGTGTACGGTGGTTGTTGTGAACGAAGAAATGTGACACTGCTGCTTGTGCTGCCTCCGTTGCAACTTGTTAGGCCAGCGGGAAGGCGTGGCTGCCGAGTTTCTCTTGTTACAGCGATTCTTGCTTCCTTTTAGGACAGAGAGGTAATTTGCAAATGTAGTTTGGGAAGGAGTATGTTTATTTCTGTTTCTGAGAGAGGAAAAAGAATAGTTTAAAATGGTACGTGGGGCTGATGACAATTCGAGCGAGCTCTGGGAATTTATTAAGTTGCTGCGGTTTCGGCCTCCTGTTCTCCTCCCCCTACGAGTTTAGTGATAAGTGTTATTTTAGTCCTTGTA
Organism: Podocnemis expansa; assembly: GCA_007922195.1. Taxonomy (NCBI): domain Eukaryota; kingdom Metazoa; phylum Chordata; order Testudines; family Podocnemididae; genus Podocnemis; species Podocnemis expansa. The sequence continues at coordinate 122,541,086 of ML681963.1, forward strand.
TGGTGTTTTCAGACTCCTGTGACATGCTGCCGTTGTTCCCAGGTGACGGTATATTTATTCTGTTTATTACGTAGAGATCTTTTAGAAAACGCTTATTTCTGGTAGTGTGTTGGCTCTTTACTAGTTGTTTTTTTTGTTTGTTTGTTTTCTAATGCCTGTAACTTGGCTGTTTTAAATCTCTCGAACTTGGAGTTTGACAAAAGCTAGCTAAGATCTGCTGCTTTGTACTTCTAACACTCGATGAGAGTGTGGCCAAACCTAACTATTCTCAGGATTTCAGATGTCTTTTTTTTTTTTCCCCTCTTTTTTTAAAGGGTGACCTACTCCAAAAGCACTACTTTGGAAGAGTGAATTTTTGCCAGTCATTAACTTTTAAAGTAGGCTGATGTCTTCTAGATATTTAAAATTAGACTGTTTCAAAAGAGTTTCTTGTTTGAATAAAACTAGGAACAGATTTCACAGTTTACGTTTTCTAACGTCCCCCTTATGGTATCATTTTTATATGTTAGCACCATTTTGGTTTTAGGTGCTGAATGTCTTATCTCTTTATACCATTGGATCTAACGTACTGCACAAGCAATAGTTAACTTTGTAAGAAAAAACAAATGAGGAATCTGATGGCATTTCTACAGACTAACAAATTTGTTTATCACATGAGCTTTCCTGGGAGAAAATCCTGCTTCGTCAGAGGCTTGAATTGTCTCCCATGAAAGCTCATGCACTAAATAAATTTGTTAGTACTTAAAAGTGTCACAGAACTCCTTGTTTGTTTTGTTGAACTAGACTAACATGGCTACCCCCTTGGAATTTGTAAGAAAAATATTGATAACTCCTTTTATATCAAACCATAGAAGAGTTAGAAATGCCTTAAGTAGGTGGATGTTTTTGGTAGGTTGTGGTTCTGTTGATATTAGATGCTAAATGTCTAATTTTTAAAGTGAGAAAGCCAGAAGCTAATGTATGCCCTTTCTACCCTATGGTCAGCCTATTGTTACTGGCTACTGTATTAAATCTTAATGTTCTGAGGCTTCCAAATTTATTTTACTGATCTTAAATCTTTTCTAAATACAATTTTTTAAGTATGCGTTTTTGCTGTGATCACTACATTTTAATACAGGCCAAGTGTGTTGTAAGCATGGGGGGTAACTGGTGTTACAGTTGCACTTCACTTGTAATGACATAAAGTTAAATATAGTTCTTTATTCTCTGAACATTAGTTGCACACTATTATAGCAGTTGCACAAAGTGTCTGTTCAAACAGAGCAGCTGATTTGAGAGCAGAATAAAAATATTGGCTGGTCTCCAGAGGTTTGGTTCATAGAGACCTTTGGCAAATTAATATTGTTACTGGAGGAACTATGTTTGAAACACACACTGTAACTAAAAACTGTCTTAACTTTGACAGGCGTGTCAGCCAGCAAACAGAGTAATTAAGCAGCTGAAAAATAGGTCAGAACTGTATTATGAAGTGGCAGGATAAGGTTGCAAATAAAGGCTATAGCAGTGTGTAGGTTGTTTTTTTTTTCTTTTTTTTTTTGGTAGATGACTTACATTGAGAAAAATAATATATGATACTGATTGTAATTTACTCACCATATGTTAAATGTGCAGATGACTAGATAGTAAACCAGGTTTCTGTAATCGTGTAGAAAAAATTGTTAAACTAGTTATGTTTGTTTACTACACTAAATGTTGGAGACTTCAAATGCTATTTTGCTTCTCAACCATGTTCATGTTCGTCAACTTTTTTGATAGATTTATATAGGTAAAAGTGATATCTTTGTGGTATTAATATGATTCTATCCATGTATTTGTAAACATTTTAAAATTAGACACACCCCATTACCTTGAAATCTGAATAGTTCAAAACATTTTTTGAAGTGGTCTGAAGAGCTACATCTCTTTGAAGTCCCTGCACTATCTTCTGTGGTTTTTTTATGTTTGGATGTCTTCTGCTGTTGTCTGTCTTTTGTGAGAGGCTTACACACAATCAGAGGATATACAAAGTAAGGAAATTGATTTCTTCTCTCTTTCTCTCAATTTATTATAACAGTATTATACAGAGTTTTTCAGACAAGTGTTAGTTTTATTTTACTAGACTGCTTTAAAAGAACACCATATGGTGACTTAGAGGAATGATTTAGTTTCTTGGTTAGGTTTTTTTTTAAGTGCTTAGTGTGTTGATCTGTTTCTGCTCCCATTAAAGTCTATGGTAGTTGTATCCATTAGACTGGAAAAAAAGCTCATGTGAAAAATAAATCTGTTAGTCTTAAAGTGCCACACGACTCCTTGTTTTTTTTTGCTGGACTAGACTAACACGGCTATCCCTTTGAAAAATCCATTAGGCTAACACTAAATGGGTCTGAAAATCCCTCCCTCCATATATTGCGACCTTAGGATCTGGTCATGTGAGCTCATGTGCATAGGGTCCATCTTCATGTGTGAGCTGGTGGTTTTGGGGCCTGAATATGTTAGCGTAGAGAATAAAAATAAAAATACAATTTTGTTTTTTTATGCTACCACTATTCTGATGAATGGTACAATTTTCTTTTTTATTCTGACAGACTTTTGTAAGGTTTTTTTTTTTTTTTTTTTTTTTTTTAACTTCAGTTTTGTCCTCACTGGCAGAGTTCTTGGCTATCAGTCTTTCTGCCATGACAGTGATGTGAATACATGTGGCTGGATTTTTTTTTTTCTCCCCCTGGAATTTTGGAAGAAATGTCAAATGCAGAGGAAAAATTTCGATTTCAGAGTTCTCGTACTATTTCAGCAAGTATGTTGGTTACTAACTGTAACAGTTATTGAAGTGTGCATGCATATGTGCGTATGCGCCCACTCCAGAAACCATTTGGTGATGCAGTTTGGAAGAAAAATACTGCCAAACACAAAATAAAGTTAAATTGTGTAAACTTAGATGTCCTCCATGTCTTAATCTGCACTTTTTTGTCAGTCTGCCTACTCCTACAGTAAATTTAGTAGAGATAGATAGAATACTCGAATGAAGAGCAAACATGAAAAATGAAACATGATAATGACTATTAAGGTTCTTCAATGACGTAATTTCATGTTGGGATTAATGGAATTGCAGCATAAAGAGCATCTAGTTGTTTTTGCAGTACTTATGAAGAATTGCTTAAAAGCTCTTCTGACTGCTGCACACTTTTAAGAGACTTTAAGATTCTTACCATAAAGTTGATATATTGAAGGAAAATGTTTGACACGTACTGTTTCTTCAGTTTACGTTATGATGTTCATTTAGATGGATAATGTGATCTGCAGCAGGTCAAGCTGCTCGTTTCTGACTGTTCTAAGTATTAAGTCTACTGCTATTTTAAAAATATGGGAACAGCTGGAGACTGCACTTGGTGCTGCAATATTTTTAAAACTCAACTATTTTTACATGAAAGCAATTGAACATGTTTCCAAAGCAAACTTGAATACAATTTTTGCTTCTAAAAAACTTTGTACTGGAACATAGGAAGACATGACTAATTAATGGAGCCTTCACTACTACCAAGGAAAGGATCTCTGTTACTTGTAGAGAGGGGAAAATGCATCATTTTTATGTTAATAAAACATGAAAGATAGTCAAAGGTAGGAAGGATTAGAAACCATGTTTTATTTTAGTATATGCATTTTAAGAAGAAGTGTAATACTAAGTGAACTGGAAAGTAGATAAAATAGGAAGTGTGTGTTTGGTGGCTGAAACAAATGGTTGTACATGACACCAAAGTTTACGAAAACAATCTGTGAACTGTTGCAAGATAGAAGTTTGGGCAGTTGCAGAGGAGGTGTGTATTTCTGGTAACCAAATAATTATGATTAAAGTAGTTTTTAAGTAGTTTAGCAGTCCATTATATATTACAGGATTTCAAATAGCATATCTGTGTTTTCCAGGTTTTTCTTGCAGTTTCTGCAACTAGCACAACTTGTTACAGGTATTCTCTATTTTTTTTCTCCAAGGAAAGATAGTGCAATTTGAATACAGTTTTCTGGAAATTTATCAGGTTTAGTATGTCTTGCACTGCTTTTCCTGTAGCATAAGAGGAAGCCCACAAAGCAAACCTGGAGTATTGCATATGGTCTGATAATTCCTACTGTTTGTTCATCTAAAGACAGCTCTTAATTTAAATCTTGTTTTTGCCTGAGTCTTTGACATTGATTCTTAGCCTTTATGACGTTTTCTTTTGTAGCATTAACTTTTCAGATGCAAATAAAACCATAAAGATGGTGCTCAAAGTGCATGTTCTCATGTCCCTGATTAATCTGCTCATTATCTTTTAGGCCTGTGTGTGCGCACAGTGTGTTTATTCTTTTAAAAGCTTAGTTCTCTTTACCAGGTGATCATTTAAAACATATGTAGAAATAAAAGCATTTTCAAACTTGATCTTTTTAAAGTGTTCCTCTAACAAGATTATGGTAAAATGTAATGAGAAAAGACACTCTAACTGAATAGGGATTTATTTTTTGATATCTTTTAGAAATTGCTCAAGATGTGATCTGTCAGCTTGAGTGAATGGGGTGAAAAAAGAGCATTTATAGTTTTAAGAACACTCTCCTGAAGGGTCATAAATCGTAATATCAAGGAATTCATCTTTCCCTGTAAAGCCAAATCATATTCAACCCTACTCTGGGAATAGATAACTTTCTGCCAAAACCAGGATCTGGTCCAGGAAGTTAGTTCAGTATAAGTACAGCTAGTCCTCACTTAGTGACCTACTCGTTTAGTGACCCCTCAGAGTTATGACCGGCTCTCTGATGAGTTGGTATTATGGCGATGTACGAGAACTCGCATCAACTCTCTCAGATTACCTATATTTACAGTACACTATGCAAACTAAGTTCAGTACATTAGAGCTTAAAACATTTAAAATATATATTAAAAATGTTATAAATGATGCAAAGGTGACATTAAAACTATCTACTGATGGTTGAAAAACCCACTACCAGTAAAGTACATTATGCCTGAAATACCGGTAAGGGCTGCTCCTCGTTTAGTGACCAATTCGTTTATCAACCAGGTTTCAGGAACGGAACCCAGTCACTAAGTGAGGACTACCTGTATATCGCTCAGTGATGTGAAAAATCCACGTCCCTGAGGAATGGAGTTAAAGCAGCTACCTGTTAGTGCTGGCAGCATTAATTAGGTAGGAGATGCTAGTGCAGGCAACACTATGGGAGAAGTCTCCTGTAGACCTGGGCATCGCGTCTCAGAGGGGTGGAGTACCTGTGTCAACTGGGGAACCTCTCCTATTGGTGTACCTGGAGTCTTCACTGAAGTGCTACAGAAATGCAGCTGCAGTATTTTAAGTGTAGACAGCTCCAGAAAATTACATTGTGTGAATTGTCATGCCTTATGTGCTATGCTGTCTAGCTGTAAGGGTTAATTTCTAATTTGCTCTTTTGCTTTGAGACTAGAAGAGAAAGTAACTTATTTTAAAAAATAAAACCTTAGTCAGCAGTTTTATTATGAAATATTTCTATATATTTAAAGCTTTTAGATTTAACACTTGATCTGACTTCTAAATTGTTGAAAAGTAATGTGGAACATACTCTAGCTTCTTAATTAGAACTGCATATTTTAGTACACCCATAATCATGCTGTGTGTGTCTGTCTAATTCAGAGAGTATTTCAAATGACTTACTGTTAGACTGTAGACATACTGTCTACTAATATGTAATGTGTTCCCTTTTCTGATTTTACTGCAGCATGTGCATCTGTGTGTATCAGGCATTCTCACATGAAGCTTCCTTGCCAATTTAAGGATTTTTTTTTTTTAATGGGATAGATCTGATTCTTTAGGGCTCCCCAAAACTGGACAATGCATGGTATAAAAAATAAACTTTGAATATGTCTGTCTGGTGAGACTGAAAAAGCAGAGATTAGTAGGAAAAACTACCATGACATACATCCAAATTTACGGGTAGTAATTTTTTAAAGGCTGTTTTAGCATGTAAAAGGATTAGAAAGTTATTTAAACAAATACAAACAAGACTGTGATTAGTTTTGCTATTTGCTCCACAATTGAGGGATCCATTTAGCCTCCCAAATCCCAAAGATCCATGGTGTCCAAAAGTATTTGGGCATAATAAGATGCTGTGTAAATTGTAGTTGGGACTAAACAACCAACCACATTAATTTTGGCTTCTTTGAAAACATAATGATAGAATGGCTAGAATGGCTTAGTCCAAAATTGATAGGGAAAACATTTTTCAGCTTTAAGAAGATAAGATGTCAAATTTGAAAAGAATGAATGCCCTTTTTAAAAGTAAAGGGATGAGGCAGAGTGGTTGATAAATTGTAATTTTTTTCTGCAATTGGTGAACTATAGAATACTCAATGAAAATTGGATATCTTGCTAAACCCCTCCCCTTGAAACAATTCTTAATTTAAAATGTTATCTTTTTTAAACCGACCACATCTTAGTGTCTCCTTAATTTAGTGATACAAAATAAATTCATAGTTGCGGGAAGGAAGATTTTCATTGTGTGGTGGTACAGCTTTCAAATATTTTATGTGCAACAATGGAATGATTCTCCATTTAGCACCTCTTAAATTACTTTTAGCTTAATGTGTCATTTAACTTAATTTTTGATTTATGTCTTTTACATAGAATGTAAGTTACTTGTTATAGAATAGGGAAGATTCATGTTTCTGTAAGTTTAACTTACTGGGACACATACAAAAGAAGTAGCTAATCCAAAATATATAGTAGAAATGTTGTCATGGAATTTAAGATTAACTGAAGTGCTCTGGGTTTGAGACACATTAGGTATGGAACTTGGTGTTTTACAGACTGTCTTATGCCATCATTGGGTCTTGATCTGAGGGGCAATAAAGAACATGAACAGTAAAATGGATGTTGGTTTCATTTGTACATTTCTCATTATGAGGATTGGTAAAGCAATTCTTGCAATTAATGGCTAGGTTCCAGGATTGAAAACACTTGATAGTAGAACTAAGAATAGCTAAACTGAAGTTACAAAACTTTTGATTGCCATATTTTATACATGGTGGAATCTTTTTACTGCAGAGATGTTTTCTTTTTACATTTGAATGAGAGAATCATTAAGGCAGAGGTCTCAAACTCAAATCACCATGAGGGCCGCATGAGGACTAGTACAGGGCCACACGAGAACTAGTCCATTAGCCCGAGGGCTGCGCTACTAAAACCTTTTCATACAATGATATTGCAAATATCAGTAACAATAGTGTCATTGTGGGCGGCAGGAAATAGCTTTAGGGTCCGTGTGCAGCCCGCAGGCTGTATGTTTGAGACCCCTGCACTGAGGCTTTGATCCTTCAAAAATCATGGACTTGGGCAGAGCCGCCCTGTTGCTTTCAGGGGAATCTGTGCACAAATAAGAGCTTAAAGGATCGGGGTCTAAATAAGAATGTTGTAGCATAAAATGCAGAAGGTGCAGTGAAGAATTAAACGTACAAATTTGACTCAACAAATGCAAAAAAAAATGTAAAATAAATTGTAGTTACAGAGGAAGTAATATATATCAACATTTTAGATCCAAAAAGAAATAAAGTAATAACCCATTGTAGGACCAGAATAACCACCAGCCAAAGAAAAAGATTAAAACAGACTGCATGGAGTTTAAAATAAAAATTATAACCACAAATAACTAAACTATCGTTAAATCTAGGGAGAAATTTACAAGCTGCTTTCAGCGTCCTATGTAGTCTGTACTGAATAGAGTTTAACCATGGTTCTCGATTAGAATTTAAATTTACACAACCTCTTACATGTGTAACCTATCCATTTAAGGTGAAAGTAGCCCACACGGAGAGGGGCCCACACAAGGTCCTATGCAGTCATTTGAGACTACTTAATTTCAGTAGATCTGCTGCTTTAGGTTAATGAAGGATAAATTAATTTTTAAAAAAGAGATGGTATTGATAGCTTGAGTATCAATAGGTAGACCTAGTTTAGCTGTACAGTTTATGTTGAGGGATAGTCTGTGCTGGTTCAGAGCTGGTGCCAGATACTTCATTTTTCTCTCTGTGTATGCTAGTTTGTCGTCTTGCAGCAAAGGAGGGGAAAAAAGACATTCGTTCATTCAATTTTTGTTTATGACTAAACTTGTATTGGAATCAAAAGGTTCAGTTTTTGACGTTAGTACTGTATGAATATAGTGATTATGCCTTTGTGTTCTTTAATATTACTGTAAGCACAAAATGACTCTCAGAAATAACCTAGGACATCACTGAATCATGTGAATTTCCTTTTCACATTTAATTAGTTGAACACTGGTTGTATTCTAAAAATAATTTTCATGTATTGAGACAATAGAATATAATGACCATTTTCTTTTGGAGTTAAACTGTAAATAATTTAAATACTTCGGTCTACTTCAGAAATAAAATGTGTAACCTTTTCCTGTAAACTGAAGATCCCGTGGTAGGAATGGCTCAAATCATTCAGTTCACCTAAGTGCTTTGCATTTCACGTCTTCTATTTAGGGATTTAAAAGTGCTGTACAGATATGAAGTGTTATAACATTCCCCTGAGCTTGAAAAGTATATTTACTTAACCAGGAGGGATACTGTGGTTATGTCTTGTTGATTGCCTTACAAAAAGTTTGTTGCAAAGTTGGGAACAGAGGGCAGATTGCCTTATTCCCATTCTGTCCTTTCTCTCAATTATTTATTGATCAGTTTTTGCCTTCTGGTTATAGAAATTTATGTTGAGGGAAATGTTGTTTAGATATATCATCTGGGCAGTCCTACTTTTGAACTTGAAATGATTTTGGTCCCTAAGAACATGAGTACTGGATAGCTTTGTGAATCAGCTCTCCTCTCCCACTCTGAGTTGTGGTTGCATGCCACCCTCCTGTTGTCCTTGGCTTGCACTGCTCTGACCAATACCACTCTATCTCATATCTTGGTTGGTCTTTTGGTTTCTCCCCTTGTGCTGCCATTTGGCTGTAGCAGGTGAATACATTTGTGAGAGGACACATCTGTGTGTATTCATTGACCAAGAATGAGAGAATGATGATGTTGTGGGGCACAGACAGATAATGTAGGGGGACAGACAGATAATGAATTTCATTTACCTTTAAAGTATATGTTAATGTTATGTATACGTCCTTTAGTGACAAAAGTAGAATAATTCTGTAACCTTGTGTAATAGACATTATAACCAATGTCCAATAAGACTCCATATTGTCAATTTGGAACTCCTGCTTAAACATTGTTCTCTATTTTGTATACTTGAAGAAACCTGGTTTAGGTGTATGCTGTATATGTTCTTTTAAATGTGTGAACAAGGTGTGAATGAAAGGTGTATGTGTGTGAAGGGGCCAGTCTCAACTGCCAGCCAGTCCTGATGAAGCACAAGTGCCATCTAACTGGCTGAACAATGCAGACATCTCTGATTAAAGCAAACAGAAAGAGCCACCCCAGAAAGAAAAGAACAAAATACAATCAAGTCTGCAAGTGACTGGTGATCAATGATCTCACAGGAACCCTGAGGCAACATGACACAGCAAATCCATAGATTTACCTGAGGGCCAGCAAGTATAAAAGATGGGTGAGAACATGAAAACTTTTAGTCTCACTCTGCAACTGCCATCTTGGAGCTCCCTCCTTGTGCCCAGCCTAGTTGGCCACTAGATTGGCTCAAGCAACACATGAAAGGACTGGCAATTATATCATACCAGGTTGCAGAACTTTGTGCGTCCGTGCGCGCGCGCGTGTGTGAGTGAGTGAGACTCCTTTTTTCCTATCCTTACTTATTTACAATAAATGTGACATATTACCTTGTCCCCCTGAATAAAATCCTGCTAGTCTTTTCTTTTTTTATTAGGGTGCTCTCCTGGGTGACCTTTTTGGTATAACATTGTTTCTGGGAGGTCTTTAGTCTTCAGTACTTCCCTTGTGGGTTAGAAGGTTCTCTTCTCTTCAGCCTTCTCTGCATGGAATTACCTGTAAAACAGTAATCTAAAAAACAACCGCCTCCCACCAAAAACACTCCAGGAGAATGGAATTTTAAAAAGAAACTATTTATTTATCCACTTGGATTTATGCCTTCAATATGCTAAACTTAAGTAAGGCATTTTAGGGCATTTATAGAGAGAAAAGTGAGGAGCTTAATCTCTTGAAGGAAAGCTATGCTTTGCACCCTTTTGGTCAGGCTGTTGTCATTGCCCGATGTCCAGAGGAAAACTTCCCCAGCTGTGTTCTGAGATCTTTTTAGGACTTGCCACATTCTGGTTTTGTACCGATTTAATTGTCAGTTTAGAAACAGATCTTGCGATCAAATCAGTGGAATCCTTTGATATACACAGCTATACAACTATAAGGGGACTTGTATTAGTGTGGGCTTATTTTCATAAACTTGTGACATAGAAAATAACACTGTCATTACCTTTCTCTCTAAGCTAGACAAACAAGGATCCCTGTGGCACTTTTAGGGTATGTCCACACAGGCTTCTTATTTTGAAACAACAGAGGTGGTTTCGAAATAAGAAGTGGCATGTCCACACGACGCACTGTTATTTCGAAACAGCAGGACCTGTTGTTTCGAAATAACGGCTGTTATTTTGAAACCGTTAAACCTCACATCTAATCGAAATAGCCCTTGCTTCAAAACGGTTGTTTCGAAACAACAGCGTTCGGACATGCTGTTTCGAAACAACATGTCCGAACGGCCTTGTTTCGAAATAACCATTTCGAAACAACGGCTATTTTGAAAGCAGGCTTTCCCTTAATTCAAATTAACGAACTGTTAATTCAAATTAACTTATTTTGAAATAAGGACTCTATTTTGAAATAACTTATTTTGAAATGGGTTATTTCAAAATAATGATGTATGTGTGGACATAGCCTTAAAGACTAACATTTATTTATCAAATGAACAATAAATAAATTTTAGTCTTTAAAAGTGCCAAGGATGCCTTGTTTGTTTTGCTGAACTAGACTAACATGGCTACCCCTTCTGAACTTGTCTAAGTTAGGAATCACTCTGATTTAACTATCTGTTCTATAATTAAATTGGTACAAGGACAATTTATATACCACTCTTAATAAAAGGAAAAAGTAAGTTATGCCTTTGAAGAAGTCAATGTGACTTTAAGCCGGCATTACCTAATAGATTGGTTTCTTGTGCAGTGTGTTTTTTAGAATATAGCTGTTTGTAGTTGGTGGTAAGTGGAATCTCGTGTCTCTTAGCAAATGTGGTATCTGTGAAAAATCTATTTAGATATTCAGTAATGTTGCACAATAGCATTGTTTTAACAGTTACTTAGAATTAGATGCTCACTGATGAAAATATCTGAAAGCTGTTAGAAACCAACTTTTGTTAACAGTGTAATTACCGTTCTTGCTTTGTAGCGTGCGGTTAAGCTTTGCATATTATTATGGTTTCTGCCACAACAACAGCAACTCGTACCTGATTATTACTGAAACTATATTTTAAGTAACTGTTTATAGTTTAGTCAATGAAGTTCCAAAATAATGTGACCAGTTCTGGGCATAATTTTCAGCGGTTTTTCTTTTTTTCTGTGATGGGGGAAATCAGATGTCATAGGTTAATAATTTGTATGGCAAAACTTGGAACAGTCTGTGTTTTTTCAAGGTTGTCACAAAGACTGCCAAGTTTGCAGTGCTTACAAATCTTTCTAAGCCTTCTTTTGAAGACTGCAAAAATGATTATATTCGGCTTTGGGATACTCTGACCTTCTCTACAACAATTGGTAGTACAGAAACTGACAGCATAATGTATTCCATTTCATAGTGTAAAAAGTTTGAGGGAAACGTGAAATTTCTGTGTATTATTCTACCTCCTGCTTCTCTTTCTGTTAATTTGTAAACCTGCAGAGAATTCCTCCTGCGCTCCTGAGCAGAACGCATGTGTACAAGTGATTCTCTCAGTTGATTTGTTCCAGAACACAGTCTATATGCTCAAAACTCATCTTCCTGGGATTTTTTTTTGACTAATTGTTTAGTAGAATGGTCAGTCCAAGTCTTTCTTCTAGGTTTGTGTGGTCAGCTAGCTCCTTAAGTCTCTCTACTTCAGACCCAAAATCTTTCTGTCATGGAGACCCAGTTCTGAAGCCTGCTATCTTTCATTTTACAGTATTTCCTTCAGTTAGAGACCTAGGGTTTTTATTTCTGCCAGGTGTTATGGGACAAGTCATATGTTAGTTCCTGTTTCCAGGAAAGATGATTAACTCCTTTCTGTCTTGCTTCAGTGTGGACTTGTCCTACCCTATTACATTTGAAGTTGAAGATGAATTGTACTGGAGATTAATTCAATTTGTGCATGCTAGTGCCACAGGGGAGATGATCTGTGTCTTAGAATTATAGGTATGATCCTTTTTATTTAGCAGGGAGGAAAGGAGTGAACAGCAGCAGGTCTGTTGGGTTAATGACAATTGATGAGAACTGTTGGGTTTGAGATTGATGTGGAGAAAGTTAAGTCAGATTCTCTAGTAGCCTGAAACCTTGGCTGACTGATGAGGGTATTTGAGGAAGGAAAGGGGTTCCAGAAAGGGTATATGCTAGTTTATTAGCTATGAGGGAAGAGACAAATGTGCAAAGGCTCAGTGAAACTTGTCTAAAAAAAGGATAAATAACGAACAGTAACTCCACGTAGGAAGAAGCACATTCTAGTATTTAGAGAAGAACACAAAAATGTCATCAGTCTTGTGTAGCTAGTGGGTCCGCATGAAAGTGAGTTTTAATTCTGCCACAGGCAGGTGTGTGCACTGTACCCAATTCTACTAAAAATGGTGTAGACATTTTTCTTTCTTCCCCTTAACCCTGTCTTGTATACAGGTGCATAACGACTGTTTTGATCAGATGTTGAACCCAAATCTCTTTTTTAACCTGCTCTACTGACTGTCTAAATTATGGTTCAAGATGTCAAGAAGTGCCTGGATAATGGTAGTGGTTTGCTTCCAGCTTTGTGTTCTGGCTGACATTACTTTTTTTGATGAAAGGGGTTTGAATGACACAGGCTGTTGTTGACTTATTGAATGCTTAATGGCTGCCACATTAGTCTAGAGTTTCTCAGTGTGTGTTGAGTTAAATCACAAAATGGAAAGCCTCAATTTAAATAATCAATTTTAATCAGCTTTTCCATTTGAATTTCAGTTGTTTTCTTAAGAAAAGTTGATTCTCATTAGTTGATATAACCATTAAAAATGTTGATTTATAAGTAAACAGTGCCTTTGTATTAGATGTGGTGCAACTCTTTGTTATCTAGGATACCTGATCGCTATATACATTTGGTAAGCAGTTTTATAGCTTAGCATTTTCACGTATGTATTATCTGAACACTTTTAGTATATAAGAAGATGGTGAATTTACACTATAGTAGCATATTTATAGAGCTTCACCTCCAAAGTTAGATTTTTTCCCTCTGATTTTTTTTCTGTTTCTAGAAAAGAAGTCTTTAACTCAAAGATTTAGAGGCTTATGGATTCAGTATACTTATTTTTTACTTAAGTGTTTTAAGTTTTGGCCTTAATATACATAATATTAAATTCAGATTCTATTTTAAATATTTTCTTTTAAAAGAAACTTGTTTAAGAAAAATTAAAAATCTAGGTTTTACTTACCCTGCTATTGTTGCACACTATCTTGCTGCTTTGTAAAGAAGTTTGGGGCTCCTTGGATTTGATTAGCTGGTTGATGTTTGTACAGTGTTTCAGAAATGTGAGACACTGTATTGGTACTAAGTTGTATAATAAAATATTTGCTTTGATATCTTTGTGAAAAGATGTTGAATAAGCAAAAAAAATGTTTTTCTGGAGTGATTATTAATGAAAAATGAATTCTGCTCTGTACAGATAACATTTGTGACTCACAAAAGAGATGCAGAAGGGTGTCTTCCAGATGGGTAGCTGTGTTAGTCTAGCTCAATAAGACAGCCATGAGTCACTTCTAAAGATTAGTAAATAGGGGTAGAGATGAAGGTAGAAATTCTGGTTCAGTTTAGAAGGGGGTTTGAGCAGTTGATGGAGCTGATGAATGAGGAGGATGTAGGAAAAAACCCAGACCTGCAGATGGAAGCAGGACTGACCAAATCTGAGGGGAGAAAGCAGGGTGAGGAAAGTGACTGGTGGATGCATATGACTGTGAGAAGCTGGCAGAAGAAAAGGTGGGCTAGTGAAGGAGAAATAGAGCTCAGAAACATGAAGGAGCACAGCAGGTGGTTACTGCAATGTGAGGGAGAAGAGAAGAGTAGCTCCTCTTGTACAAAGGGGCAATGAGCCAATGGGGAGAGTACCAGATAAGAGCCCCAGGAGGATACAGGAGCAGGTGCTGAGGTTTGCAAAGAAAAATTGTAGAAGTAGTGACCTGCAACCAGAAAGAACTGGGGATAGGCAGGAGGAGTGCACTGTTTCTAGGGAAAGGCAAGTCTATATGATTGGGAACTCCATTCTAAGGGTAGACAGGCTTGTAACCAGAGCTGATCCAGAGAACAGAAGGATATACTTGCTTACCAGGTGCTAGGATGCGGGATGTGGATCTGAGACTGAAGAGGATCCTAATGAGAGCGGGAAAGAATCCTCTGATTATCCTGCATGTGGGTATGAATGATACACAATTCGAAGTATTTTTCTAAGTTGTATGAAACTATTTAACAGTGAGCAGTGCTTATGTGTTTGGTCAGTGCATTTTAGATGCTTTGTCTATCGTACAGCTGGGCAGCTACGTAGACCTTGACATCTGAAATGAAATACTCTTTGTATGCATATAAGAGGGTGACAAATTAATTGAAGAAGTCTAGTTAGAAGGTTTATATTGAGTGTTTTAAAATGTTCACACTTACATATATGCAATACCGAGAATTTTAGTAACTGTTAATGGATCTTTGAAAGGAGTCTACGAAGACTGATACTTGGGTCTCAGTCCTGCATATATTAATGTATTTGTTCAGAATGGGGCCAAGATATTTAAAATCTTATGGTTTAGCATAATTTCACCGGTAAGTCTACTTTCTTGGAACGATTCCTCTAATTCTGCTGTTAAAACAATCTTGGAACTTGCTATGGCAACTGAAAAGCCCTACAGCAGCCCTAAGCTGCACATAAAATCCAGTACACTGTTACCTTGACTGCTGAAAAAGACAAGTTGCCTTAAACCAGCTTTGCAGTTAATGTAGGCTGAAGAGAACAGAGAGTTGCATGAAGAAATGACGTTAAGTACATATATTGAACATTTGCTGAAGATGTTGTCTGTTTTGAATGCAGATTTGTGACAGAGATTTTTTTTTCTGATTAACTTTGACCCGTTTGACTAATAATAATACAAACTTGCAAAAGAAAATTCAGGGATTTTGAATGTTTTTAGTTGGGAGGATGTTACTGTTGCCATGCTTTTAATAGCCTATCTGCTTAATGTTTTATTGCATTTGTCCTTCTGGTTGGTGGATGAGTTCATGTATTTGTAAAAGAAAAATCATCCTATTTATAATTTTGGGTTCTCATAACTAAAACCTCCCACAGTGCCGTATAGTGGGTGACTTCCTCTGCTGCTCTGTATTGTTAATTGAGAAAAGATGTCACTGATGAAGTATACCTTTTGCATGTACTTGGCAGGAGGGTTTGCAAGGGTGCTTTCACACTAGCACTTTGATAGCAAAAATCAAAACCAAACTTGAGTCAAAAAAGTTGATGTTAATAGCCTCATGGCTGGAGCATGGTTTCTTGTAGCAGTCTGGGAGTCCGGCCACAGATGATCACTCAGAATAGAATAGAATCAAATCATAGGGTTGGAAGGGACCTCATAAGATCATTGAGTCCAACTCTCTGGGGCTTGAACCCAGGACCTTCTGCATATTAAGCAGAGGTGCTAGCCACTATGCTATTTGCAGCTTTGCACTCTGGCCTCCCTCTTCCCAGTAACACAGTTGCTGAGTCTTGTGCTGGACCTTCCTCCCTGAGTTGGTGCCATCAGCCCCTTTTGCTGAAAAATGTGGTGGACAGGTGAAAATTTGATGGTGGACACTTTCTAGGGATGCCATGAAAAGTAGTAGCTCCTCTTGGGGGTCCCCAGGCATGCCACAGAAAGAGGCTGCCCAGAGGGGCTCCTTTTGGTGGGGGTACACTACAGAGAGGGGCTGCTCTGGGCGGCTTCTTTCCATGGCATGGAGGGGTGTGTGCACTGCGGGGGCCCTCTGCACCCTAGTCTCATCTGAAAGAAGCTGTCCAGAGTGTCTTCTGGTGGCAGGAGTGGCAGTTTCTGTGGTGCTGAAGAGGGTGTTGTGTGCCGTTCTGAATGGGCTCATGTTACGCTGTCAGCACATGTGCTAGGGATTGCCTGTCTCTGCATTAACATGTCTTTATGGTAGCTAAAGCTAGAGGCATGTGTTTGGACAGATGTATAATGTCATGCTGGTGCCTCAAAAGGAGACTTTCAGCCTTAGATTGGGAGGGAGATGTTTGTTTGTTTTTTTTTTGAATACCTCATGCGCAAAAACTACTTAGCTACCACCTTCACTCTTCTAAGATAAACTTGACATTTTCTCAGTGTACAGTTTATAGCTGTTTCTGTCTGTCCTGAACATGTCAGAAGTGTATCAGATGGCCTGCAGTCCTTAGTAAAGTTCTTTGTGCAGGGCTTGGTTCCTTAAACATTTAAAACACCTCCCCCCATACAACAAGAAGTAATCTAAGTACTTTTTGAGCCATTTTGTCTGAGATGCTCGTTTTGTTTATCATTTGATTTTTCTAGTGCAGCGGTTAGCAACCCAAAAGAAAAGAAGAGCCAGTTTTAAAAATTGATTCAGTAACCAAATGTTTTGAGAGCCACAAGGGGTGTTGCCTCCTGGTGAGAGGTGACAAGAGCTGGGCCAGGGCAACTGCTGCATGGTTCCTTGGCAGGGGGGGAGGAGAGAGCCCAGAATCAGGAGTGGGCCCGCTGCAGGGTCCCTCGGGGTCAGGAAGAGGAACCTGGAGGCTGGTGCTGGCCATTTACAGGGTCTCCCAGTGGCAGGAGTTTGTGGGGGGTGGAACCTGGAGCTGTAAAGAGGCAGCAAAAGAGCCGCCTATGTCTCCAGAGCTGCAGATTGCACACCCCTGTTCTAATGGCACAGAGTGGTGAACTTCAGACTATAAAGACTGACTCACCTTGCAGTGTTGATACTATGGACATGTTCGGTGAGCTGGTTTCTCCAGTTGAGCTGTTTGATACTAGACTGAAAAGGAAGTGGCAAAGGTGAACTTATCTCTTTGATGCTCCTGGTTTGCCTTCCTGTTGGAGTTTAAAGGGGCTTAGAATTGTGCTGGTTGCCAGTGGTTCACAGGGACCAGTCTGACAGTGAAAATTTGCCTAGTGTTTGTGCTGCCCTCTAGACACGTTCCCTCTGTTCAGCTGCCAAGTGTGTGTTTGTGGGCATTGCTATGGCAGCAATAAACTATTCAGACTCCACTATGTTAAAGGACCCTCTACAGCAGTGGTTCCCAACCAGTGTGCTGTGGCAACACCCAAAGTGCCGCGAGAATCTGCGAGAGCTAGAGTTAGAGCTCCCTCCCTGCTCAGTCCAGCCACGTGGGCTGTGTAGGGCTGGCAAAAAGCAGTGTTGGCTTTTGGGGTAGGCGAAGCAAGCAGCCACCTAAGGCCCCAAGCAGTAAGGGGTCCTGTCCTTAATTTGGTGGACAGAAATGAAAATATAGAAGAATATAGAAATTGTTCCCATCTAGCAGAGCTAGTAGGGCTGGAAGCCTAAGCACTTTCCACTCTTGGCTCATCAAGGCAAACTATCATTAGGATCTGTGCTTCCTCTGAATTGCAGATTTCACTATTATGTGCCCATCACCTTCACGTTGACATGCTAAAAAAGCAGGAGCAAGCAACAGATAGCACAATAGTAGGAATTTTCCCTTGGGCTCAGGTTTTAATTCCTCTGTGTGGCTATTTATTTTGCCATTTTCTAATTTTGTGTTTAATATTGCCTTTTCCTTTTCTTTTTTACCTGTTCTTTTGCCTTTTGCTTTGAGTTTGTGACAATTTTTAGTTTGGCTTTGGTTAGATCAGTTTACCAGGTAGGTCCATATATACATATAAATACAGTGCTGCCCTCTTAGACAATCATTACAGCTGTGTGTGGTGTCTGTGCTGTATGTCTTTCTTTTGGTAAGTAATTTTTTAGCTTCTTCTGTACTTACTATTTAATATTTTTGAGGGGGCAAGAGTCTTATAAACTTGAGTACAGTACTTCAGAGAATTTCACTGAAATTTGGTGTTTTTCATTTATAGCTACACACTAGGAACCTCCTTTTCACTTATTTTTATTTATTATAATTATTTTTATTAAATGTCTAATGCACATAAACCCAGGCCTATATGAAACATTTGTAAGATTTGACTGCCAAAATTTTAAAGGTGGTATGTTATTTTTGAGCCATCAGTAATGTTACCACTTTTTATTTATTAATTAATGCTCATACTTTTTAAAATTTTTTTAAAATGTTCATTTTAACTTTGTAGTTCAGCATTAGCTCATTTATGTTAAGTGAAAGATGATCAACTTACAAGCTTTATGGTGGGAAGATCTTTAAAAATATCATACCCAAGAATAATTTACGAGTTCCAGAGGGATAGTCATGTTAGTTCAGTTCAGCAAAACAAAAAAGACGTCCTGAGGGGTTGGGTGGGGTGATTAGGGCTGCAGGGGGGGACTGGGGTCACGGGGAAGGTAGCAGTGGTGGCCGATAGTGAGCCCTTTAGGGGGCCCCACAAAGTAGTTTGTGGCAGGGAAGCAGCTCCCAGCCTGTCAGCCAGCCTGCAAACAGCCAAGGTAAGAGCTTTGAGGGGGGCTGCTGGGGGTTGTGGGGGGCAGGGTGTATATGTGTAGCAGAGGTGGGTGGGAGTGGATGTGTAGCAGAGGGTGTATAGCTGAGGTGGTGGGGTGGATGTTTGGTTCACGTGTGTGTAGCTGGGGGGGTGAGCTGGGGGCTGGAGGGATAATTCTTGTCCCTGCAGTGATGGGATGGTCCGTCACAGGCAGCAGGGGGCTGGGGGAGGGGAGAACGGGACCCACTGTGGGGGGAGGGAGCATCAGTGGGGTGAGGATTTGCCCTGGGTGGCAGGGAGCCACTGTGGAGAAAGGGGGAAGAGGGTGCTGTGCCATGCTCCCCTGCCTTACCCTCCCACTCCCCAGGGTCCCCCCCCCCCCCCCCCCCCAAGCCACTCCTGTTCTTTCTTCCCCTCTTCGCTCTTGGCACCTTCGTGCTGTTCCCCACATGGCTGCCCTTGTCCTCTTTGGCCATCCCTGCCCAGGAATGGTGCTACCATTTCTGGCACCCCCCTGCAGTGCTTACCAGGCTTACTGGGTTGCATCAGCCCTGCCACTGCCCTGCTCCCCACGCTCACTCTTGCCACTGCAAATAAATCCTGACCTCCTCTGTCTTGCCATCTCTGCTCTGCTACCCCTACTACCACACATAGCAGCATTCCAAACCACTGTGCCATGGTTCATAAATATTCATATTATTTTGAGCTAATTTGAATATTCATGAGTTTTTAATAGTGGTGTACCTTGAGAAATTTGAAGTTATCAAGGTGTGCCACAGCAGAGAAGAGGTTGGGAACCACTGCTCTGCAGACTGGATCTTTGCTTTCATGTACCCAAAAATCTTGCCCTTAATTTCTTCCAAAGTTAGCAATAAACTTGGCATCATGCTAAGATGATTGCCATACCTAAAGATTGTTCCTGTGAGCTGGCCTGTGTTGGCAAACTTTTCTACATGTGAAGAGGTTTCTAGGTTTTATCTGGAGTGTACTAGAGCCCTTAACATACACTCTCCCTCCTTCCCTGCATTTTGTTTCACTTCAGCACAATGCAGTAAATTCTGCTGTTAATCAGAGAACCCTGTCTAAATGATTACCTGGCTCTGTCTCTCGCTGTTATGGTGTTGCAGGTCTTCAGCTTGAAGGTCATGTCAAAGCTCTGTCCTGAATGGAATGAGCAGCTTTGGTGGCTAGCCTCAGGTCTGTTTCTATCCATCAGATTAGTAAAGCAGCTGTATGGTTGTATCTGTACACAATTACAAAGCATTATTGCTTAGATTAGTAATCTAGGCAAGAATCCAGGTTTGGAGTCAGCATCATAGAACATATTCCACATTGAGTGGTGCTCAAATTCTTTCAATACCAAATGCTCTGTAGATGTATCTAATTTAAGGGGAGAGCAGGGATGCAGATGGCAGGTGCATGTTCAAAAGTGGGATGGTAGAGGAATGGAGCTGAGTTATGTGAGACAGCATGGAAGAATGAGGTTTGAAGTGGGGACCAGGGCCCAAACATAATTTTTTTTCTTGTCAAGTGCAAATTTGTTAACATGGGCCCCCTCCCAGACATAATGGAGGTTGTGGCCTGGGCTGGGTCGGGCCCTAGTAAAGTATACCTCCTGCCTCTACCACAGGCCACCCGTGCTGGTAGAAGTAGAACAGAGAGCTCTGTCCTTATGAACTTGAGTAGTTCATCAATGGTCTCTGCTGGTGTGAGCTAGAACTGAGTACCATTTCAACTTGAGGCTTCCTACAACTCACTGCATACATAGTTTCAAATGTTTTCCCATCCACTCCATGTTCCTGCTTTGTTCTCCAGGTTTACTGTATACGTCTGCTTAGTCTGTCTTCCTTGTCTCTCTGTGGTGTGGCTGGTATTTGGGCAGCTGTGGTGGTAGGAAGGGTTACTGTAGAGAACAGGGACAGAAAGTTGAGATGTATGGGGTAGGGGATCCATCCATGTACCTCCTTACTATAATTCTGGAGGAGGTATTCGTTCTCATCGTATGGAGTCCACAAAGGTTGTTAACCAGTGTTGAAAGCCATCTGGTGACAAGGGTAGAGAAGATGCATCAGGATGGTACAAGGTCTGTAGAGGCATCTGTGCCTCTTGAATATATATATAGAGGCAATACACCTGAAGGAGGAAATCTTTCAAAAAAACAATGCCTTATGCTGAGGCTTTTGGCTTTCAGGTGTCGTTGCTTTACAAACGAAGAGTCCTGTGACACTTAAAGACTAACACATTTATTTATTGCGCAAGCTTTCATGGGAGAAAATCCCACTTTGTCAGATGCTTAGAAGATGGGGGAGTTTACAGAATGGGAGGAAAATAAATGCAGGGAAGTGTAAGTTAGTGTGCCAAGGAGTCAAGGCAGCTGTGCTATTGGAGTCCTTCATGTTTCAGTGCACAGAGATCTTTTATATTAGCTTTGTCTCATTCCAAGTTTAGAGCCCCCACAAGTTCAGACTCCCTGTGACATCCTGAAATGGCTCCATAAGCTATGTGCAGAGCTCACTGCTGGTGAGCTGGCAAGCCACAGAGGACAATCTGAACAGGTCTGTGAGCAAATCTTTGTGAAACTCAAGTTATCCTGAATTTGGAAGAGAACTTTTGCACTTAATTTAAAAACTTCAAAGTGGCTGCTGTGGCAGAGTGACATTATTTTGCAATAACCCGAATGAACTTTATTGAATTGTTGTACTGTATTGAAGGTGTGTTAATGCCTTTGGGTACACTGTATCAGATGTTGTGACATTGTTTGTACCTTCTTTAGTAGCGAAGGGTCATGCTGATGTGTATTCTTCATTGTCAATCCTTTGAAGCCAGACCCTGGAAAAGTATCCATATACTAGTTCAAACAAATATCCAGGGCAGAAGACAGTTTTGTTCAATTATTTATTTATTTATTTTTAAAATCTGGCTTTAATCTAATTGATGCCTTTTTTCTGATCCATTTATCATGTGATAAAATAAATGTTGGTCTTTAAGTGCTTGTTTTCCTGATTCAGCAAATGAGCAGGACCTCAGTTCTTGGGAAGAGTGTTGGAAGGACTGGATTGGGTA
This sequence comes from Podocnemis expansa, assembly GCA_007922195.1. NCBI lineage: Eukaryota > Metazoa > Chordata > Testudines > Podocnemididae > Podocnemis > Podocnemis expansa. The sequence continues at coordinate 122,562,906 of ML681963.1, forward strand.
CTTGTTATGAGCTGAAGCTGCAATGAATTTGTGAATGTGAAAGAAAAGAAACCTGCAATGAGTCACTGAAAGACTGCTTCTGCCAGATTCCGGGTTAGAGTTAGGTGTTAATTCAATTAAATTTATTAGCATGCTTGTGGATTCTTTTATTGTTTTCAAAACTGTTTCTCTCTGATCTTTTTCACCTTAAGAATAAATAGACGTGCATGGGGGTGTGCTGTGATTGTATCTTTGTAACTATAGCAGTTAACATCTGTTAATTAGTTCCAAAAGGTTATCAGTGTCAGTCTAGTTTAACAAATCACGCAAGGAGTCTGGTGGTGCTTTTAAAGATTAACAAATTTATTTATCACTTGAGCTTTTATGGGAGAAAATCCACTTCATCAAATGCTTGAAGATGGAGAATTTACAGAATTGGAAGTCTTATATTTCCCTACATGCTCATTCTGTAAGTTCTTCATCTTCAAGTGTCTGACAGAGTGGGAATTTTCACCCACAAAAGCTCATGTGATAAATATGTTAGTCTTTAAAAGTGCTACAAGACTCTTTGTTTGTTACACCTGTTACCTGTCCTGGAAGAGAAGGCAAGCAGGTGTCATAGAGCAGCATTGTCCATCTAGTGTGCCACAGAATTTTTTGAAATGCAACATGAAGAGTTTTGGATTGGGGTCATGAATATTCATGAGTTCATTTGAGACTATATGATGGTGTGCTTCAAAATAATTAAAGTTATCAAGGTGTGTCTAGGCAGTGAAAAGGCTGGGAACAACTGTCATCAACCTGTCCGTGCTGGGATATACACCATAAAGGCAGGGAACTGTGCAGCCAAGAAATAATTCTGTCAGTGGAGGAGAGATGCACGCCTACACCTAGAAGAGATAATAGCTGGGAAGCTGGAAGCCTGAAGGTGGATGCCCTTACTGGGCCACTGAGGGGAAATAAAAGTATAATTGCCCTGAGTTATGTTGACTGATTTTTGATCTTACCTGTCTGGGTGGGTAAGAGGGAGAGAAGTTTGGAAGTTCCAAAGGGGAAGCCATGGTAGTCGAGTTAAGTAAAACGAACAAGGAGTCTTGTTAGTCTTTAAAAATGCCACTGTACTTCTTGACTAACAGATTTAGTTATGGCATGAGCTTGGGATTTTCTCCCATAAAAGCTCATGCGGTAAATTGGGGTGGCTAAACTTGGGGAACTCAAGAGTCTCACAAATCGATTGTTAAATCTTCGAGAGTTGCAGTGAGGCATATAACCACATACTTCTACCTATTAGAAAATTACTAAGCTTAAAATTCATTGTACATGTTAATTTTATTGTAAAAACAGGGCAAATATTGATCCTACTAATGTCAGATTGTAATTATTGCTTAAGGTTACCATGAAAACTAGGCCTGTACAGTAAAAACATAGCTGTTGCTGGATGTAGAACACTGCAGGCTACTGGCGAGTTTTTTAAAGTCTGGGCAGTAACTTGTCAATGATGTACATAAAAGCTCTCAAGTGCTGATCTCTAAGTATTGCACAATGTTTCAGTTTAACATATTTCATTGTGGAATACAATGCTTCACAGCAGTTAAGTTGTGCAAAAAATTGAAAGTAATCTACATTCAGTTTTAAACTTTTCTCCTTCGTATTTTTGTTTTATTATTCCACATCATGTTCAGGACTTGTAAAACAAAATTTTATTTTAACAATGAGTAAACTGCATTAGGGACTTTGAGAACATCTAAACATGTCATGGCTTCACCCACCATGCTGCGCTTTCCCCCCATCCCTGACCATGCTGTTGCTTCCCTGCTGTCTAAGACGATACCACACTTCCCGCCGCCCCCCCACTGTCTCTGACCATGCCACCACTTCCCTGCTGTCCCCGTCCATGCTGCTGCTTCCCAGCCATCCCTGACCATGCTGCATTTCACCCCCTTGTCTCTGACCATGCTGCCCTTCCCTGCCGTGCGCTTCCACGAGCCTCACTTTCTCTTTTGAGAGCCTCGTGCAGCTTGTTAGCCGCAGTTTGGCCATGCCTGTGACAGATAAATCTGTTAGTCCTTAAGTGCCACAGGACTTATTGCTTCTTTTGCTGAACTAGACTAACCTGGCTGCTCCTTTGGAACTCGACTTCTTGTTTGTTTTAGAGAAGTTTGGAGTTTATCATTGTTCAACTAGAGGAGCCAACAAGATAAAAGGGGAACATTTTGAAAAGAAGCTTTTTTAAAAAGGGTAATTCACAAAATTTAATAAAAATTGCAGTAAAATTATCTAGAAAACTATATCATTCTAGGAATTATTTTGCTGAATTTGCAGACCAAATTACATCTCTAAATTTCGGCACAGGGATTTTAGATTAGCTTTACGGCAATTGCAGCACAGTCTTACCTATGGAGTTGCTATGGAAACCTTTATAACCAGCTGAATACATTTTATGTATATGTTCATCGTACATATATTTAATGGTTGATGAAGCCAGTGTTGTGGCACTAGCTATTCCAGAAGTGATAAAATGAGAACTTAATGAAAAAATAAAATTGTAATATAACAGAGATGTAAGTTCTGATTCAGGAAAACATCTAAGTGAGTGCTTAAATTGTAAGGGGTAGTGCATGTGACTCTCACTTTTCACTGGAATTAACACTAATATTTGTGGGAGAATAGACTGTCTGCTAACATTTAAAAGAAAGAAATTAGTAAAGCAGCATCACTAATGTAATTGTTGGATGATAAAAATATTCTGTTCATTGAATTGCAAAGCAAACAGCTGTTATATACCTTGATTATCTGTGAGTGCTTGTGGATCTAGGCCTTGATTCAGAAAAGTATTTGAGCACGTGCACAGTCCTATGTGCTGAAAAACCTGGATGAATCAGTTTTATGGCGGTAATGGTGTATAGAGCAGTGGTTTTCAACGTAGGGTCAGGACCCAATATTGGGTCGCTGACCCTCAGGCACTTGGTTGCGGCACCCCTGCTGCTGCCTCCAAAAGACTGGAATGCGCTGCTGAAGATGGAACTGTTGGGTTGCAGGCACAAATGGTTTTTTTTCAACTGGGTCCTGAGGGAAAAAAGCTTGAAAACCACTGTAGTAGAGTATTAATTTCCACAGCATGCTGTTGTGTTATTCCCATTGCTCAATACCACAAAGTTGGGCAAGGAAGGTTTCCTACAAGTGAAGAAAGTTTCATGGCCTTACTATACTACCTGTTTAAAAAGGACTTGAATAATAAAAATGTTTGTGTATTTTAGCAATCTTTTACATTTTCTAAATAATGTATTGAAACACAGAGAATTTGATCTGTTTTTACAATTCCAAGTTTTGTGGTGTGATAGGATTACTTGTCCAATACCTAAATTAAGGTAATCAGTTTTTTATATAACTATATGATTATTTTCAAAGAATCCAACAATTAAATTGTCACTTTGCCTTATATGCTTTTATAGTTAAAAAGAAGTAAATATGTGTTTCACATTTTTTCTTTAGAGATTTTCAGTAGAATGTCTGTGTGGTTAGTATAACAGTTGTAAACTTTTAAAATTTGAATGTTACTAGTGGGAAAATAAGAAGATGATAGTAAAAATACGGATTCAGAAGGCATCATGATCTTATTAAAAGTATACATTTCTGATCTCTAATGTAGTGTTCAAAGAAATGAAGTTAGTCATTATGTTAACTTTTGAGGGAGAGCAGTTGGTAGTCCGTCGCCCCCCCCCCCGTTATTTAACTGTTGGTGCAAAGTAGTCAAGGGTTAAAGTAAGGGGGAACACTGGAATGCTGCTCTGAGGCCCACAAAATTGAGGGGACAGTGTTTGGGGCCCAAAAAAACTGGGTAGAATGCTGTTCCACCCTGCTCTGGCCTGGGAGCTGATGCGGGACTGGGAACTTCTCAAGTCTCCTGCCCTGAGCATGCTAAGATGTTGCGCAGGGCAGGAGCAGCCTGGCAAGGGAGTGACTCCTCGGGTTATCCCTGCAGCTCTAGCCAGCGGGGGAAGGGACCCTTGGGGTTAGGGAGCTGGTGGGGGATCGTGGAGCCGGCACTTGAAGGGGGAAGGGGTAGGAAGTGGGGGTCTACATTGATGCAGGAGTCAAGCTGTGCCCGGGTTCCCAGCTAGCAGCAATGCACTCCTGTGCACGTATGCTGTCATGGGGCCAGCATTCCCACGGCCCTTTGCTCTGGCAGCCCAGGACGGTTTTTTAGGGGGGCATGTCCTGCCCCCCCTGGGACTACAGAGCTGGCCACATGGGGCAGGCTCATGGGGGTCCTGAGTGCCTCCACAGACAGGCCTGCCCTGGGGGCTAGTGGGGGGGGTCTATCGATTCTCTACCCCATCCTCCGAGAACTGGGCTGGAGGGGTGCAGGGCCCGGGGTGCTCACCCAGGCAGAGGCACCATGGGGGGCGAGGGTGATGCTGGTCCTCAGTTCTGGATCCCAGCTACCCAGACCCCGAGGGTGCAACCACTTCAAGGATTGGGCCCAGGCCAGCACCATCCCCCCACTCCCTGCTCTCTGTGGGGTGGCTGATTCCTAGCTAGGGGAACCTGGGCTGCCCTGCAGAGTGGAGTCAGTGTGAACCCGGGACCCTTGGCCTGCCAGCTGGCATGGGGTTGGGTGGCACAGATGGGTGCGGCAGCTTCGGTCCTGTCTGGTGTCATGCGTGGGATCTTGGTGGCGAGTTATAGTGCGCCAGGGTTGGGCAGTGGTTGGGTTGGGGGTCAGTGAGGGGAACCCTGGATTGAGTAGCAGGAGGTTGGGAGGGCAGGGCTGGGCACCAGGCGGAGCTGTGCATCAGGACTGAGGTGGCACCTGTTTTTGCTTTCCAGAAGCAGCCAGGCTCATGGGAGCCCGCTGGGACACATTGGGGCAGCCCCACGCCCAAGGGGTAATCTGCCATAATGTCCTGTTTCCTGCATGAAAGCCCAAGACAGGTGAACAAGGCCCCAGTGCTAAGCAAGTGGGGCATGGACCCTTAGCCTCAAGCTAGGAAGGATCTGCAGCAACCCTGGGATCCACTTCTGGAGAGACCCTGCCCAGCATACCGCAGCAGCTGTGGGGCCAGAAACTTTTCTACAGCCTTTCCCAAGCAGCAGCTGGCAGCATGGACCAGTCATAGCTCTGCCCCCTTGCACCTCCCAGGGACAAAGCGAGCTCCAGTGTGGCACAGAGGCAGGGGGAAAGCAGCTCCCAGGAGTGTCCAGTGGCACCCCCCAGCCAGGGGCCGCATAGGGGGCCAGGACACCAGGCTTTCTCTAGCAGGTCCGCATGACCACCAGTGACACAGCCAGAGGAGCTGATTTGTGCCCAACTCAGCCCGTTCCTTTATTGTGGAAGGGGAGCCAGGACCATGTCCTTGTTTCTCAGCATCATGGAGCACCTATGCTCCTGCTGAGTAAGGGCAGTAGGAGAGGGATAGGCGGCAGGGTTTCCGTGCTTGCCTCAGCCTCAGGCGACAGCCACTGCTGGCAGCTTACCTTCTCAGACCTGGAGAGGTATCAGGCCCACATGGCCGAAAATCTGGCCCGTGCAGTCAGAATCCAGGAGGTAGAGCCCTGCAAATCTGCGGGTATCCGCATCCGTGGGTGCAGATAACCGCAGACCCATTGCTGCAGATCGACTCATGGATGCAGCTTCTATTGTTACCTTATCACACTGCGGTCCATTGCTGAAACTGCTGTGGCAGCATGCAGGGGAACCAGGAAACGCTCTGACCAATCCTAGATCGTGATCTGCCAGCCAATCAGAGTCTCAAGGTGGGACTTAGAGACTCACTGGTGGCCTTTGATTGGCTCATTCCCCTTTCTGCTTCTTCCTTTTCTTGCTTCCAGTTGGCAAGCCATTGCTGTCAATCAGAGATTTCATAGGTGGGCAAAAAAATCTGATTGATAGTACAGCATGCGAACCACAAACAAGAAAGGAAAAAGTGGGTGGGACCCGTGTTGGGAATGAACCAATCAAAGGCTGAATAGTTGTATGTGAGCCTAAGCTCGGTTGCAGCTGCAGTTAAAGATGTAGCTAAATCCTGGCATGTGGATTTTGGATTGGATTAATGCTATCACTGAGCGGATGCGGTTCCACATTTTTGTATCCGCGCAGGGCTCTGCCGGAAGGGCAGCAGGAGCCACTGTGGCCATGGCCTGTTCCCCTTCTGTCTCCCCATGCTGGTGAGCGAAGCTGCTGCAGCCATGGCTCCTAGCCAGCCCCTGCTGGGGAGCGAAGCTGAGCCGCCGCTGGCAGCAGGCAGCCTTTTGCACAATCCCACTCCTGCTGGGATCCAGCCCTGGCAGGGAGCATCTGGGCCACAGCTGGGTTCCTGCCCTGCTGGGAAGCAGTGCTGTGGACTCCCTGGAACACTTCGGACCCCAGGTTGGGAGCCACTGCTATAGGATGTAACAGGCTGCCTCCATCACCACATCCTCCTTCTAGATTCTGTAAATGATACCTAATCAATCATCTTATGAATCTAGCTTGAAAAATAAAAATGTTTCATTTTGGTGCTTCAAAGTGTGAGGGTTGTTTTGCTGTATGTTTAGATTGAAACATTTTAGCAAAAACTGATACAAATCTGCAAAATGTTTGTCAAATTTAGTCTGTGTTTTTGGTGCCTCCCCCCCCCCCCAAAAGAAGGGGGTATGTAAAATATATGTGCCCAACTCTGTTTATAATGCTGAATTGAAGGTAACATGTACTAAGTCCTGAAAGTATAATTTGTGAGTGTGGTACTCTAGGTCAAAGTGGAACCTGGTGAAATTTGTCTGTGCCTGATCTGGAAAGTATTGTTGTACCAGTTAATATGAGACTATGGCTAAAATCTTTACCTGCCACCTGCCCCAACTCCAGCCTTTTTTCATCAGGAAAAAGAACTAGAGGGGTATAAAGGCAGTGCTTAATTTGTACTAAGGCTTGCCCGGGCTGAGCCTTGGCACCCCTGGGGTTGGCAGTTTATAGCTTGGTTCCACGTAGCTTGCTGTGTCAGCTATGAATATATTTAAAAAAAAATTGCTCGAGCTATGGAATCTGATTGCTTGAGCAGTGGCACTGCTTTTATTACAAATTAACCACTGTGCAAAGGAGCCCTAAAAGTCTCCTCTGGTGGTATGAGGATTCCCCTTATGGAGGCACTCTAACAACAGCCATAAGATTGCCTTTTGGAGACAAGTGCTTCTCTTCTAGGTGTGCTGTGCCAGGCCAGGGCTAAAGGCATGTGAGGGACAGATGTAGCCAGAAGTTGTTTTTTGGCAGGGCCTGTGCTTGACATGACTGGGGCAGAAACCTTATTTCACAAGCAAAACAGAGGTTGATGAAAGCTTGGCATGAGTTGTTTAGAATCTGATTGGGTGGGCCCGCTTTCAGATTGCTATTCCACTGGTTTGGGACAAGGTTTCAGGCAATGTTGTGGTCAGCAGGTTAGCTTGAGGAGTTTATCATAAGAGGGTATGTCTACTTTGTAAAGTGTAATAAGGACATGATGGTTACCAGCTTCAGCGTGGACTAGCTGACCCATTTATTAGCCGTGTGGATCATTAGTGTGCACTCAGATTCAGTGGTTAAAGTATGTGGGAACGCCTACGAATACTATTCCTGGGCCCCAGAAATCTGACGGGCCTCCATGTCAATTGTGGGAACATTTAAAGTATGTCAAATTGTGGTTACTTTTAAACCAGTGAGCAGCAACTACTACTCAGGATCTCTCAAGAAAGACTGGCGTTCAAGATGAAGGTGAAGCAATGAAATCAAAATGTGGCAGACAATGGAAAACTGTTAATTGATTCTATAAACTGTTTTGGTTGAAGTTAGCTTCAACCAAAAAATCTATGTATGTTGATATTAATGAGAGTTTGTGTCGGTATTTTACTGTAAGCCAGTGGTTCCTAGCGTTTTGTCTCCACACCTTGCTACCTTTAATTAATTTGAGGCATACCACCATATAGTTTCCAAATGAACTCATGAGTGTTCATGAGCTAATGAGCCAATCTGGACCTCTTGGAGTAGTTTTTCAAAAAAATTCGTGGCACACCTGCTCAGACCTGACAGCACACTTGTGTGCTGTGGCACACAGGCTGGGAAACACTGCCGTAAGCAATAAATGCAGTTTTGTGTTCTTGTTTCTCTTGATTGGTTCTGCTTATACTCTTCATTGTGTTCAATCAATTACATATCACATTATTTAATTATCACATTGTTAATCACAATACTTACTGTGTTATGCAGTGTTTGCTAGACAGTGGCAATAGTTGCTATAGATATAAACGCCATATACAATTATAAATATTTTTATTGTGTGATAACTGATGAATGTGGTACTGAGAAGTGGTTGCAAATGTCTGCCTGGGCTGGGGACCACACATGCATGAAGGGGGCCTAGAGATTAGGAGGGTTCTGGGGACCGTCAAATTATACTTTAACCACTGAAAGGAGGTAAATGTGAAGGGGTTTAATAGGATTGTTTAAACTTCTGTTTCAATATTTACATCTTACTAAGATTATTGTATATTAGAAACAGTTGCTAGATAAGCCTTGAAAACAAATACCCTGCACTAAAGGCTTTGACAACCTTTCTTCTGATAGTGTTGTATTATATGCCTTTGTCTTATACAAATTTTTACTCATAACTATGCTGTTTACTAGTGAAGGCATGGATTTTGAACGGACAGATTTTATTTAAGGTAGCTGTGGAAATAAACTATGGAAAAGGCATGTTTTTCTGTTTGCCAGTGGTAAGGTTTGTGATTACAATTAGACCTCTAAAATGGATCTCTAGATTTACCAGATGCCACAATTTGCATATTCAGAAACTGGGTGGTTCTTTAGCATTTTGGAAAGTACTTAAGAAAAATTTTCTCAAAATACCAATTTCAGCTTTGTGTATTTGCTTTGGGGCATGGTTTCTACTAGTAAGTTGAAAACAAAACAAATCCCACAAGCTTCCTACTGAAGTGCAAAGGCAAAATGCATTCCTGGTCTCTAGTGATATGTTTCTCAAATACGGTTGGGGTGCTAAAACACTCTGAAGTTGCAGGTCTTGAGATAATTTCTTGTTGCAGCTGTCTACAAGATAACAGGTAAGATATTACTGTCCTTTAGTAAGAACTAAGTATTTTCTGGAGTGAAACTTCCAGAAAAATGGAAAATTCTTTATATAATTTCTAATATCTGAACAGTTTTTATTCCACTAATTATTAAAATAAACATTTTCTTACAGTAAACATGAATTATTCGTTTCATAAAGCATAGTTATAGTTTTGTGGTCATAATGTTATAATTCATAAAATAAAACATAACTGTTTCTCATTTGTATTAGCTTCAGAAGTAGAATATGCTTACAGTTGGAATGAATTATACAAATAAGCATGCTACTGAATTTTCAGTTCCTCAGTCCAGGAGAATGTTACTCGTTTTTTAATCTTGAGATGTATGTTCTGTTGTGCCCAACAATGCTGTCACAACATCTTGTGTGTTTCTCTAGTGCAGGGGTTGGCAGACCCTAGCATGTGTGCCAAATGTGGCATGCGGGCCAATCCTGAGTGGCACGTAGTGCTGCTCAGGCTCTCCTGCTGGCCCTGCCCCCAAGCACGGCCTGGAAGTTGGGGCCAGAAGAGCCAGAGCAGTGCAGTGCCAGCTCAGCTTGGTGCAAGTTGGGGACCGCTGTGGTGCAGAGGGGCTGGAGCAGTGTGGCTCGGGGGTGGTGGGGGGGTGGTGTGAGGCGAGGCCCAGGGATAATTGGTCCCACGGTGGAGGGGAGCGGGGCGGCTCAGACCGCTTTGCACCCTGAGGGACCTCAGCCATGCCTCCCCCACACACCCTAGGGCCACCTCCCCCTAGGGACTCTAGCCTCCCCCCCACAACCTGGAGTCCCTGGTTCTGCCCTCACTTGGCCCTACCCCTGGCTCCTGCTGAAGGTGCGGTGGGCGGGGCTGTCACAGGAGCCCGCAAAGGTTGCCGACCCCTGCTCTAGTGGCTGTATAGTCCAATCCATAAGGAGCAAGGCCTTGTACAGTTACCACATAGGAACACTGGATTCCCGATTGAAGACTCAGCATTGTGCTTTGCTCTTTTATCTATCAGTTTTTCACATCTCTCATTCAATAAAGATTGTAAATACTTTGAGGTAGTTGCTGACTATTCAGGGCTATCTTTTGCTCTGTCTTAGAAAGCTGTCAATATCTATGTCTCATGAGATGAGATTTAACAATGTGTTTGAAGTATTTACATTGGCCTGCCCTTTCTTTGCTTTCTGAGTTTCAGCTCACTCTGGAGAGGATTTTTTTGGTGATTATAGACTCTCCTGTTCTGATAATTGAACTTATCCATTGGAGCAGAGCTTTGATAATCATTGCCTTGATATTGGTTTTCTTTTCCTCTTGCAAGGAAGTTAACTTTTGATACTTCCACTTTTTAGTGCATCTTCATCCTGGAGCCCAGACAGCATATGTAATTTTTTTCAGGTTTCATGATATGTCTAAGGTGAATTGTCCATGTTTCACACTTGTGCAAAAGGGTTGCTATGACTACTGCATAATATTATCAGTTTTGTTGGTAGTCTGCTAGAATGCTGCTTGAGTATCTGGTGGCAAAGTCTTCCAAAAGCCTGACTTGCCTTTCATATTTTGTTTATTTCTTGATCCAGGGAGCCATCACTTTAGATGGCTGTGCCCAAGTATATAAGGTGACTGACATTCTTTAGTTTTGTACTGTCATTGATAATGTATGGTTCACTGGTGGTAGTTGATGGAGCTGTATAAAGGGGGACTTCAGTTTTTTCCAGGCATATGGTCAGTCCAAACTGTTTATTTGTCTTTGAGAACCTCTTAAGGATAATCTGAAGCCTGCTTTCATGATGACTAAGTAGAGCACAGTCATTTGCAAAAAGGGCTTCACATGTGAGTCCCTCAAGGGCTTTTATTTTTGCAGTAAGATATACATGATGTCTGACAATAAATTGTTGTGCTTGCCAGAATTATTCTGTCTCCTGTAAGGCCTTTTGCCTTGTGTTCATGTGGCACATACAATAGGCCAATGGAGTCTGTCTCCCTTGGTGCAACCACTGCCAGCCCACCGCAGGACACCTAGGTCACCACCTTGATTGCATTCGCTGTCTGCCCCTGACCATTTGCTGTGTGTGGCCTGTGAATGGGGCTCAGAGCTTCTCTGGTTGGCATAGGCTGAGAACAAGGGACTGTTCCAGGTGCCAGCTGGTGGGGGAAGGAAGGAGTGCCAGGACAGGAATGAAGTGAAGTGGGGCCTAAGGTGGAAGGGGTGCGGGGGAGGGGGAGCGGGATAGCTTCCTGCTGCCTTTGCTTATCCTTTTTTTTTTTTTTTTTTCCTGCCATACTGAAGTCAGTTTTGACTCGTGCTACTAATATATACTTCCATCTAGTCCAATTTTAGTTCTTTGCAAGCATGACTGAGCATACAGGACAAAAACAGTTAATGTACAATGGCCCTGCAATCGATCATATCCGGGTAAATTTTTTTAATAATTTGGAAGCTGTTGTTTACCATGGTGGTGATAAAATGGAAACATTTGGGTCCTTGTCTTGTGTAGGAAACGGTGGCAGATGCCACAGTTGTGGGGGAGTGGCGGCACATTTTTGTCTCATGACCTCTTGTCATTGTAGTCATGAACTCTGGAAAATAGCACTAATAATCCAGAATTTTGAATATTAAAATCAGAACCTAAATTTATTTTTTCTTTTCCACTTAATTGGTAACTTTGTTAATGTAAGTGTGTACAACTACTATTTTAATCGAAAGTTGTAACTTCACTGATGCGAGACTTTTTAGGGGGATTTATTTGACTGTAAGGTGAGCTTTTTGGAGTAAAAAAGGCATGTAGATAATTCTTCTCAGAGGGGGGAGATGTTTTATCAAACTTCCTAGAGGCCACAATCATATTAAGTGAGAGATGTGATTTAAATTCTGTAAATTGCTTAGTAATACCCAATCTAACCCTGAATAACCAGAAAGTCTGTTGAAAGTGTGTATTTCTTTGTGCAGCAAGCCATTCAGGAAGGGGCTCATCATTCTGCTGTTACTTGTTTAGCATCTTCTCTCTGGCTATGTGTGGCATAGAAGGTATGAGCTTTATTCTGCTGTTTGCATGTCCACTGCTGCAGTCTTCATACTCAATATGCATATTACAAAATATTAATATTACTTACCTGTTACAGTTACTGGTGGTGGTGGGGGAGGAGATCCTTTGCTTGTATGAATTTCATTAAAATCAGTTAAGCTATGAGGGTGTGTGCTTGGGTGTCTTCCTCTTTGTTCTCTGGGTGGCTGAACTAAGAGATGAGTTTTGGCAGATAGGCATGAAATGGATTTTTTCATCTCTAATTTGTGTGAGATTATTATCCTAGCTTTTAAAGGTGGTGGACAAGAAGTGGTTGTTTCCATTTCCTCATTGGAAGTTCAGACTAATAGCAAAAGCTAGATGGAAATGTTTTGTTAATATAACCTTTCAACTTTACTTTTGCAGTGCCAGTATGTCACATAGGAATGATAATAGAGGCAGAAACTTGTATAATTTTTCTTCCTTTTTCCCATTCCTTCACTTTGGACTTCTTGCCTATTGAGTTTGGAATGAGTGTAGGAATGCAGAAACAAGAATTTAACTTACTACTAGGCAGGGCTGGAACTAAATATTTTGGCACCCAGGGCAAGCAGCACAAAATGCACCCTTAAATCAACTTTGTAATTCATGATGCAAAAATAACTTAAGTAGTAATTAAGACAAAATATAACTTGATCCGTTGTGTGTTTAATTCACTTTATATGTATGTACAACATTAAATGTAATATATTAAATGAACAAAAGATATTACTTGATGGGTCATTTAAAAAAATGCAGATCTGATGTCAGTCATGGCCGGAAAGCATCTCACTGACAACTCCTTGCTGGTGAGTTCAATTTGTAATCCTGCTTGTCTGACTCTAAACACTCTCATTCAGGCTCATCTGGTGGCACAGGAACTGCACATATGGAGTTCAAAAGGATTAAAAAGCGGGAAAGGGGCAGTATGGAAGAGGAAGAAGAGAAGCCCTGTTAATTGGATAGGAAGAGAGCATTGCTGGAGGTTTAAAAGTAATCTTCTGGCTAAGAGGCACAAGTGATGAAATACGTTTCCTAGGAGAACACTGGACAGGCTCTTTTAGGGGGCAGAAAGTACACACATAGCTGGATCATCCACACAAGCGAAACATGTTCCATAGCCCACAAACACACGCAGCTGTTCTATGCGACCCTACACTGAGCCCTCAATCCCAGGGCACAGACCTCCACCATTGGAGGAGACAGCTTCCCCTTTCTCAGGTACCTACAGCATGAACTATTTGCTTCTAATGACCCCCCTACTCTGGATTGAGGAGTTTGGAGGATTCTCCTCAAATAATGGTGCGCCCCCCCGCCCCCATGTATCCAGTGTAACACTGGGAAGGCCAAAGAAAGTTCTTTGAAGAGTCTGGAGATAAAAGCCCACTGAAAACCACATTCCCCTGGAAGTCTGCACAACACCCATAGTCTTTCTCCCCCTTTTTAAAAGCCAACTTCTTCAATCCCAGTTCTTGTCTAAACTGGCGGCGAGGGTCTGTAATGCCTTGTGGCCAATCTCAGCAGCACTCTGAATGGGTGCAGATCGGGCATGGGGAATTTTGAATTCCTTCTTAACAGGCCTGCTTTTCTGGAGTGTGCCCTCTGGTTAAGTGAGTTGGCCTCTAATGAAGAACAAAGAGCTGATATAGCTGTGTATTGCTGGTGCTAATCTCCCGTTAGCACTCTCACTTCTACTGAGCTGTGGTGTTTGTGCACCTTCTTGGACGTAAGTGCCTTTGCAGGCAGAAGACTTGATTTTTTTAATAGCCCTTTGAAGTACCTGCTCATGGCTAAACAGTAGCCCCCATTTGGGTGGTACTTAGCGCTAATTGTGCTGGAAAATTGGCCCACTTCTCAAAGTCCCTCCGAACCATGCCACAACGTTTGTGTTACATATGAAAAAGCAGCAGGTCTCCATGAGCACACAAACACTATAGACGCTGGTTGTGAAACAGACCTGCTTTCTTCGGGGAAGTGACTTATTCAACCATGGTAAGAAGAGAGCGATAAAGGGCTGCGGCTGTTTATTTATCAGAATGTTAGACAAGCAGCCGTGCTATAGTGTAATCTTCTCAAAATGATTTCTCTTCTCACCATGAGTGTGTCTGCTTCCCCTCCTGCATACCCTGCTACTGCTCTCTGCTCTCTTGCTCCAGGGGCCACCTAATGCCCACTTGAGATGAAAACTGCAGTGATGGCTTCCCGAGTAAGTGACCCAGTCCTGCTGCTTGCACAGTTAAACCAGGCAGCCTCACTCATCAGTCACAATCTGGCTGTTCCATTCACTCCCAGCTTCTGTGTCTGACTCACTGAGGCTTTTATTTTGAAAAAGAGGCGGTGCCTTTGATCCTTAGTTTCCATAGCTTGGCTGCAGGGAAGAATGGGCTTTGAAAAGTACAGTGGGGTGAAAGTAGATCATAAAAATATAAAAGCAGGAGATCTGTAAACCAAAGCACAGTAAAATGTGGAGGTTTGTGGCACTTGTATGCATGCACATGCACTGACGAACACAAGTTCAGACGGGCATGCAATAATAACATTAACACAGTCAACGAAGCCAAATCATTGCTAGTGCTGCTTTGTTTTATCACTCACTGAAATCGCATGTTAAAGGCATGTGCACCCCCGGAATCGTACGCATAGTAATAGTACGTGTAGATTTAACAAAAAATTGGACCAGTTTTTAAAATAATTTATTTTAAATTTTTGTGCCCTCTAAAATATGGTGCACGGGGCAAAGCCCCAGTCACTCTACCCTACTTCCGGCCCAGCTAGTAGGAATTCTGCATGTTCCTAATTAAGAATATTGCTCATCAATTTTTCAGATTACTGTAGGCTAGGGTTTATTTGGTTCAGTTCATTTTATGAAGTCCTGATACAGTGCTGGCACAGGGTTAATACTTCCCATGCTAAGTCTGAATTTCAAAAAATGTATAGTGAACCTTTAAGTATTGACTGGGTAATGTTGTACAGTTTATCCAGGGATGAGGAAGAGGAGCAGTAGCAGCAGGTCATGAAGATGATAAAATTGGTTGGTACGCATTGATAGCATTAAAATCAGAGTAGGCCAAAATTTGTGTATTGATATGCCAGAATCTTGTGGTCCAATAAAACATTAATTTCTACCAGTATCCCCATATTAGAACAAAAACATCTTTTTGTATTACAACCCTCCCCAGAGCTAGTAGTCAGGACCAGGGCTCTATTGTGCTAAGCACTGTACTGAGGCCTTGTGAACACTAGAAAGTTTTTGTCAGTTAAAGATAACTTTTGCCGGCAAAACAAGCTGTACATACACACTGCAATGACCTTTTTGTCTGCAAAAATAGAACCAACCAGATGAGAAGTATAGCGCCTTTTGCGCAACTGTTTTATCGCTAAAGAATGTGTATGTATGTGTAAGCTGTGTTTTTGTCATGGTACATGGCATCTGGAAATGTACCAGAATGCCGATCAGGGCAACTCTGGAATTCTCTTACAGGGTGGGGAGCTGTCATGCTTGGCAATTGCACTGCTCTGTTAGGTTAGTGAAACTGATCACCACTGGGCTCCTCCGTCCCCAGTGGCTTCAGCCCACTGCTGCCAGCGACAAAGGAGCCCCTCCGGTTTTAGTCCACCACTGAGGGGTATGGAGGAGCCCCTTTGGCTTCAGCCCCTCTGCCGCCAGGGCTCCTGGGTCCCTGGTGGCAGCACAGCTGCAGCACTCAGGTACCTGGGAGCCCTGGTAACTGCTTCCCTGCTGCTGGGGACTGGGAGCCTGGTGGCGGTAGTCAAGCTGCCACTGGGACCCAGAAGCCCAGTGGCAGCTTTCTATGCCACTGGGGACCCAGGAGTCCCAGTGGCTGCTTCTTGTGCTGCAGGGGCTCCTGTTAGCAGTGGGATTTCTGGGATCCCCAAGCACAGGGCCTGGCTCCTCAGCAAGGGTCAGGGGGTGGGGGGAGCAGGGAGCCTGTGGGCTTCTTGAAGGGAGTTGAGAGGTTACCTGTCAGCTCCCCTCTGCCCACTGCCTTGCACCTCTCGATCTTCTGCTCACAAATAGAGAAGAATTGATCAGGGAAGTAGAAGTGAATGGCAAACTGGGTAACAGTGACCATGAGATGATTGAGTTCAAGATGCTGATTAAAGGAAAGAAGGAAAGAAGCAAAACGCAGACCCGGGACTTCAGAAAAGCAGATTTTGGCTCCCTCAGGGAACTGATGGGCAGGATCCCTTGGGAGGCTGATCTGAAGGGGAAATGCATCAGGAAGATACCATTCTGATAAAGAGAAAGTACAGCAAATGTGGAAGGTGCCCAGAGTGGCTTAACAGAGAACTCTGCACTGAGCTGAAGCATAAAAAGGAAGCTTACAGGAAGTGGAAGCTAGGACAGATGACAAAGGAGGCATATAAAGACATTGCTTGGGACTGCAGGGATAAAATCAAAGGCCAAAGGACAAATGGAGTTGCGGCTAGCAAGGGATGTGAAGGATAACAAGAAGGGATTCTACAAGTATATCAATAACAAGAAGAGGATCAGGGATGGTGTAGGTCCCTTACTGAATGGGGCAGGTATCCTTGTGACAGAGGATGAGGGAAAAAGCCCAAGTGCTCAATGCTTCTTTTATTTCAGTTTTCACAGGCAGGGTCAGCTCCCAGCCCACTACACTAGGTACGGTAGATTGGAGAGAAGAAGAGAGGCTGTTGGTGACAGAAGGTCAGGTTAGGGACTACTTAAAGAAGCTAGATGTGCTCAAGTCCATGGGGCTGGATGAACTGCATCCGAGGATGCTGAGGGAGCTAGCTGATGAGATAGCAGTACCGTTGGCCATTATCTTTGAAAACTCATGATGAACGGGGGAGGTGCCAGAGGACTGGAAAAAAGCAAATATAGTGCCAATCTTCAAGAAAGGGAAAAAGGAGGATCCAGGGAATTACAGACCTGTCAGCCTCACCTCAGTCCCTGGAAGAATCATGGAGCAGCTTCTCAAAGAATCCATCCTGAAACACTTGGAGAGAAATAGAGTGATCAGGAACAGTCAGCATGGATTCACCAAGGGTAAATCATGCCTGACCAACCTCATCGCCTTCTATGATGAGATGACTGGATTTGTGGATGCGGGAAGAGCCGTTGATGTGATATACCTTGACTTTAGCAAGGCTTTTGATACAGTTTCCCACAGCATTCTCATTGGCAAATTAAGGAAGTGTGGGTTGGCTGCATGGACTGTAAGGTGGATAGAAAACTGGCTAGATCAACGGTTTCAGCGAGTAGGAATCAATAGCTCCATGTCTAGTTGGCAACCAGTAACGAGTGGTGTGCCCCAGGGGTCGGTCCTGGGGCCAGTTCTGTTCAACATCTTCATTAATGATCTGGATGATGGGATAGATTGCACACTTAGTAACTTTGCGGATGATACCAAACTGGGGGGAATGGTAGACACCCTGGAGGGCAGGGACAGGATTCAGGGAGACCTAGACAAATTGGAGCAGTGGGCCAAGAGGAATCTCATGAGGTTCAACAAGGACAAGTGCAAAATCCTGCACTTGGGATGAAAAAACCCCGTGTACTGCCACAGGCTGGGGAGCGATCAGCTAAATAGCAGCCCTGGAGAAAAGGACCTGGGAGTCATGGTGGATGGGAAGCTGGATATGAGTCAGCAGTGTGCTCTTGCTGCCAAAAAGGCCAATGGCATACTGGGCTGCATCAGAAGAAGTGTTGCCAGCAGATCGAGGGATGTGATCATTCCCCTCTCTTCTGCACTAGTGAGGCCACATCTGGAATACTGTGTCCAGTTTTGGTCTCCCCACTACAAAAAGGACATGGACAAATTAGAGAGAGTCCAGCGGAGGGCATCAAAAATGATCAAAGGGCTGAAGCACAAGCCCTATGAAGAAAGACTGAAGGAACTAGGCTTATTTAGTCTGCAGAAGAGAAGACTGAGGGGGGATTTGATAGCAACCTTCAACTACTTGAAGGGTTGCTCTGAGGAGGATGGAGCTCGACTGTTCTCATTAGTAACAGAGGACAGAATGAGGAGCAATGGTTTCAAGTTACAGCTGGGGAGGTCCAGACTGGATATTAGGAAAAACTTTTTTACTAGGTGAGTAGTGAAGCATTGGAATACGCTACCTACGGAGGTGGTGGAATCTCTGTCTTTGGAGGTGTTCAAGGCCCAGCTCTACAAAACCCTGGCTGGGATAATCTAGTGGGAGTGGTCCTGCTTTTTTGGCAGGGGGTTGGACTAGATGACCTCGTGGGGTCCCTTCCAACCCTATGATTCTATGATTCTTTGGTTGCTGGAAGTGGTTCTAGTGAGAGTGCACTCCATGGACAAAAGGATGGCTGTGTGCATGCTACCTGCTGCAATAGTTATAGCAGTGACTGTCTGCTGGCAGAGCTCTGTAATGTAGGCACAGCCTGAGACACATAATAAGAGAGAACCTTTGTGTCCAAAGAGCTTATTTACTACAGGTCAGCAGTGTGCTTGATGCTTTGCAAGACAGAATGTATACAGACTGTGATCTGATGAGTTGAACAATGCAAATGTGGAGCGTATGAGATGCTGGAAAGCCCTAGTGAGGAATGACAATGAGTTCTGACTGACTCATTATTGGTGGGTATCATTGAAATGAATCTTTAGGAGAGAATTAAATGGCTTAGTGGATTATATTTGGGCCAGGATGGATTGATTTTTAATCAAAGGTTTTAATCAGCAAGTAGGAAGCATTGATTCAGATGATAATTTAAATTTTATTTTGCATTTGAACTTCTCAGGTAGTTTTCTAAAGAGAGGTTGTCTTATTGGTTGGTAATAATTAAAATATGTTAATTTTAAATTAAAAACAACTATTACAAAGAATTTGTTGCTCCCCTTTTCTCAGTAGGAGGATAAATTATATTCACATCAGTTTAAAGAATTGCATAGCTTAATGTGCATTTATTTGGTTTTTTAATTTTTAAATTTTATTGTGAGAAAATGTTCAATGATTTTTTTTATTTACTAGGTAGATTTTTACTCATGATTTGTATCCAGCTACATCTCCATGGAAATTAGAGTTAAATTAAAGTGTATAAAAACAGAAATTTAGTTTTTTATTAGTTACATAAAGCTTCCTTGAAAGTGTCAGATATATAAGGATAAAAGTTTATGAAAATGTGTTTTGCATTTGAACCAGATTTGTTAAACAAAAGTAATATCTGTAGTTAGTGAGCTGAACTGATTGTTTCAGGTCACCATGTCTTTGAGGATTTTAGAATTAGTAGTTCTTTTCCTCTCACACTGTTTTTATTCATAGATTGGAAGATGAAAATAAGTTTTTCTCCTTTTTCAACTTCTAAACAGTTTCTCAACTTCTGAACTAATCATTTAACTGAATTAGTTGAAGTAAGCTCAAATGACGGAAATATTTCTGTTTGCACCTACAGAAGAGGCTGCTGTCTAAAACAGGTTTAGCACTTAAGAAAACTTTTTCTGTGTGCTTAGACTTTTACAGGTTCAGTGGCTTGACTTTCTTTATAACTTTGGCAGCAAACATCTACTACTTAATATTTTATTTAATGTAAATAATTTAATAACTTTTAGTAAGCTTAAACCTTAACATTTAGGTTGTCATAATTGAATAATTAAAAGGAAGAAAATTGGATTTAAATTTAAAAAATCTGATTTGAAAAACAACATTTGTAGCTACTCTTTTGGGGTAGGTGTGTTATAAACTAAGGGGTTGTTGCGGAAGAACAGGTGAATGAGGCACCGAGGCTGGTATCATTTGCAGAGCAGAGGAGATGGGTTTCAGGGATGTAATAAGAGAAGAAGTTAGATGCGGACTAGGATAGTGTTATGTAAGATATTGAGAACATGACTGATTTAACTTTATGCAGAACATAATGCAGATTAGGTCTGTCTTTTTCATTATACTGTATCTTTGTGTCTGTGTAAAGTTACCTCCCATGGAATTTCTCTGGTATGTTGGCTTATGAAGTACGTTTTAATGTTCCACATGTTGCTGTGTTTTTATAGTACATCTAAGTAGGTAGTGCAGTAAGATAAACTGTATATTTCATCTAGGTAACATATCTGGGGTTTTGTTTGATGATTTTGAGAGCAGTTCAGATGCACAATAATTATTTACATTTTGTAATAGGATTAGGTTGTGGTAAATTTATAAACCAATCTGAGATTTTTTAATTTGTGTGTGCAAGTATATGCACAAATAAACAAATGCATGAATATGATGATATTGCAAGCTTGACACAATACCCATGTCTCAGTTACTAGACGCTGTGACAGCAGATTGTGCATGTCTTCATAATAAAATTGTTTCCTTTAGTTCTTTCATAATAGGGTTGCTAACTTTCTAACGGCTGAAAACCAAATACCCTTGCCTTACCTCTTCCCCTGAGGCCCTGCCTCCAGTTCACTCTTCTCCCCCTGCTCTCCACTGCTTGGTCTCCACCCCGCTGTTTGTCCCTCCCACTCATTTGGGACTCATCTACTGCCATAGCCTACCTGCCTGCCAAATTGGTGCATGGAGGGGTCGGTCCTTGAAGCAAGGACTCTGTTCCCATACTGAGAGGACAGAGTTGGGGCAGTCGGGGGGTGGGGGGGTTCAGTCCCTAGAGCCAAGAGGGTGGGGAGGAGCTGGTCCTTGTAGCGAGGGGCCTGTGTCAAGGCAGTTGGGGCAGGGCAGGGTGGAAGTGGGGAGCGGACAGGAACTACCTCTTGGAGCTTGGCCCTAAAGCCAAGCCATTGTTCTATATCAGGTATCAGCACTACAGCTAAGCAGAGAGCACCTCTTCTGCCTCCAGCAGCAGTTGCTGCTCTTCCTGTCTCCAGGGGTGGAGGCCAGTTACTGCAGGTAACCAGACTTTTCGTGTCTGCTCAGCAGTGCTGGCTAGGTACCCTCAGGTTCCTTTTTGACTGGATTTTCCAGTCAAAAACTGGACAGCTGATAACCCAGTGAATGTAGTGGTTTCATCTGTTGCTTATCCCTCTTTCATATATGCTTTTGTCATAGTGAAACGGTGTGATTGTTGACATTTTAAATGCAGTTTGCCAAGTTAATTCTTCAGGATATTCAAGTATGCTCACAACCAGCGTGATTGTTGCAGGCTATACGTGGACTCAGGGATACATCACTGTATTAAGGTGGTTCTCTGCTCATAACCTTAAGGTTATCTTCACCTCCCTGAAAGGTAGATGGTTCTTTTAATTAAAACTTGAATTGTGGAACACAAGAAGTTTAGCTTCCCTGTCCCTAAAAAGATGGAGTTCTTGAGCTGCTGCAAACCATCCCTAGTTGCATCTTGTATGATCAGTTCAAAATGTACAGTAACTCTAATTTCTTGAAATTTGAATGGTAGAAGTGTATGTATTATACATATTGGAGGAGAATGGAGGTAATGTCGTAATTTAAGAGCAAGCTGAAATGGTTAACTTGATGCCCAAAGTTCTCAGGGGAAGAAATTGCTACAAACTTTAAACTGTGGTTTCTTACTGATACATATATATTTTTTCCTCCCCTTCTCTTCCCTTCCCTTCCCCCACCAACTTCCTTCTTCAGGTATGGCCTCACAAGTCTTGGTCTATCCACCATATGTTTATCAAACTCAGTCAAGTGCCTTTTGTAGTGTGAAGAAACTCAAAGTAGAGCCAAGCAATTGCGTGTACCATGAAAAAATCTATCCACGGATCTATGTGAATGGTAAAAACTTTGGAATTGCTCATTCTCCGAACAGGATTAGTACGTATTTTCAGACTAAGAACCAATTTGACAGACCTCGAGGACAGAACATTTTGTTGCAGACAAGTGCAGTTGCTTTAAAAAATACTGTAGGTGCTACAAATGTATTAGCAGCGCAGGCGCCGCAACCTCAAGTTGAGGGACCTCCGACTGGTACTCAAGGAACCAGGTTAGATTTTCTGGATGGATCGCAGAGATGTGGATTGAAGCGCAAGAGTGAAGAGCTGAATAATCAAAGTAGCGCAATGCAGATTGTTGATGAACTGTCTATATTACCTGCAATGTTGCAAGCAAACATGGGAAACCCAGTGACGGTTGTGACAACTACTGCAACTTCAAAACAGAGTAGTAGCAGTGGAGATGGAGATTATCAGTTAGTACAGCATGAGGTATTGTGCTCGGTGAAAAATACTTATGAGGTCCTGGATTTTCTTGGGCGAGGGACCTTTGGACAAGTAGTAAAATGTTGGACAAGAGGGACAAATGAGATCGTTGCCATCAAAATTCTAAAGAATCATCCATCTTATGCACGTCAAGGGCAAATAGAAGTGAGCATTTTAGCGAGACTAAGTACTGAAAATGCTGACGAATTTAATTTTGTGAGAGCTTATGAATGCTTTCAGCATCGTAACCATACTTGCTTGGTTTTTGAGATGTTAGAACAGAATTTATATGACTTTCTGAAGCAAAACAAATTCAGCCCTTTGCAACTAAAAGTAATACGGCCTATTCTGCAACAGGTGGCCACTGCACTGAAAAAACTGAAAAGTCTTGGTTTAATCCATGCTGACCTCAAACCAGAGAACATTATGTTGGTGGATCCTGTCCAACAGCCATACCGGGTTAAAGTAATAGACTTTGGGTCTGCCAGCCACGTATCAAAGACTGTTTGTTCAACCTATTTACAGTCTCGGTATTACAGGTAGGTGTTTATTTTAATTTTTTTCTTTTTTAAAGAATACTAAAATTCTCCTTCATTACAAATAAACAACTGTTAGACAGTAAATAGTAATTTGATTCAAATTGACAATGTAATAATTTAATTCTGAAAGAAAATTGATTATGAATTTTGATGTGAATTAGCTCTCTGTAAGGGTATTTACTGCATTTGGCAGTATGTTTGTTTTTCACTTTACAGTGAATTCCCTCGAGAATTGTTTTGAATGTTGCATTTTCTCATGAAGCACCATGAAAATATCTCTGGTTGGTCAAACAGTCTTTCCAAAAGAGAGAATGTATTTTTTTTTTAAACTTTGTTTTTGTGACTTTCACTCTATGTATCAATCATATGTACTGTATGGAATACCTATTTCCTCCTCTCCTGTAGTTTACAAATTTCTCTTTGAGCAGTTGGAACTAACATGGCATTTCTAGTGGTATCTTCTATCACAGAAATTATATAGACTCTTCTTTATATTTTCTGTACCATGTATGCACACTTACGTTCCACTCTTGCTAGATGCTAACTTACTTCAACTCCTGTCAGTTTCAGTGAACTTCAGGGGCTGGTTAAGTGAATCCCATTCCTGGCTGCCAGCCCGAATATGAACTTCTGTGCTTCCATTTTACTGTCCTACAGCCTGAACCCTGGAAACCTATGTCAGTTGACATGGGTCAGGTACAATTTTAAGTGCAGACGTGCCCAAACCTAAGTGAAGAACAGCACTCTTCTTTCTGATGTTATTTCGATCACAAAGAGAGGCTTGTGCATTGCTGTGCTTCTCCTTCAGCAGCTCCACTTCTGCCTCCCCATTTTGTTGTTGCTTTATCTTTGACCCCAATTAAACGTTTAAAAAAACCCCAAATGTATGTGCACACATCTTCATTGGGAAGCAGTTAAGAGTTGCTACACACATAGTTTGCCTGTCACAAACTCACAAAAGAGAGGAAATGAAAAATTAAGTGAACTAAGCATGCACTTTATTGTTCCCCAATTCATTTCCTGGCAGCCTTCAGGACTGGAGGAGGGGAAATTTACCACTCATCTCTGACTTCTTACTAGGAGTGCCAGTTCCCAGGCTTATGTCTTGACGATTTAGCATAACTGAGTGCACAATTCAATAAGTAGTGTCTGATCCTGAAAAGTGTGGAATAGCTCCCTACCTTTTATTAGAGATTTTATTAACTCCGATGTTGACTACAGTGTTATAGTTTTGGCTATTGACTTTTTTTTTTGTACTTTGAAAAGCAACAACCCAGACTGGATGATTGTTGAAACTCTATAGCTATACTAACAGGTCATTTTTCTGACTCAGATTGTACATTGAACACTGTGTCAGCTGTCTACTTTTATTGTGTTGGCACAATTCTGCTCCCAAGTTAAAAATGTTAGTTTTATACTCATTTTATTTCTGATTACATCAAGCAGTCAACAGCCATAATTTTATACTGTTTGTGTGTTTGTTGAAGTTTACTTTCTGTGCCCTCAGCAAAGAATGTGGACTATAGAACATTATTATCAGAATAGTGCTTTTTTCTAGCTTTCTTTGACTATAAAAGATTATAACATGTAAAACAGGCAAAAGTAAGCATGTCATAAATATTTATTTTCATGGAGCAGAATTTGGACACATTCATCAAGTGTGGCAGGTCTGTACATAGGAAAACCAATGTGTAATCTGTTACCTAAGATATAATTTAAATATTATTTCTGTTGGATAGCACTGATACTATATGCATAGTACTTGTTGAATACATGCATTTGAAAAGTACATCTTTGTGGGAGAAAAGTAATATCTTAGAATTAAGAGAGCTCAATTTTTGTAGGTGTATGATATTTATATGCCAATGCATGTCCAATCTATTGCTTTAAGAATGTCTTGCAGAAAGAAGGTGTTAAGCTCAGAGGATTATGTCTGGCAGATGCATGTAGGTGCACATGCTAAGACACTATAAATTTTCAATTGTTATAAAGTACCTTGTAAATACTCTGTCCAGTAGAAGATCATATTATTTACCCTACAGGGTTTTATAATCTTATAAAGCAGAGGTCGACTTGAATGATATGTATCTATCCTTTATTGTATCTAATAGCTAAGTCTCCATTAGAAATATGTTGAGAATTGGACCTGGGTTTTGTTTTTATTTTTTGGGGAAATGGGGATTCCCAAACCTGTTGTTTAAAGCCAGTACTAATCTAAAACTATTGGTTTAATCATCCAACCAGACAAAACAAACAAGGAGTCCTGTGGCACTTTTAAAGGCTAACAAATTTATTGATTGTATGAGCTTTTATCTCACTTTGTCAGATTTTCTCCCACGAAAGCTCATGCGATGAACCAATTTGTTAGTCCTTCAAAGTGCCACCAGACTCCTTGTTTGTTAGACTGACACAGGTACCCCTCTGGGACTTGTCATCCAACCAGAAATGCAACTTTTGCTTAAAATTTGTTACTTGGGATTTTCTGTCTGGTTCGAGGTAACTGCATTTTCATTTGAGCAAGTTGTGTTTCACTGCAGATGCACCGCACTACAGACATTGAGCAATTCAAATTCCTTTTGCATGGCTTGGCATGCTGTCTGACTAAGAGCATTGCAGTCTAAAGCTAATAGCACTGCTATAGCCCTTGATGGCGTAGAAGCACTTAGGTAATGTTGCTAATGTTAGACAATGGGGTCTTGATCTTGTAAGTTGCTGAGCATGCTCAAATCCCACTGACTTGAATGGGAACCAAGTGTACACAGCACCTCCCAGAATTGAGCTCTGATAGGGAATTCAGAACGGAGAACAATAGCAGAAAGAGAGGGAGAAATGTGGTGGTACACCAGAAGAGAGCATATAAATGGGAGGCAAACACAAATTACTCCAGGAGGAGCAGTGCATCTTGTTTTCCAGACCTAGAGCTGCATCTTTATATATAAATAACATGGTCTTCTCTAAATGTTAAACTCTCTTATTTTCATCATGAAATTTATAGCATTGTTGAACTTGTATAAAACCCATGTAATATATTCAGTTTTAATAGAGAGATAATTGGATTAGATACAAATTAACTCTCTTTATAAAATATTCTACTTAATTAAATGCCCATCAAGAGTAATTTAAAAATAGAAATTTGTCTAATAGTTTAGTCCCTCTTCTCTCCTCACATTCTCATTTGTACTGTTTACTGTGATTATGTTGATTATAAGTTAGTGTAAAGCCTTCATCACTTGCTCACTTGCTAATCCTTTCATTTGCTACCATGAACCATATGTTTAATCCTCACTGGGGGGAGAAATGTCTTGTACAGCTGCCCAATACCATAAGCCAGGTAAGAAAGATTCAGGATTCGCCCCAGCAATTTTTCTCTCCAGCCTGTTTTACCAAAAAAGTAACATACAAATGGTGTAGTGAGATTTTTTTAATAAAATGTATATTTTAAAGTAGAGATGCTGTCTGTGCTGTTAGAGCTTTATGATATAAATGTACAAACAGTTGCTCCAAACAGTCTTGATGCATAGAATTATTTGAAAATGACTCAAGGTCCCAAGTCACTCAGGCATTTGTGAAAACTTTGCCTATGTACTATTTTTGAAATTGTATGTTTTGGGAATTTCTAAATTATTATTTATTTTATTTTAATTATTATAATTTACCGTGATAATTCATAATAAAGTTACAACCACAACACCAGTTCATCCTTAGTCCTTTATCAGACCTAAAGAGTAAATGATGTAAATGGCATTATGGTGTTATAGGGTAATTTTATAGTTGTTCTTAACATGTCTAAAAGCCAGTAACACTCATAGAGTAACGTTCATAAGCCTTGGATCAGAATACTCAAAGAAGAATCATTCCCAGGGATAACCCTCTTAGCCTGGCTTACTCCAGTATGGTCAGGTGGGATCTGGTAAATACTCCTAGAAAGCTCGGATCTTTTATTACCATGCAACAAATAAATAATGTCATATTGACTTTAGCTAAAAATCAGTTTGGGGCAGTTTGGAGTTGACCCCCTCCTTTGACCTGCATAGAAAAAATTTTACAGTTGGGCTTCTTTCTCCAAGATAACATTAGGGGTCACTGCTGATTCATTTTACCACAATCTAAGCTTAGCATCCTCCCCAAAACTTGTTTTGCTATATGATAACATTTCTCGTAGCTTTTGAAAGTATTATTTTCAAGGCCTTGTTACATTTTGCTAACCCACCTACATTTTATATAAACTACAAATCACATATTTTCTTAGCCAAGCTAAACTAATTAATCATTTATGTATGTTTTTGATTCTACATGTGTGTTACTGACAGAAAGAAGTGGGGCAAATCTGTTTATAGATTTTGCCTGTATACTGGGAACTGTGCCTGCCTGATCTGTTTAGTTTGCCTGCTCAGCCTTTTAGAAGCAACAATACAATCAGTATAGGAGTTTATGTTGCTTCTTCAAATGGTTGCAGACACACATGCGACTCATTTGTGTGGGTGACCAACGCATTAAAGCCATAAAACTTGGCCTAGCAGTACCTGTAGGAGTGGTGCCCTTAGTCTCTTCATGGCTGTATAAGGGCAGCTCCCCACCCTTTTCCTCACCCAGTACTTGGGTTGGGGCATTTTTGTGGTATTTTACTTTTCAGTTCTATATCATTGTTTTTATGCTTTTGTGTGCACAATTAAAGCCTTAGTTATCCTTTAAAGATGTCTTCATAAGCTTTTATATGTTGCTGTTTCTGTGGGATGGCTATTCCTACTAGTGACCTCCATACTTTGTTTGTGCCTTGTGGAAGGGCACATTAAAGAAGAAGACTCCACCTACAAGTCATTGAAGAAAAGGATGCAAGTGGCTAGACACTTGAGCTTGAGGCAGCACTTTCTGGAGTAGGCCATGGTTCTTGCCTCAGCACCACACTCTTTCACAGACGGTCAGGCCTCTCCAGAGGGTAACTGAGCAAGCATGGGCTATTGTTGAGTCAGATTTGTATTCCTCTCCCAGAAAGAAGAGATACCATTTTCCTTCCTCTGGTTCTCCTAGGAAAAGGACTTGTATAACAGACTGAGGCCATTCCGCAGCTAACAGAAATACCTCCACTTCTAAGAGGAGTGCAGACTGGGACTGTGATTCCTCCAGTGTGTGGGATAGAGGAGGGCTGTCTACTTGTCCTCCAGTTCTGAGGTGAAGGCAAATAGACTTCATATCATTTGATTTCTGATCCTCCATGGGGCATTTGTTGAATCTGGTACCAGCAAAGTCAGGGTAACCACCAACTGTTTCCCACCAAAGTGGTGTGCCAGGCCGAATAGACCTTCCTTTACCTGTCTTCTCTGACTCATCACTAATTCAGGATCATTTGATGGTGATGAATTCTTCCTTAATGTCCTGACACTGCTGGACCTGGTTGCATGCCTGCAAATGTTGTGCATAAAACTGCCAACCACTTCCAGTTGAGGGTGCAGAGATGACCTCTCCATCCTTTCCTGTATGGAGAGGTTTGTTGGTTGAAGGTCCTAGCTTCAGTATAGATGACATTTCAGGTGCACACTGCATCTCTGGCACCAGTGCCTGCTTTAGTTTATGTACCAACATAAGCACTGTTACAATTGTTTTAATTTCAAGAACCTGATCAGTTTAAGTATTGAGTTGTGGCTGCTTTTATGTTATGAATATAGGCCATGATTTTTCAATTATTATACTTGTGTAATCTGAAGCATTGAAGTCAGTGGGACTAGTCACTTGCTTAATACTGAAACATACATGTAAGTATTTCCGGAGGAAGGGGCTTTTACACCACCATAGTTGTTAAATATTCTTATAGCTGAATTTTTCTCATTGCCTGTGAAATTTCTGGAAACTGGGTAAGAGAAAATAAGCAGTAGACATTAAAAGGACAGTTTCGAGGGTAGCAAAAGGTTGAAGGTTCTCTAAAGTTATGTATTAGGACTCCCTCAGCTAGGGATAGGCAGAGGTTAAAGCAATTGGAAGAAAGATACACTCTTCCACTTCCTTGGGTTTGCATTTGACAAACTATAAGTCCTACTCCCCTCCCTTAAACAGAACAACACTGTATAATGTTATGAACTTCATCCTGGACTCTGTACTTGAGCAAAGATCAGAACTTGCTTACTATGGAGAGTACATCAGCCAGGTGTGTTCTGAGGGCAGTTCACAACAGCAGAGATTCAGCAGCCAAGACTGTGGCCACTGATGTAACCCAGAGAATACAGTCGTGGTTTGGTCATCAGGCCTAGCCGCAGACAAGGAAGCGTATAGAAGATTTTCTCTTTGAGAGTTCCCACTTTTTACCTATGAGATAGATGGACAGCCTAGAAAAGTTGAAAACTGAGAGTGATGGCCTGGCCTCTGAGGCTCTCCGAGGGTCTCCCAGTCTGCATGAATAAAAGCTGTGTTAAGTAGTCTTTCAATTTCAAAGACGGTCTCCTGTTCAACATCAACAGAGTATGCAACCTCAGAGGCAGTACTAGTTTCCGATTTCCAAAGGGGCAGCCGTGTTAGCCTAGTCCAGCAAAAAACCAAGGAGTTGAGTGGCACTTAAAGACTGACAGATTTATTTTTTGCATGAGAAAGCTCATGCGAAAAATAAATCTTAGTGTTTTAGTACTAGTTTCCAGCCTCTTCTATAAAGGCTCCTGTAGAAAGAATACAACAGAAGCAGGATCCCTCATCGCAGATGGTCTTACTACCAGTTCCCAACCATTTGACAGGCATTAAAGAGTCATATACTACTACTTCTATAATTTTGACATCTTCATCCATCCTTCTGAGCCTGATGGGAGTACTTTGTATTGTTGGGTTTTAGATGGTGTCAGACAATTGTTCAATCCAATTTTAAACCAGATGTCACTCCACTGCATCCCCCTGCCTAGGGAGCCCCTCTCACAAGAAACTCTTATTGGACTAGATGAGCTTCTTTCAAAAGAGTGAAATAGAGTAGGGAAGAGGTTTTACAAACGGAGGAGGTTTTCTTCCATGCTTTCCAAATATCCAAAGAGGGAGATGGTCCGAGACCCCTCCTGGACCTTCGAAACTCAACAGAATATAAAACTTGAAAGTTCATGGTGCTAACAGTGGGGAGACACCATCCTGTGTCTGGCCACTCTTCGCTTACTCCATGGAAGTATGAATCTTTAATAAAACCCATTGGTCCACATCAAGTACTAAAGATCTGTGTGAGAGCAAATCACTTCAGATTCTGCATTCTTCCATTAGAGTGTGCACAGTGCCAAGAATATTTGCAAAATGACTTGCTAAGTGCAGTAAGTATCTAGATGTAGTATATGTCAGACAAGGAAATGGTTCTTTATTCTTAGTTGCACTGTTGGCTACTAAAGACCAATTTGTTACTGAATCCTTCCTTGGTATCTAGGGAACCTCATTAATTGGCAGAAGACCCTTTAACCTGCATAGCAAATCATCTTTCTTAGGGAAGTCTTGGATATCACTTGAGCCAGAATCTTCCTCCCAGAAAACAAAAGATTTTTGAGAATGAGATTCCCCAGACTCTCAGGGATTAACCTGTACAAATGCCATAAGATATTCCCAAAGCTCGTTTATCTCATGGTCTCATCAACATATATAACTCTTTTTGCCTGCCTAACAGTGAGAGCCCTTCAACACTGTACAGCATCACATAAAATACCCAGTAGATGCAGCCTGAAAAGGAAGATAACTCTCTCTCCATCCCCCTCAGTGCTTCTGGTCTCCCAGCAGTAAAGTTACTGAGACTGTATACTCTAGAGCAGGTGTGGCCAAATTGCGGCTTGGGAGCCGCATGTGGCTCTTGCATGAAAAAGTATGGCTTGCAGAAGAGCATCTGCAAATCATTTTAGTAGGTAAAAGTATATGGTTATATGCCTCAGTGCGGCTCTTGAAGGTTTAATCATCAACTTGTGTGGCTCTTGAGTTCCATAAGTTTGGCCACCCCTGCTCTAGAGCAATGGTTGCCAACCTTTTTGAGTATAAGGACCCTTTTTTAATCTCAAAGAAATTCGTGGCCCCAAATGATAATAGTTGTTTGTTGGGGATTGACTGCAGGCGGCAGTGCTGCAGAAGGGCAGTGGAGGTCAAGGACCCTGTCTGCTCCCATGGGGTGGGGACAGATCAACTCATTCAATGTGGGGGGCCATGTTGGAAGACGGGACAGCTGTTGCAGGGCATGTGGTCGCATGGGCTCCCCAGCCCTTTCCCCCTCCATGTTCAGAACAGACTAGTCTCCCCTTCCCCTTCACCTTCCCAACCCTGCAGGTTCTCTCACATCTTCCCTTTTCCCTGTCCTGTGGATCCCCCTTTCCCATGCTGGCTCCCTGACCCCAACCCCCTTCCTTTCCCCTGTCTCCTGGTGGCAGGCAAAAAAATCAGTTTTAGTCACTGTTCTCTCTAAGCTGTGTGCTTCTGCATGCTCACACAAATCGTGAAACCCATGCACACAACAAAATAAAGTGCGCACAAAAAAATTCAGAAGTGCTATTATTAATGCACACAAAGAATTTTTTTTGTGCCCATAAGGAAATTTTTTGTGCATACAACCTATGAAAACTTAGAGGGAGCATGGGTCTCAGTCACAGGCAGGCTAGACTTCTGCTTCTCCACCTCCCAGCCCTCTCACTGTCAGTCATTCAGAATGCTGGCCTTTGGTTGGCTCAGTCCTGGCTGGCCTTGGATTGGGTTTTTCCCATGTGGATCACAGTCACTTTTTCCTTATTTTATTTGTTATTCATGCAATGTGATGTCAATCAAAGAAACATGCTGACTGATTGGCAGTGAACAGTTGGGGTGAGTGGCAAGCGTAGTGGCTTTCTGGAGCTGGCCTAGCCTGCTGGGACTGAGACTGTAATTGGTTGGCGGACCCCAGCAGAGCTGAGCTGGGCTTGGCTGGCATGCTTCCTTTCTTCCCCTGTGCTGTAACTGAGATAATGTAAGTGAGTCAGAAGCAAGCTTAGCCCTGCTGTGCCTGAAGTCTGTTTTTGGAGTTCACTGCTGCAGATAGCTTGTAGGCACAGCCCAGGTAGCAGCTGCATGGGCTAGATCAGTGCCCTTGGCAGGCTGTATCTGGCCCCATGGGCCATAAGTTTGATACCCCTGATTTAGAGCCCACTCCAACATGGATTGCTAGCTAGCAGCGGCTGGGACTGGATGTATTCACAGACCCCTTGCAATATGTCCACAAGACTCCTCCAGTCTGTTAGTGTGCTTATGGCTAGAACTTCTGTTTACATGGCTAGTGGAATTACCTAGGAGTCCTGGAACTTGGAGTGTTGAGATGGGGCCAATGGTCTTTTGCTTCTCCGTACAAAATCATATGGTGTAGGTGCTCACAGACAATAGTAGATGGATTATATCAGCTATCAGCATGGGGAACCCTTTCTGACCCTGTCTGCAAAGGCAAAAAAAATTGTGGCTTTCATATGCATAGCATCATATTTACCTGATAACTTTCTGGGAAGACAGAGAACATGCAGGTGGATGCACTAAACAGAAAGTCATATTATCAGCATGAATATTCTTGAACCAGTCAGTGACGCTCTGTCTTCCTCAGGTGAGAGTATTCACTAATTGACCAGGACTCAGAAGGACAGAAAATCTCTATCAGCATTTATATCCCCTGTGCCTCCCCGCCCCTCAGCCATTCCCTTCATGGTCAGAGTCATAAGGAAAATCAGACAGCACAGAGTCACTGTGGCCTACAGACTGGCACCCAGATCTTCTTCATCTGTTGGTGTTGCTGGTTGAGATTGTTTCAGGTGGAGAGAGTCTGAGAAAAGATCGGGCAGTACTGTTGCAGTCCAGAAAGAATGCAGTCATGAAGTGCTAGACACTGAAATGGACAGTTTTTGTGTTGAGTGGAAACTAAAGGCTTAACCCGGTCATGGATGGCAGTCCTGCAGTTTTAGGATGTCTGTTGTGCTAGAAATAACGGGGACTGGTGGTAAGTTTCCTTATGGTTAGGGTTACCAGATGTCTGGCAAAAGGAGGACATGTTATCCTTTTTACCTTTGTTCTCTGACAGGCAGGCATTCTAAAAATAGGTGTTTTTGTCTGACTTATTACTTCTGATGAGTAGAATGATTTTGTATTTAAAAAAAAAAAAGTGCCGAACACTGGGCTCGAGCCCATTACCCTGAGGTTAAGAGCCTGCTGCACATACATGGAACAAAGAGCAGCCTGCAGAAAAATCGAGGGGGGGTGGAGCACAGTTTACCTTATTCCTAGAGGCTTTAGTAACAGTAGGCTCGGTTTGCAGAAAATCAGGCTTTTAATCTCAGGGTCATGTGTTCGAGCACTGTGTTGGGCGCTTTCATTTTTGGCCTGTTGCTCCCTACAAAAGGGCTAAATTGGGGAAAAAAATATAGCGAACACGAGTAAAATGAAGAAAAATAAAATGTACTGTGAATAGGATTGCTGACAGGGACCAATTAAGTAAAACAAATAAAGGGGCACATTTGAACTGTCTAGAAACAATTTAGGACAAATTTTGTTAAATTGTAAAATGGGCTGCTGTGGAAAATGAAAAACGAGAGGCAACTTAACTGCATTTTTTTCTTTAAACTTTTTTCAGGTGCTTTTTCAAGTTTATATTTGCAAATTTAGTTTTTTTTAAACTTTAAGTCTCGCAAACATTTAATTAATGGAAGGGTCATGAAAAACTTTCATTTACTGAAAAAAATCTATTTTTCAGTAAAAGAAAACATTTTGGTAACTTTTTAAATTTTAAAATAATTAAAAAAACACATGACTGTGCAGTTTTAACGCTGCATTAATTAATCATTACCCATTTTCCATGACGTAATATGGTACGGGCAGTTATGTTAATACTACATTTTTCTCCATGTGTCTTCCGATGTCCTGCTTTTCGTACTTCCCTGTCCTCCTTTCCATGCTTTGGTATCTGGTAACCCTACTTACAGTTCATTTGGCAGCTTTCTTGGCTTATCACAGGCATATTTGGCAGCTTTCTTGGCTTATCACAGGATCTATCACAGCATAGATCTGTATTCTCTCACCCTGCAGTTCCACATTTCCTTAAGGGATTTGAGTTACACCCAAGCTCTTTGTCAGAATTTTTCCTACCTGTGACTTAAGCTGGTCCTCACAGTGCTTATGGATCCATCCTATGTGACCCTGGCTCACAGAATCTTCAAATATGTCTGTCTAAACAGTGTTCTTAATAGCCATCACATCTGCAAGGACGGTTAGTGAGCTTAGTGCTTTAATGGCCACTCTACCCCAAGTGGTAGTACACAGAGGAAAAGTTGTCATGATGCCTCACTGTAGCTTACGCCTATGGTTGTCTCCAGTTTTCTTATTGCAGTGCATCTTCCTTCTCATTTTCTTCACCAGACTCCAGGGGAGTCCCATTTGCATTCACAGAGTGTTAAAAGAGCTCTGTGTTCTTACAAAGGTTCAAATCCTATAGGAAATCAGACTGTGGATTACAGGGAGTGATATAGAGAGGATTTCATTAGTAAACAATCTTTTTCACTGGATTGAGAGAGAGACTGAACACTGCTACTCCTTAGTTGGATGGCCAGGACACATGGAGTTAAAGAAACACTCCTCTAGGAGCACTCCATTAACTGCCTTCCTACTTTGTCTAAGACAACTTCACCTGGCATGTATTTGGAAAGCAGCAATGTCAGAATCCGTTGTTTAACTAAACAAGATTCTTTAGGTTTGGCTTTAAGTTCTGATGCTCCAGTTGGTAAAGTGGTGCTGTCATCCATTTTTACCTAGATTAGAACTTCTTGCCTTCCCCCCTCTGATGTGGACACTGTTCACAAATTTCCCATTAGAGGAAATGCACAGAGGTCCTCAAAGAAGAAAGGAGAACCATATATAGCTAATTGTTCTTGAAGAGTTGCCTTTGTGCTTTCTCTGAAGCACCTGCTTTCCCCCTACTTTGGAATTCTTTCTACTTTAGAACTTTTTAATCTAAAGCGAGAGAATTGAGGTGGGCAGGAAGGATGCACTCCCGTGTGTAGAGGGTGATGACTGGATTATCCAAACACAGGAGTATTCTTGCACACCTCCAGTAGATACAGTTGTTTTTTCATACAGTTCAGCATCTTGATCCTGGAGGCTCCATGACCTGAGTGTGTGAATGCAGAAAGGCAATTCTTGCAGAACGGTTACCGGTGAGTAATCCCTCTTTTCTGTGTGGAGTTTGAGGCATTACTAATTAAGCATTTACTCTCCAGGATCTTCATTGCAGGTCCTGTTGTCCTGATTTGTTTGTGCCACCAGTAGTATTGCAAATGAGGAAGAGCATCAGACATATTACCAGTTCTTGGTATTGCTCATTGGCCTCTCTTCTGATTTTCATGAAGCTGGTGGTAGTTCTGATTGCCTGTCTAAGGCAGAAAGGCATTTATATAGGCTCACTATTTGTGTAGGAATTATATCTCTGCATAATGACTTGGTCTTTTTAAGTGATCAAGTTCCAGGCTGCTTCATCCATTTTTAGAATAGCCCTTCCAGAATACCTGTTGGTGCACTCGTTTTTATCAAACAAACATGATTGTAACCCAGGGAGAGATTTCACAAAATTTGGCATTTCATCAGGGAATTCTTCAGGTATCTGACCTCTTGTGTCTTCAGTTAATTGGGCTGATGATGACCTATGTAGAAACAGGTTTATGGTATTGCTGTACCTTGCACTCTATTTTCTTGATTCATCAACTAAATTTACTGTGTCTCTGGGAGAGCTGGGATGGGACCTGATTATTTCAAGGAAATAGCTCATCTCATATCTTACCACAACTGCTTTGTCGAGTTGTAATTCAGGAAGCATGTTTTCTTTCAACTCCTAAAAGTACTTCTGGATTTAGCAGTTGTTCATGGAAGATTAGGATTGTAAGGGACCTCAGGAGGATATCCTAGTTCCACCCTCTGTTCAAAAGCAGGACCAACTCCACCTAATTCATCTCAGCTAGAGCTTTGCTAGCTGTACTTAAAAAAACTCTGAGGATGGAGATTCCACCATCTCCCTAGGTAACATTCCAGTGCTTCACTACCCTCTAAAGGAATAAATTTTTCCTAATATCCAACCTAGAACTTACCTCACTGCAACTTGAGACCTTTGCTCCTAGTTCTGTCATCTGCTGTCACTGAGAACAGCCTAGCTCAAAGGTTGGCAACCCAAAAGATGAGGAGCCATTTTTAAAGATTCCTTCAATAACCAAGTGTTTTGAAAGTCACAATGGGTGTAACCTTCTGGTGGTGGGAGAGGGGGCTGAACCAGGGCACATCCTACAGGGTTCCCTGCTGTGGGGGAGGAGCCCAGAACCAGGAGCTGGCCCTCCACCGGGTCCCCTGGTGGCAGGGGGAACCCTGTAGCCTGGCAGGGGCTACCTGCAGGGTCCTCCAGTGGTGGGGGTGGGGGGGCTAGATCTAAGAGTGGACCACCCACAGGATCCTCTGGTGGCAGGGAATGGGGGCTGGAGCCAGGAGCCCGGAGCCACAAGGAGGCAGCCGAAGAGCTGTGTGTGGCTCCAGAACTGCAAGTTGCAGAGCCCTGGCCTAGCTCCATCTTTCCAGCAGCCCTTTTTCAGATAGTTATTTCCTCCCATTCTGTAAGTTCCTCCATCTTCAAAGCATCTGACGAAGTGGAATTTTTCTCCCATGAAAGCTTATGCAATACATAAATTTTGTTACTCTTTAAGTGCTGCAGGACTCCTTGTTTGTCTCTCTCTGTCTTGGATCTGTTTCTTTCAAGTTTGTTTTTTTTTTGCCCAGAAGGGACAGACTAATTTTTTTTATTATGGTTTTATCCTTCTTCAAGTGGATGATGCTTGATCTGCAAGAGTCCATTACATGTTGCCTCATTTGTTTTAATTTCTGGTCAGTGTTTCAGAGTTACAGAGGGGGTTAGATATTTTTAACATTTTCTTCCGTTTTCTCCCACCCTTTAAATAATGTTTATTGTAGAGAGGAGGAAATCTTAGGATTGCCTCTGACTGAAAAGTAAGTAGAGAAGAACCAGGAAGTCTGCCTAGAAATGAATAATTTTTCACAAGTTTGTTAATCAGAATTTAAAGTGTCTTTTTCCAGCTACTGCAGGTGATTGAGGTGTAGGTGATGGAAGTAGTACACTGAGCAGCTCATCTGCTAGCTCAGCATTAAGAAAGTGGGAGGAAAGAAAATGGAGAGGTGCTGCAGTGCTTGGAAGATTGAGGAGAACCAGTTGTTTTGAATCATGGGGTAACGGCTGTCCATTTTAGAAAAGATAAAATTATGGTAATAAAGGAGATGGTACCTTGTCTAAAGATGGTGTCTGCCTTCTTTGTTAATTTATGTTTTTAAATATGCCTAAAGGCTATCTGTTGGGGACCTCTTTCAAATCACATAATAAATCAACATTGTTGACGTTCTCAGTAGAGAGGTCAGAGATCCAGTGGGCAAGGTGACAGAGCTGTTTTCTCACTTGTCTTTTTTTTACTTGTCTGGGCTGGCAGAAGAATAGTGGAAACTTGTTCTGCCGGTGCCAATATTGTATGTAAAGAAGATTTCCTTTGCCATCTTTCTTGAGAATCACTATGCTTCATATTGTGTTAACAGGAAAAATGCACTGTTACAATTGTAATGAACTGTTTGAAATATTACTGTAACATATAGTGGGCAAACGTTTTTCAGATCAACTTAGTTTTCTGCTACAGTTTAAGAATATGTTGTATAAAGAAATAAAAACAATTGTTCCATTGACATGAATAATAAAATACTCAGAATATGTGAACAAAGTAAATGTTAATTGAAAAGAAATAAATAATGAAAAAAGGTATCTTGGCAGTAATATAAATCTATCTAATCTTCTACTTAGTGGCTGGAAGTTTATAATGTGTAAACATCAGGAAGTTACCACATATTTAAAATTCAGCCATTATGTCACACATTGGTATGTTTCAAATATGTCTTACAAGAATACATTTCCTGGTTGATTATTTGTTCATGTTTCATAGTCTCCTGTATTCTGTGAACCTAAAGGACTTTTCAGATATAAGAAGGAAGTGAAGCTTTGTTCATAAATCAGATTTTGATATTTTTTTTCTTTCAAGTAAGGGAAGCACAGTATGAGAACAAACCCAAAATTCCACTGTAAACAACTTATATTTGATCATGGTAGCAGATGTTATCCTATCACTTTGAACTGTGCATCACTGAAATGTAGTGGGGATATCTTAAAATAGTCAGGCGTGGTGGCCAGAGACTGTTGACTACTATAGATGGTGAGGCTGTTTCGCTGTTGCAGTGAAATAAGCCAGAAGTACATACTGCTAAGGGCATTCATTTGCTCAAGGTCAGCATGCTCAGAGTCAGCTGTTATGCTTGTGAGCATGGTTACTGTCAGGAGTATGTAGGGCTTCTGTATGAGTAAAAGGTCTTGGTAACATGAATTTGAAGATAGTCACTGTTATAAGAATTTTTTTTTATACCATTGCAAATATTGGGCCTGGCAGTATAGCTGTAAACAAACTGCTTTTATCATGAGAAATGGCTTTAATATTTAACAGCTGAAAAAATTTATGTAATTGCATAACAGTCTTCTTACTTTATTTCTTTGTTTGGCAGACTGTTTTAACTGACTTGCTAACTTAAATTTTTATTTCACAGTTGGCAAATCATAAGGAAAGTCTTTTAGGTGTCCCGTAGCACTGAGAATCTTAATTCATCAGACTTAAACAGTTCTGTTAATTTACTGTCAGTTTTCAGCCTATTGTCATACAGTTTCTGCCAAATCTAAGGAGTAGGTTCCATTCTGTTTGTTTCTATAAGTAGAGAGGAATAAAGGCAGCAGATCTTTCTTGTGTGACATGCAAGGGTGAGAAAGCTATGGATCTGCAGCATCTCTTCCCCTATCTGAGGTCCCATAGAAATCTTCGCTGTTACAGGAACATGGGTGGATGAAACAGGTCCCTCATTCTGTGACATTATCATCTTCTGGTCCAGTGGATTTCCAAATGGAATTTAAATTCTTCCAGGAGCACTAACTTATGCTGTGTTTACTGCATGGCTGTTACTGCCCATCTGCTGGGGGTT
Source organism: Podocnemis expansa (assembly GCA_007922195.1). NCBI lineage: Eukaryota > Metazoa > Chordata > Testudines > Podocnemididae > Podocnemis > Podocnemis expansa. Next base: position 122,601,663 of record ML681963.1, read on the forward strand.
TCAGTAGATGTCAACATAGTTTCTTCACTGCCAGTGCTATTGGGATTAGATTTGTAAATCAGAATTTATGGGAAGGTTTTCTTGGTATTTAGAGTGATACAATTTAGATATGTAGCAGAATCCATTTCCTTTCGCTTTGAAGGAAGGTGGGAGCACTTTGTTCTGCATAGGCATAGTTGCTAGGATGACTATGACGTAACCACTTATCTGATTATAGGAAGAGTGATGGGAAGCAGCTTTTGGGTGTAGTTCAGAAAAAAAAGATGGGAACTGTTTATATGGAATGTAATTTTAGCTATATAACCATTTAAATGTTATGTCATGAAATCTTGTTTAGTAGTTTATTTAAAAACATTTTTAATAGTTAATAGTAAGGGTCAGATTTTTCAGAAGTGCACAGAGCTTCCAGTGCTGAGCTCTTTTGACAGTGTAGCTCTCCATTTGTCTTATAGCTTTATCTATGCTAGAAAAGTAAAACAATAAAATAGATCTAAAAAACTGATGAATCAGTGTGAATCGCTAACATAAACACACTTAGATTGGCTTAATTTTTGCATTTATTGATCTAAACCAATAACCCGAGCATGCATACAAATACTACTATAGTAATGGATAGATGTGAAAAATTCATAATAAGTTTGCTTTCTTAGAATTAAAACACACAGTGCTTTAACAAGTGGTTGTCATTCTGCCTGGTATAAAAGTAAATGAGCAAGTAATTTTACTTTTAGAATTGAGTATGAAAATAAATTACCCTAAATATTCACACTTCTAAAATCACAGGGATTACCTTGACCTCACCACATTTACTTTTTTTATCTTTAGAGGGCTGATTATTGAATATTTTATAAATGAAGCAAGGGAGGAAAATACAAGTTATAAAACTTTGCATAGTTAAAATTGATTTCAAATAAGTGAACTTTATTTCTTCCCCTATCCCATTATGATGATTAAAATGTGGGAAGTATGCATTTGTAGATAATCAGATTAGTGTGGCACAATTACAAACGAAGTTCAGGGAATTAGAGCAGGTAGGATGGAAAAATGCAGGCTGAAAATACCATGAGACTTTCTTCAGCGTCTTCATAGGAAAAAAGTGAAAACCATATTATACTTGTTCCTGGCACTGGGGAACACAACGTCTGTTGTACTCTAAGGTAAATGGAGGATCACAGTGTCCTGAAAGGGGCAAGGAAGAAGAATGGGCTATGGCAATGCTTGATTGGTAGAATTTGCCAGCAGTACAGAGGAATAGTGAACTGCATGTCACAACAGATGAGCTGTGGAAAGCATTCTGTGTCTGATGCAGAATGCATTCCAATATTTCTTTGTTGAAAGTATGGCTCCACACTTCCACTTGTATGGGCTGTGCCTAAATAGCACAGTCTGATAGCTAAAAAAGCAAGAGAGATGTTGCTTGGTTTTATATCAACATTATTCAGTCGCAGTGCACCAGCTCTTTGACTTAACTGCCATTTGCCAGCTTTCATTTCATTTTTTACATGTTTTCCAAAAGTTCAAGCTCTTTTTCTAGCAATAAGCAAGAGAACTATTGTACTGCAGAATTATTTGCCTGGGTGAATTTTTTCCAAAGAGCCCAGTATTTAAATAAAATGGGGGGGAGGGGGAACCTTGTTTCTTAATACGCTTCTCTCTGTTAAAGATCATACCAAATCAGGTGATTTTGGAGGTATATTTTCTGGAGACCAGTGTACTGCATCTTCTGGACTACAGCAATGCGGTATACTTTGGAGTGAAGCCATCAGCTCTCAGGAGCTCCAATCACTACAAAATCCTGTAGTGCATTTCCTTAGTGATGGGAGCAGTTGTAAGCACATTAAATCTGTTCTCCACTTGCTACACTGGTTTCTGCTAGGATGTTTATTGAATCAGGTTTGAAGTTTTGGCCCTTATCTTCAACACATTCAGTAGCCTGGGCTCAGCATATCTAAAAGATGTCTGAAATTCTGAGATGAAGACTATGATAGATATGTGTTCCTAGGGCAGAACGGGGCTTTTTTCTCAGAGGTAGGGTCAAGACTATGGAATGAACTCACACAGAAATAAAGGACAATCACAGATCTCATCACCTTCCACTCCTAGTCCAGGTCACAGATTTTTTGACCTTGCTTTATCAGGGAGTCACTTAACAGCATGTACATTTAAAACCAAAACAAAAAAGAAATTCCAGCCACTCCACACATCCTTTACAAAACAGAACAGGACACTACATATGCAGTTTTTTCTCCCTCAATAGGTAGAGCCCTGTGTGGATACAAGTATGTGGATCCTCATTCCATCTGCGTCTGCAGGAAATGATCTGTGGATATCTGCACCCATGGCTATGGGCATCTGTGCATATGACACAGATGTATGTGGATTTGCTGGGCTTTACTATCTGTAGTTTTAATCCAGAGGCTTTGTTTTTCTGCGAGGAGTGATCCGTGGATATCTGCATTGTGTCTGTGGATGCAGAGATCCATGGATTTGAAGGGTTCTACTTGTAGGGTGTGGGAGTAGGGAAGTGAATGAACCACACTTTATGCTTTAGTCAGATTGCTTAATGCAGTACTGGAAGGCATTGATATTATGGGAATGGGTGTAGCATAAGAGCTTTTCTGAAACAAAAAACACCTGGCACGCACTACTGTAAGTAGTGTAAACTTGAGGGAGTAGCAACTGTGGCTTAGAACAGTGCGTTACTAATGAAACAGCCATTACATTTGTGAATTTTACAGTCAAAAGATGGTGAATTTTAGGCCTACTCAGAACTGTACTTCTATAGATTGACTAGTTCATTTTATGTTGCTCTACCTTCTTGATTGGTGCGTATTAATATAGTAGATATTTTTAACATTTAAAAAAACCTTCCATTCTAAAATTGCAACAATAATAGAAATTTTCCCTGTAAGAAAGCGATTAATGACTGATGCATCTTAAAGTATACAGTTTGCAGGATTCTTTGAATTCTAAATCTGTGTCCATCCCACAATCTTGGTAAAAGTGCTTTGATTTTAGTAACAAAACTCAACCTTATGGATACATTGTATTTGAATATGTCATGCAGGTTTTATGGAGTAAATTTAAAAACTGAAAAAAATAACTGAGGACGGCTTTTGAAATGGTGTTAGAAGATGAGATACCCTAGTACTATGTTACATGAGGCATCTCTGCTGGTCTGTGCTAGATTGATTGATTGTTTTTTAAGTGCAGTGTGTGGAAATTAAATATATTCCATATTCTAACTGTCTAAACTAGTTGGTCCTAAAATTGAAACAGGAATGAAGCTTTCAGTATTGACCATATCACTCTTTTTAAAATGTTGTTTGGAAAGTAAATGTCATCTTTTGACAATTTAATTTGCATTCCATAATTTAATTGAAAGAATGCTGCACTTACAAATGTAAAGATGTTTCTAAAGCTGCAATCCTATAGGCTTTTTTTATCAGTGAGCAAATTGGATGCTTAATTTTTTCAAATCCTCTTGTATTTGTAAAATTGAGATTTGCACCAGTTACAGATAGCTAGTTGAGCGTTAGTGTCATTAACTACAATTGACACTGGATTCTTTTTTTCCCCCTAATACCGGTGGGCTGAAATACTTGTGTAGCAATTACTAGTAGAGCACTGTGTACTATGACTGGTACGTCTGTCGTGATCATTGATAGCATTGTCATTACTGTACTTAGATTTCTAGCCTAAGTCATAGCCAGTCCTCTCCATTCATCATCCCATTCCATTCTCGGTTTGAGGTCTAGCTTTATTTTCATGTATAAGATCAGTGGTTCCTAGTCTTCTTGAATCTAGGTATCCTGTTGCAGATTGACACACCTCCTAATTCAGTGCATTTTCAAGCTTCATTGCACTTTGACTCCCCCCTTCTAACAGCGAAAGTTACTACGTGATCCAAGGACAGGATTGTCTCCTGAGGCCAGCCCCACTACCCTGAGCAGATGGAGATCGTGGCTGAAGCCTGAGTCCTGCCACCCTGGACACGCGGGGACCACGAGCAAAGGCCAGGGTCTTCAGCTCTGGGCAGGGAAGCTATAAGCTTAGCCCTGCCACCCAGGGCTGAAGCTGAAATTTGAGCCATGTGGCCCGTTGCTAAAGCCCTCAGGCTTGGACTTCGATTTCAGCTCTGGGCCTCAGCAAGTCTAACACGAGCCTGATCCATTTGGGGATCGTGACCCACAGTTTGAAAACTACTCTATTACCCAGTGCCTCCCCCACGCCCACTGGGAATCATTGGGGAAGTTGGGAGAGCAGGGGGGCTTCAAGGCTAAGAGTCCAAATATTTTGATCATATATGAACAGTTCCCACCAGAGAGAAGGTTCAGTGAGACATCCTCCTTCTCCCTTGTGACCAATGGAAGACAGAGGGTAAAAAAGGTGTGTGTGTGTGTGTGTGTGTGTGTGTGTGTGTGTGTGTAAATTAAGGTCCTGGAGGGAAGGGGTACATTGCGGGGTGACTATTTTAGAGGGGATTGGGGGCGGGATGGGAGAGGAAGGAGGAGCATTGCCTGACTGTAAGGGCGAGTGCTACATCAGAGGTCTGGCTATAGAGCATGCTATCTGCAAACTGAAACAGAAGTCTGCTCTTCCCATACTTGCTGAGAGAGGGGGCAGTGTATGGGAGTAACTGCACCTTACCCAAAATCCCTGACTCTCTTGGTTATGCCCCCACCCACTGCAAAGCAATCCTCAGTGTGGATTGGTTTACGTGCGATCAGTTTACCTGTGAATTCAGTTAACGCGCTCTATCATCAGGTCCCCAAAAGGTACCAGTTTAGCACGCGGAACTCGTTAACGTGCGATATCTAAAACCGGAAGCTGGCCTAAAAATGGAAACACATTTCACCGTGGTCCCTTTTACATGCGGTCTGTTTTACACATAGTCGTGGCGGCTTGTCTCCCAGCACCCGCGCGTTAACGGATCCATGCTGTATTACATCCAATGCAAATAAACACCAAATGCTTTCTTTGATTCCTGTCCCCCAAGGCTGGTTGGGCTCTGCTCCCTGCTTGTGATCTGTGGAGTTGAAGCACTGTCAGGTTTCCTTTTGTTCCCTCGAAGACAGACTGTCAAGGCCAATTTTGTGTGCATGCCACTTCGATGTGCCACATGGAGGTGAGAGACCATTTACTCAGGTTTGACCCAGCTAGCCACTCTGTTTCTGACAAAGCGGTGTTTGGACCATACTTGAGTGAGACACTATGCACCAGCCCATAACACTTGGAGAGGGAAGTCCAGCCCAACCTGGGCCAGCTAGTCCTTTGACACATTCTGGTGACCCAGTTTTGGAGTGTGACCCACTGGTTAAGAAGTTCTGTATTAGATAAAGCAACTTAGTCTTAGTAGCCATATAAGGGTTTTGGAAACTTGTCTCCCCCATTTTCCTTCCCCCAACATCTTACTGGAAAGTGTCAGCTTTGGTGGAGATTAGAACAGTCCTGCTTTACACTGAGTCAGTTGGTAATTGTTCTCACCCAGGCCGTTTCCAGCTGTGGATAGCTGGAGTGCAGCGTGTTCCAACACATACCCCTTAGCTGACCCCTGCACTAGGGACTACAGGAGAGTAAGTCCCTGTCTACAATAGGAAGTTTTGTTGGCACTACAGTCCTAGCATCCACATTGTGTTCCCCTCTTTGCTGACAAAGCATTGCCACCAAAACGAGAGGCATAGGGCTTTTGTCGGCTGAGTTAACACGGTAGAGTGTCAGTGTGGACACTCTACCTCATTATACCATTTGGGAGCTGCCATACTTGTCAGTTTTGCTGCTCTGTTCAGATGCCTGGGACTCACTAGTGTCCTGGGTGGGGAGCTGCCAGAGTTCGGAGCCCTGGTGGCTGCCCATCCCACTGACTGGCAAGCCACCCTGGCTGCAGTCCTTTGCGTGGGATATAAGAGCCCTGGCAGAAGCTGCTGAAGCTGCAGGGGATGGAGGAGCCTGGATGGCTCCAGTACCCTCATTGGCAGGGCTCCTCTGTCCCTGCTGCCTGCTCCCACTGCTGCCTGGGACCAGAGGCAGCAGCTGGGTCTCCTGGTCTTTGGTGACAAGGTTGCTGGAGGCTCTAGGCGCAGTGCCTGGGGCCCTGGCAAGGGTGGAGAGCAGCAGGAAGCCTGCGGGGAGCTGAGAGGTTGATCTCAACTCCAACACGCTGGCTCTTTTTGTCTCTGGGAGTGATCCTAGTGAGGACACACTCCTCTGACCAAAGGATGGCGGTGTATATGCTACCCACCACTATAATTATAGCAGTGGCTCTCTGCCAGCAAAACTTTTGCCAGCAGAACTCGGTGGTTTAGACGTAGCCTGATTTAGGATTTCCTTATGTTAATTCTGTGCTCAATGGGGTCGTCTTCATGTTGGGAGAATTACTACCTCTATCACCTCTTTGAGTTTGCTGGAGGAAGGTAAAGTGAGTGGAACAGAGGCCAAAGTCTACCCAGTTTGTTAGTAGAATCATAGACATTAGAAATGGATGAGGAAATCCTCTTTGGTTATCCTTTCCATTTCTCCTTACTAACCCATTCCACATTGTATATTTAATGGTGGCTTGCTAACTCTAGTTTTAAATTATTCAGAGCAGTGAGGTTTTAGCAACTTCTGTTGGTGCAGTAGTTCTCAACTGAAGTACGTGTTTATTTGGGGAAATTGACTGGTATAATTAGATTGCTGTGGTTTACTGGTATAACTCTCTGTATGGACACTTTTATTTTAGAATAATAGTGTCCACATGAGTAGTTATAATTATGGTGGTGATCTTCTCTGTAGTGACAAAACCTAATAAATCTCATTGTCAGTGAATAACTTTTGACATTTGTGGCTAATTCTTTCTACTTTCTATCCTCTACTTCCACCATTTCTAAGGTATATTGGTTTTATTTGCTCAGTCCAGTTTTTAATCTTACCTTACCATTTACACATTTTTGATTGTATTATTCCTACTGTAGTGGATTCATACCAAAACTTTTAAACAGCTATTGGGCAAAGAGTTATTGAAGGATGTGTTAAATAATTGAAAGATAATTAATTGCAGAAAAAATAGTAATTCTACTGTATTTTAGGATACAGAAGAGTAAATACAAGCCAATGAATGTCTGAGGGCCTGGGACAAGTAACCACTTGGAGTGTGCTAGTCAAACTATTACTAAAGGGTGGTGCATGTACTTGAAAAACTAATTTGGCAGCCAAATATTTTTTAGTTATCTATATATCAGATTATCTATTTTCTTGCTGTAAAATGTATAATAAATGCAAAACTGCACCAGCTATGCCAACACTAATTTTCTTTTGTTAGTCTGCTTAAGCTAAGAAAACATTTTGTATTGCTTATGCCTGTTAACTAGTCACAGATGAATGGCAATCTCTGTTTTGTTGTGGTTATAATACCCATGGAGATGCTTTTGTCATGTTCTTAAACCCGTATCAAATGACTTATTCTCCTCTGTTCTAGAAAAGGTGTCTGTCCATGCTAATATAGAATAAAAACCAGTCTGGCATTTTAGCAAAAGAGATTTGGGGTTTGGATGGAGTTCATACCCTTATGCAATTGTATGTTCGTGTGTGTTTCCTGAAACTTCAGCATTTTCATTTGATATTGGCACAAATTCTGGCTCCCATAATGCCATCGGTAGGGAAGGTTCCACAAGTTTGTGTGAAATGATGCCAGTGTAACGTCCAGTAAATAAAGTATCAACTGATGTCTAGATTGTGTTACCTGGAATAGATGGTTTGTTGGCTTTGTGTGGTCTTGTCACAAAAAGAGAATGAAGACTTGATAAATTGGGAGTACTAAATAGCAGAAGTATGTCTTTGGTTTTTCCCCTTACTGGCAAAGTTAGTGCTAAGCACTGTTAGTCTTTACCCCTGAAATCTTCTTAGAATCTGTGTTTAATAGAAATAAAAATATTCCTTTAAAACATTCTCACTTTTGGATGAAGTAGCCACAATTTTCCATTTTGTGTTTTGTATCTGAGTCTTGCTTTGAACGTCTACCATCCTCTGTTGGTGGATGTGTTAATGACTCCTCAGAAAGATAGGGGAGAATGTGGGTATGTAAAGAAGTGATTATCTATGTAACAAAAATATTATTTTGCAGAGTACTGCCTTTCTATAGTATATGGTATATTGTCTCCTTTCAGGGAATATGGTGGGTCCTTCCTCTGTTTTGATTCAGAAGGTGCACTGGAAGAGACAGATGAATATGGGAAAGAACGTGCAGGAGACGGAAATACGGGGTGGGGAAGTGCATGTGTGAAGTAATGTGTAGTACAGGGCAGGAAAGTGTTCTTATGGGTGCATTTGCACAGTAACGTATCACATTCTGGATTGTAACCCAGACCATTGAGAGTTTGTCACCACTTGTTTGTCACCTTGAGTATATTAAATACTTTGCAGCATTAGCCCCTTAAACGAGCTATTCCAACCAGCCTGCAAGCATACACTTTGTGAACAGGCTCCTGGAGTCACAGTTTCTGAACCAGACCTGCTTCCCACACAGACACAATGTCCCAGACACATTCCAGTATCCACTAGTCTGTGCTACTAACAGCCGGGTGACCACTAAAATTCCTAGTCCTGAATTTCCCCAAAACCATCTGCCCTGAAATGTCCAGCCCTCTTTTCTGGAACAGTCAATAGACTAGTAAGATTTATTGTTCCTTTAAAGAGGCAAAAAGCACATTACAATTTCTTAACTGGGGTAAATAAATCCTTCACTTTAACTATAGCGTGGAGATATTTAGTGTAAAAATAAAAAAAGCTTATTAACAAAGGGACATAGATTAAGTGATACCAAGTAGAAGGAATAAAGTTAGAAAGGAATACAAACATTCAAAAGTAAAAATACATTTCTAATGGCTAAGATATATCTCAGCAAGCTGCAGCCTTGGTTCAGGGTAGATGTCCTACCAATCTTTTTCTTTTTGGCTGTGGCTTGCTTTCTCTCAGTCAAGACCTTGGACAGAATAACACACAGTACTGATTTCCCTTCTTTTCCTGGGTGAAAGATCTTTGCCTAAACAGGTTTTTCACTTGTATTCAGTTCCCACAGATTTTAATTCCCTTGCTGAAGGATCCAGCTCTCTCCGCTTGTGAGTGCTCCAGCCTCTTGCGTCTGTCCAGGGGTAGATGCCAATCTGGCTTCTCCTCTTCCCATGTCTTTCCAAACTCACTGTTTTATCCTCCAACTCAGTATTACCTATGTTGTTCTTTCCTTCCTGTTAATCCCCCCCCCCCATTCATATGTAAATAGAACTTCCATTATTCTTGGTCTTACTTTGCTTAACCTCACTGGAGATGTGTAGATAGCTGTCTTTCCTACCCTCTGGAAATAAACCTCTTTCTCCCTGTCATTGGCCACACAATTTAAAGCAGAGGTTGGCAACCTATGACACGCATGCGAAAGGTGATACATGGGCTGAGTTTCAGTGGCAGGCTGCACTGCTCCTGGCTGTTCCCTCCTTCTGGCTCTGCCCCTGTTCCAAAGTGGGCTGGAGCCCATTGGTGCTCTGCTGGTCAGAGTAGTGCTGGTTCTGGCCCAAACTAGGGCGCTGTGGTGGGTACTCATGACTGCTCACCCTTTCTGACCCTGCCCCTCTCCTATGTGGACCCTGTGGCACCTGCTCCTGGTTGGAGCTGGCACACAGGCTGGTGGGGAAGGCTGCTGGGACCTTGCATGACCACCTTCCTTACAGTGGAGGAAGGGACAGGAGGCTGAGGTGCTGGGTTGGTTTGCTACAGGGTCCCTTCACCCCTGCCACCATTGTTGCCAGATGTAGTGTGGGAGGGAGGGAGAGTTGGCACGTTCTGCCCAAAAGGTTGCTGACCCCTGCTTTAAAGCATACTATGATTAAATATCCATATTTTTCAATCCTGTTAATACATATAGTTCACCATATTAATCACCATTGTGTCATTAGCTTTCAGAAAAGACCTCACTTGATATACTTTTGTAATGCAGTAATATTGTATACGGGCAGTTGGTTGTATTTATCATTTGCCATTCAGACCTCTACAAGAGGCTTGTGCTTTATAGGTTAATGAATTACTTTGCCTTTTATGTAAATATCACCTTCCTCCCCCTCAGCTCCCCAGATCACCACTCTGATCAGGCAAATAAATACACATCCCTTGGTCTAGGGCAGATTATGCTTCCACTGTGTTCCCAAACAATTTTAACAATGATTCTAGCACTTGGTCATAGCTCTTTGTAGACACCATTGTATACATTTCACATAAGAAGGATATTAATTATCAGTAATTTGTTTTCCAGGGATAAATTACATGCCACTGTTTGGGTATACTGCGTACATTAGGACTACAGTATGTTCTGTGTTTGAGTATATCAAGCCATTATTCTGAGACAGAGTAGTAACCCACCAGTGGGCCTGTTTCACAGAGGCATCTGAAGGGGCAGGGAAGTAAGAGAAGAGTGTGAGGGGAATAAGACTGAGTGAAGAGGGGAATATGTAAAACAAGAGACTATGAAGGCCCATGGATGGAGAAAATGAGTGGGTTAGAAGACTTAGTTGGGTCAGGGACTTTGCCTACCCCAAAACACTGACAAAACCTTCGGCTCAGAAAGGAGTGAATTTAAGTAACTGTGGTTAAGCAATTCCTTTGCTAAGCCTGAGTTTCTTGCTTATTGCCCCCAAAGGTGCTGAACTGGAAATAAGAGTTTTCACAGCTAAGCACAGTGTGCGTAAGTAACTAGGAGGTTTGAGACACTGGTTTCAAGGACTAAGGCAGGTGGACTTGCCAGTTCCTGTGTCTGAGCCCTTCCTTTCGACAAGATGTTTGAGCTGGGAATTGGACCCTAGAATCCCATAGTTAAAAAAAAGTAGCTGGACTCTACCCACACTGTGTTGACTTAGCCTTGGTCTACACTTGGAAATTTGGCAACAGTCGATGGGAGTCATGCAAGCTAAGCAGAGTAGCCTGTGTAACTCCTGTTGACTTCATAACTCCTCTTCTTTGCAGTGTCTTCATTGTGCTGCACTGATAGGAAATGCGTTCCTGTTGATGCAGCACTATGGTACTTGAAGGGAGGTTTTAATGCATTGACTTCCAGATCAATTGTGTGGGTCTTCATTGACCGCTCAGTCGATCCAGAAAGATTAACTGGATGGCGGCAAGTTTTGACACTGTCTGAAGACATGTCCTTAGAAGTATATAGAAGCCAGCATTTGGCTTTACGTGCAGTAGATTGGTGTCTGTACAATGTGTCACTTGGTCAGGTTGTAACAGTGGTCACACAAATAAAGAAATCAAGTAAAGTTACCCAATAACACATACTGTCTAATTCTGCATGAACAAGTATGCTCCTCACAGCTGTGGTACACCACAATTTTAATTCTATTCCCCTAGAAATGTCATCTTTGTAGCCCTTACTTAAACAGTTCAGCTGCAAATGAACCAAGCTACTACATCAATCATCCACCACAAGGTGCCAGTTATGGCAGAGTAGAGTTGTGTGCTTTTTAAAAAAAAGAATTAAACAATGTTATATGAGTGCTGCTTCTCAAAATAAATCACATAGTTAATTGGCATTAAAATATAAATGCTTTAAGAATTTAGCATTCTTTGTTCTGTTTTGTCTTGTGTGATCTCAGCTGGTGCATTTTCTACGCAAAACTGTTGGAAGCAAATCTCAAGTGAGGAGACCAAGTGCAATGGGAAGGATTTATTAAAAGGGAATCTTTAGAACTAACATTCACCTCTTCTGTAATTCTTCATATATTAAAGGGTTTTTTCCTTTAGCAGATACTGAAGAATCATGTTATTCAGTAAACTAAAAATTCTTTAAAAATGGCTACCATCTCCTAATACTTTAATTAGGACTGTGAACAGATGCTGTTCTTAGTAAAGGCAACTGCCATCGCATCTGTTCACCAGCTCCTTGTAGGTTAACTGTGCCTTCTAACAGCTTAGAAGGCTACTGTGCTCTCTGAGTACAGCTTGACTTTATCCCCACTGAGTACAGTGGGAAGATTCCATTGTCTTCCTGAAGGCTGCCCTGTGGCCTGAATGCCTTTGAGAACAGTGAGTGCTGGTGGCCATTTCTGAAGAGGATGGTTTTTTTATGAGCTTCTCCGAAGACTTTTTTGAAAACTTTGTTTTTGTTGCTAAGATTTGTTAGCTGCAAAAATATAGGTTTTAACTATACAAATGTTCATACTTAACATTAACCTAATGCACTCCCATCTTCACTTATACACAATAAATCTAATACGCTGACTAATACAAAACTATTTCCATACATCTTACCGATCAATTCTATTTTATTTAATCTGCAAGAATTAAGAGGGTCTTAATCCTCTGCTAGACCAATGCCAGTTGCCAGTTGCTAAGATCTCCCTAGTTCAGTTTTAGAAGAGAGCAAGCTGGTCTCTGGTATCAAAAAGGTTGAGAAACACTGCTCTAGTCTAGACAACACCACAGATACCAACTTAGAAGGTCTAATTAGTCATTCCCAACATGCATTTTCCAAATGTAAATAGATATTCAATCCTTTGCTCCTAATTATTCTCTCATTTCAGTCATTTTCCCCACTTTATTCCCCCCCCCCACTATAAATTTTATAAAAAGTTGTAACTGACTACTAAATGGCTCCCTTCATGTGGGAATCATCTACTCTATTTCACTTATGCTTACTCTTCAGTATTTCTGGCTGTTAAAGGCCCTGTTTCTGTTTGTTCAACATCATATCACTATCAGTATGATTTTGGGTTTAAAAATTGCAAAGCAAATTACAAAAACTGTAACTATGTGTTATACAATTTACTTTATCATGGAACAAAGTTACAATTAATATTTCCATTGCACGGATTTCCTGACCATTGTTTCTTTGACATTAATGTTGAGAGGTTAAGTTCTTTTTTCAAAAGTGAGTTATTACACATCTGGCTGCTAGTATAGTTGTTTATCAGTGGATCCTTCCTTGAGTCAATATCTGCCTTTAGAATGTACAGAACCCATAATTTTAGGCAGTCTTAGTGGGTGAGCAGCATGGGTAGCTACCCAGGGGAAGGGGCACCATGCCACTGCTGCTTTAAGTATTGCCATTTTAGGTATCCTGGCTGCACGCATGTTCCACATGTGCGCCAGTGAGGGGAGCAGCAGAGAACTAGAGTGGGCAACAGCCGGATGGTAGATAGCATGGGGGGGAGTGGCAGGGGGAAGGGGGCCGAGGAGACATAGGGGAGGCCACAGGGGGAAAGTAAGGGGCTGAGGGGAGTGGCAGAGGGAAGGAGGGAGGGCTGAAGACGGGGTGGGGGAAGGTCACAGAGGGGAAGTGGTGGTTGGGGAGGGCTTTGGGAGGCCCCATGAGGCTGGGAGGTGGGTAGAAGTGAAGGATGGGGCCCCCAGACCCCCCCCACATCCTTGACTTTTTCCCTGGGCCCTGGAATCCCTAAGACCATCCATTCACCTAATTCTATTAGCCTAACTTCAGGTACTATGATCATTCATTTTAAATTTATTTTCTTAAGACATTCCAGTCACATGTGCAGAAAGGACTTGGCTCCTTCATATTCTTTCCAACATTTCAAATACGTTTGTCAGCTTTTTTGTCCTCCAGATGTCTTCCCATTGTTCAGATGTGATATCTCTTAAGATCCTTTCCCATTTTTCAGTAAAGACATTCTACAAGGATGTTTTATAGAGCCATGAGTAAACAATCTTGCAGAAACTGGGCCCTTTGAAATGGCTATACCTGTAATAAGTATATTTATTTTACTAATGCTCTCCTGCATGGATACATATCCTATATTAGAGTCAATATCCTATAGTTAAAAATAGGCAAACCTTAGTTTATGAATATTTTGTATAAGTTCTATGAGGGTATAATTTCCATAATTTTGTCGTCATAGTTTGTGACCATTGTCTGTATCCCTTTTCCTCCTACATTGTGTATTTTGATTAGTTAATCCCAGTTGAATTTATGAGTTGTCTCTTTAGAATAAAAGCACGGTAGGGACTGCCTTCTTCTGTATCAAATTTCATATTGGAAGCATCATCATGACACCTGCTTTGTTCCTTTTTGGGTTTTGAGATGCATCCAGTGATGATGGGGGGGGGGGGTTAATTATGGTACTGGGATGATGTTAATTGAGCGGCCCAATAATTCTTTAGTAAATTTGATACTGCCAATTTCCCTTCGAGAGCTGGTCTGTAGAGAATTTATTTGATCTTGAAAACTTGCTCTGTTTCACACACAACTGTCTGCTGATGGAGAAACTTTTCAGTTATGAAGAAAAACAAAAAAATGCCCATTAAACCTGGGAGGGGGAACCTTACCTGTTGTATCATATTTATTTGTTCAGAGGGAAATAAGGTATGTGCATGTGTGTTTGTGTGTGCATGCACATGTACGTGTTAATGTGTTCACAGTAATCACAAGAGTGTAGCTGTTCACTGTATCCATTTCATTTTAAGAGCATCAGATTTTTCCTGAATCCGTTGTCCATGTTTCTTCTTCACACCTTTGAATGATCCATATGAGGTCAACTCTTAAGATTTTTTTCTTCTCCATTCCAGTCTGTTTTGATGCAGTTCCTCACACTTCTCAGCTAATCAGATCCTTTCATGTGATATCCATCTATCTATTTTTGGGTCTTTCAACCTTTCTCTTACCTTCAGCTTCTCCACTCTGTTCCCTTTATATTCTTCTGATTTTCTCTAACTTCTAACATCTTTCCGGTTAGTCCATGCCTTTCTGTTCATTAGTTAATTGTTAAAATCACCATTATTCTGTACTATTGAACCTAGAGACTTAACTTATGCTCTTTTGGTTGTGGATGACCACCCGCAATCAGTTTCACTGTCTTCTTGCAAGGTATCATCGAATCCACAGAACATATGCTGTTTTATTTCTGCTAATACTCACTTAAAAGAAGTGAATATCTCCATTTCTCTACCCAAGTTCCAAAGGGGCAGCCGTGTTAGTTTAGTAAAGCAAAAAAAGCAAGGAGTCTTGTGGCACTTAAAGACTCCACAAGACCTCCCCCCCATTTCTTTATGTATTCTTCAATTTCTTCTTTGCGCTCCCCCATGGACACGGCATCATCTGCTAAATCTTGCGTCAAGATGCCGCTTTCTGGATGTTTTCGTAAATGAGTGCATTGAATAGTAATGTGAACAAAAAGTGGATTATTGTCAAACCCAGGTATATTCTGACTGCTACTTGAAGCTGTTCAACTTCTCGCATGATTTTCTAACGGTAGTAACAGCACCTCTTCATACATGTCCTGGATTAATTTGGTACAGTTTTCAGGTATCCGTTTCATTTTTCATGCTCTACCAGTTGTCTTGTCTTTAGAACGTGGTCGTAAACGTTCTCAAGATTGATGAATATAACATGCGGTGTTTTCTTCTTTTCT
Source organism: Podocnemis expansa (assembly GCA_007922195.1). Taxonomy (NCBI): domain Eukaryota; kingdom Metazoa; phylum Chordata; order Testudines; family Podocnemididae; genus Podocnemis; species Podocnemis expansa. The sequence continues at coordinate 122,617,046 of ML681963.1, forward strand.
CTATATTTTCCTCTAGCCATCTTAAGTCAAAGACAGAATCCATTGTTGACTCCCATCAAGTATGAATCCAAACAGATTGTCACTGACCTTTGCTTCTCTTCATAGTTTTTTTCTGCAATTTTCTCCTAGTTCTTCGTGTGGCTCATGAGCTTATTGTAGCATAAGTTGCCATAATCATGTAACATTTCCTTTTCTTTTAAATATTGGTACTATTGTGCTCTTTCTCTAGGCATCAAGTATCTTCTGATTCCTCGTAATGAAATTTTAAATAACTGTCACTATGTTCTTGCGTACTTGCTCCAGGTACTTTATCTTCTGGTGGTATGCCATGAGAGCTGAGAGCTTTCTTATTTTTCATATTGCTCAGTGCTTCTGCAAATAATTCTCCTAGGTCTGGTGCCATCAGACAGCATGGACCTCTTGGATTCTTTTCATTCATAAACCTTTCAGGTTATTTTCTCCACCATTCCTTAATTTTGTTCTCATTGATTAATATTTTCACATTGGTCTTTAATGACTTTGCTCTCACCATTGTCTTCAGTTCTCCTATTGTGGGTCACTGTCAGTGTATTTCTCAACCTCCCTTCATTTCATCATGGACATACAAACCTTCCATGGTTTTAGCCTCAGAGCTGCCACCTCCTTTCTTTAACTTTTTGACTTTTTTATCTTATAACCAGTCAACCATATTTAGGTTCCATAATCTCATCAGTTTTACTTAAGGAAACAGAGGTTTTATAAAGACCCAGTGTTGTTGAACCTTATTTTCTATTTTTGGCAGTTGTTTCTATAAGTATAGAGCCCTGCAGATTCGTGGTTACCTGCATCCGCAGATGTGGGTGCAGATAAACGGAGACCCATTGCTGCAGATTGACTCATAGATGTGGATTCTATTTTTATCTTCTCACAGTTCGATCTACCGCTGCAGCTCCTTTGCTGATTTTTGTCAGCAGCACACAGGGGAACCAGGAAGCGCTCCAGCCAATCCTAGCTCAGCTCTGATTGTGATCTGCTAGCCAGTCAGAGTCTCAGTCTGGGGCTTGGAGAGCCACTGCCGGCCTTGGATTGGCTCATTCTCCATGATTTTCCTGCTCACTTCTTTTTCTTGTTTGCAGTTTGCATGTCATGCTGTCAATTAGAGATTTCATTGGTGGGCAAGGAAATCTGATTGACAGTACAGCGTGCAAAACCACAAACAAGAAAAGGAAAAAGTAGGTGGGACCCATATGGAGAATGAACCAGTCAAAGGCTAAAATGTTGAATGTGAGCCCAAGCTCAGTTGCCGATGCAGTTATGGATGCAGCTTAAAACCTGGCATGTGGGTTTTGGACTGGATCAATGCTATCACTGAGCAGATGCAGATTGGATGTGGTTCCACATCTTTGTATCCGTGCATGGTTCTATAGAAGCATAGTAATAGTTTTTCTTTTTCAGGAGCAAGTATTTGGTGAAAGTTGACCCAATTGTTATAACCAGGAGTTCCTTGGTTAGCTTGCCCCCCCCCCCCCCGGCTGGGTGTGTGATAAGGTGTGTAGAGACACAGCTAGCTCATATTGTTCTAAAATATAAATATAGGGGAAACAATGTTTTATTATCACATAACAGATATTTAGAATAAGGTTCAAGTGCTGTTAAAAAGTTTCAGCTTCCTTTGAATTTCATTGTTTAGGTTCAAGATCCAGTGTTTCATGAAGTAAATGTTTCAACTTACTTCAGCCTCTAAGAATAGATGTAGTACATGGGAAATGGCATGATTTGTAGCAGTAATTTGCATTACTGGTGCTTATGTTGGGCCAAATATTGATAAATGATGTGCATTTTATTTGCAGATATGAATGTATTAGATAAATAGAACAGAAACAGTACTTTTTGATGTAAATGAGTTGAATCTCTTAAGACTTTCCCAGGTTTATAATTTCCTCTGTTTACAATTAAACTTGTACTTCTGTGCTACTCTGTATACAGGATTTATTTTGCATTGTTGATCTTGTTCCCAGTCATACTGGTAAGATTACGTAGCTTTGCAGTGAGTATATTTTTAATTGCCATATTTTTAGCTTTTAGCATAGTCTGAATTTTAATGGATATGTATGCTGGCTGGTGATGTCCAGTTGGTAGATAAATTCCAAGATTATTTCAAAAAGACTGTTTAAAACTTTATGGGAGGCAGCATTTGGAGAGGTAGTGGTTGTTTTGTTAACCAAGCAAAATGTTTTTAAGTTTTAACATTACATTTTATATAACTGTTGGTATAGCAACTATTTTAACAACTAAAAAAGAGTAACCTAGTGATTTGCTGTGTTTCTTTGTCCTGTTACTTTCTAATCAAACGGTGTCTTTTCCATACTGTCAGGAAACTGTTTACATTTTCTAACTACTTCTGAAATTTGCAGTGTATGCAGCTGCCTTTAGAAACCAGCTAAATTGGGTAAAAGGAAGAGTTTTGATAATTATTCATTCATCTATATAATTATTTTGGGAGGATTTAAATATCTTTCATAAGCAACTACTGGATAAGTTGTTCATTTAGACCCCCTGACATATCCTATGTTGTCCATTTGGGGTTATACATTATAGTTCCACATTTGTTGTACATCCAAAATTACTTGTTGAAGTAAAGCTACTGGGTAAGCAAGGAAAACAGGCTTGTTCATCACTAAAATTGGAAATCTACATGTCTTAGCTTTCTTTCTGTGAAAGCCAAAATGCCTTTGCACTGGAAATACATCTGATATGACTAATTGAATTTACAAGAAATATCTGTAAGACTAGAGGTCAGAGACTGGTCGTCAGTTCCCAAGAATGTGACTACTTCTGCACTTCAGAACAAAAACTTAGTCTTCATGGATTAAAAATCAGATATTCTTTTTCAAAGCATCTGACCAAATGGGATTTTCTCTCTCAAAAGCTCATGAAACAAATAAATTTTTGTTTTTAAGTGCCACAGGACTCCTTGTATTTTTTTAAAATAATAATTAAAAAATCTCTCAAAGGCTCTGTGTTGTGCTGATTCTATAGACAATTTCTTTTATACTCATTAAAAACTTAAGTCCCAGAGGAGTAGTGGTGTTAGTCTAGTTCAGCAAAACAAGCAAGGAGTCCTGTGGCACTTACACGATAAATAAATTTGTTAGTCTATAAGTGTCACAGGATCCTTTGTTTGTTTGTTTAAGTAAAGGTACAGGTGACAGCTGACTAAGATGTACAAAATTTTCTTTCTCTCATCCTGCTCAAGTTCTTTCATCTTCAACCTCAGCCTCACACAGGGGTCTGGAATGACGTCTTGGAGTAAATAGGAATAATTTTTTCCTTATTGCCCAAATCCCTACTCAGTTATATGTTTTCTTGACCAAAAAATGGCCAAATATACATTTTAATGTATCAAAATCCCTAATTTACTGAGGTGTTAAATCCTTTTTAGTTTTTTGTATAACTGGGTCATTACAATGGGCTGTATTAGATAGTCTTTTAGAGGCTAAATCTGATGACTATTCAGTATTTGCAGTTAGTGTATAATAGTGTAGATAGCATAGGGGCATTTGACGCATGAGCAGTAATATGATTGTCCTCAAAAGTGGCTTTCATGTTCAGTTCTGAGAATAATTCAAAGCCTTGGTTTTGAACTATAAAGTAACCGGTAGTATAACTCTTGATAATATAGGGATTTCCCTCTTTCTTATGTTCTTCTTTAGGAGCTGAGATCAGCAGAAGAGTTGAAAATGACTGCCCAGATTAAATTTTTGACTTTTTGGAACTGTCTTGGTCCCAGGATATGGAAGAGACAAAAGATACTATCACACCCACTTTATTGGATCCTTCATTGGTCTAATAAAAGATATTATCTCACCCACATTGCGTGTCTGATTTCAGTGGGCTGATGTGATGCTTGACTAGGGCAACCAGATTCCAAAGCCTGGAAAGGAGGACAGGGAAGTACGAAAAGGAGGACATTGGAGGGCACATGGAGAAAATGTAGTATTAATGTAATATTTTTCTGTTTTTAGGGGGGCCTGCAATGTTTTCCTCTAAAAATAAGTTATTCTGTGGCATTCCAGCATACTTTAACCCCTGTAAGTAAAAAGCCAGACAAAATCATGCGTTTTAAAATGCCTGCCAGATGGCAGACATGAAGGTAAAAAGGAGGATATGTCCTCCTTTTGCCTGACATTTGGTAACCCTATGCTTGACTGACAAGGTGTTTTCAACTAGTCAGTTGAATGAAATGCATTCAACTCTGAAATTATCTTCCTTCTTCAGTCTCACAAAAGCAAGATTTGTTGATCTTCATGTTATGATACTGGGCTCATTTCAAGCTTTTTCTGAAGAGATGGTTTAGGAGAGGCAAGTTCTGTCTTTTTGATGGTGATGGGGAACTAATATAATTTAGGAAGATCTACATTTGTGTTAGTTTGATGGTATCTATAAATTTGTGTTTAAAAATGGAGAGTAGAAGTCGTACAAGTAGATTCCTCCAGTTTTCATTGGTCATTCTTATTTTCGTGTGTTGTATTGTCATATGAAAGACTGTCATTCATATACAGGCCCACTGGTCTTCAGCAAGCAGGATGAGACTTGTCAGTCCACCAGTAAGAAGCTTTCTGGAAATCTTCCCACTTTACTCTGCCTCCTGGCTGAAGCAACAGGTGCTCTCCAGGCTTACTGCTTTCCCCGAACTTCATAAGACATAAGAAGTAATTAATTCTGATTTGACTTGGGATGACTTTTTTAAGTTTGTTTTAGCTGAGATACTCTCTCTGCTCTCCAGCAGCCTCTCTCATTTGGGCAAAGGACATTTGCTCCATAACATACAGCAGCAGAGACAAAGACAGAGGTCCAGTAGAAGAAATTTTATATCCAAGAAAAAACACTTGCCAGTGAGAGTTAGGAGCCCCCTGAAAGTTTGGAGATGGTGGAGTTTGAGTGGCAGATGCAGCAAACACTGCCAGTAGCTTGTCCTCAAAATATAGGGAATTTGACAGCCTGGGGGGCTGCAACCTGCGGCTCTTTGGCCACCCCCTCATGGCTCTGGGCTCTGGACCTCACCCTGCCACCAGAGGACCTTGCTGGTGTCTTGTGCCTGGCTGCAGGCACCTCACCACAACTGGGGAACTCTGCAGGGGGCCCATTCCTGGTTCTGGTCTCCCTCCAATGGACCTGGGACCCTGTGGCAGGCACCCTGACTCAGCTCCCCTCAACAACCCTTACCAGGAGGCTACACCCATTGTGGCTCTCAAAACACTTGTTTATTGAAGGAGGTTTAAAGAAATGTTTCTTATATATTTGGTTGCTGACCTCCTGGGAGCAACGTCGCATCAGTAGTTGCTTGCAGGAACACAACCGTCATTAATCAGCAGCTATAATATCCCTATGTGCTGTCCAAAAGTGACATTTCCATACAATCCTTTATCAAGAACAAAAATGCATTTCTTTTTCCTTGTGTGTTCTGACGAAAATGGAATCCTTGGAGGTTGGGAGGTAGGTTTCTCTGATGCTCAGCCCACTACACTGTCCTGGATTCATGGGAAATGCAAGTGGTCTAGTCCACAAGAGTTGCACAGTAGAATTTCAGAGACTCCTTTGCAGCTCATGTTTTGTTTTTTTCCCCCTTCTTGTGTTGTACTATAGCATCTGGTAAAGTATAGGTACCTGGAGAATGTTTCCTTACTTAACTAGCTGTTGAAATGGCACTAAATCTATAGAGACTCTTGGAAATGCATACTTCATTCTTTTTTCTGTTAAAGAAAAAGATTTTCTCTTAAAATCACTAGAGCTATTTGGAGTGAAGAACTTGCATGGGTGAGAGAAAACATCAGTTTTCTTGTACGTCTTATTCAGACTATTAAACCAATTATCTCTCAAATTTTGTATGACTTGAATGTATCTCCAATAGCAGGTCCTACTCTTGGGCCTCACTAAATGTTGGTATTAATTAAAGTGTTGATTTATTGATAAAACTCGGGCAAGGATTCACAGCTGTCCCCTTTTGATATTAGGTTGTGTGCTTGCAGTAGGTAGTAGAACAGGATTCAGTTTTTGCAGTCAATTTTCTTCAGGCTCACAAACCTATGATGAATTCTTGCATCCCTCTCTGATGATTGATTTTGGGTCTGCTTCCGAAAGCTGCAGAACATAGGAAAACCCACAGTAGGAATGCTGAGTCCAAATACTAGGGAGAACAAAAAACAATCAGTTTTCATTTTTATCGGCTAATGCCACATGCGGGATGATGTCACTGACTGTTCTCAATTTTGATGATTATAAAAATGAGTACATGTGTGGAGTCCAGACTTTCATTAAAACTGTCATACAGGGAGTCCTGTGGCATTTGAAGGACTCCTTGTTTGTTTTACTGAACTAGACTAACATGGCTACCCCTTTGGAACTTGTCAGTGTGCAAGGCATTAAAACTGTCAGTGTAACTTCTTTGGAGGAGGTCTCAGAGAGATGCCACCTTTCCTGTTTTAGACCACAGTCTTGTGAAAAGATGCAGCTTTTGCCAACCATCTCAAATGTAATTTGAAAAACTGAGGCAAATGAATGCCTCACTGCATTTGCAACAAAACTGATTGCGCTGTATGTCAGTGGAGATGGAGGAGGTGACCTTTCTAGCCCAGTTCAAAAGCTGTAGCTTAACCCATTTCATGGGTGTGAATATATCTTATAAGCCAATATTCTCAGTTAGGGGGTAAGCCTACCCTTCAAGGTATGCTGAGGTCTTCCAGGAGGTATGTAAACTCATCTAGATTAGTGTTTCTCAACCTGGGGGTTGCTGGAAGCAAGGGGGGTGGGGATTGCAAGCAGGACAGTTGCCTGGGCCCCCAGGAAGCTAAATTATGTGCTTTAGCTGTGGGCAGTGGGGCTTGGGTTTCAGACTCCTGAAAGGGGGATGGTAGTTTGGCAAGGTTGAGAATGCTTGTGATAGCAATCAAAGATTGTTTATAAAAACTGAAGAGTGGTGCTGTGCAAGTAATAGACTTTTTTCAGTTTTTCAAAATTACCAGAGGATAGAAGAAAATCTTGTGTCATGTCAAAGAGAAAACAAAATTTTTGGTGAACTGAAGTAAAAACATTTTGAGTTAGATTGAATGAAATGTTTAATTCAACCTGACTCAAAATTTTTCATTTTGATTTTTGATGTTTTAGTGCAAGTAAAGGAAGACATTCACAAAACAAGAACAGAGGCTGAATTGTATGAGCCTGGGAAAGAGGCTCGCAGTAAGTAAGGCACTTAAGAGATGGGAGATGGAAGTCCAAGTCCCTGCTCCAATGAGTGACTGACAGTTAAATAAAGTGGATCAGGTTTAACAGGAGAGGTTGAGGAAGATCCCAAATCAGAATATCCTGTAGCACAGTGCAGTGGAGGAGGCTCAAGCTTAGTTCCCTTCACATCAGGTGAGTTCTCTTACCACTAGGCTAAAGGTTATAAGGAGGGCACCTCATCATTTTTTTACTCCTTCCTCTGGCTATTTTTTATAACTTCACCTTTAAAAGAGTCAAAATACAGAGGGATTTTGTTTTTTTCCCACATTGCCAAAATGTTCTGATTTCTTGGTTTGGTCTGAACTATTCAGCGAACCCACCATGAATTCATGAATAGTTTCAAATTGATCAAAATGTTTTGGCAAATAGGCTATTTCCTGAAATTTTTTTGTCCAGCTCTACTGAAGAGTATAGAGAGGTGTGGGTTTTTTTTCCCTTATTTTAAAGGGATGGAAACTGTATGAAGAGAGAGACCTCTCCATTACATATCCTATGATATTAAAAAGGATTAAATGATCACATTGCATCATTCTCTAAGAAACTCTAAGCATGTAGATTGTAACTGGAGGAAACCGCTTTCTTGTTCAGTCACCATCTGATCTTTAGTAATACGATAACCTTTTAACAGGATATAGAGAGCTATTCATAATTGCTGAGCGCAATGATTTAACAGTCTGCTGCCTGGAATCATGGAAGTAAATATAAGCAGCAAATCAATGTAGTTGCCATTCTTAATTTCTTGAAAATAAAATTTTAAGAAAATAATTATGCTTAAATAAAAGATAAAATACATAAGAACAAAAGATAAGAACGTATGTTGTTTGTTATGTTATATGTACTGGTTCAGTCCAGTGGTCCATCTAGGCTAGTTTCCTGTTTTTTGACAGTGACCAGTGCCAGGTACTTAATGAACAAAACAGGTAATCATCAAGTGATCCATCCCAATGCTCATCCGAGCTTCTGACAAACAACAATCCCACCGTAGACTGCTAACAGTGTAAGATGAAAATTGTGCTATAAAGAAATGAGTGATTTTTCATGTATCACAGGTTTAGTTTCTTTGTATTCTATTTTTATTGACCACCATTATAGTACAAAGATTATATGAAAGGCTTGACTTCATGTGCAAGGAAAGTATGTGGAATATGTCTTAGAAATTGTTTATTGTGAATTTCAACTATGATTAAAAGAATTAGATTACTGCTTACAGGTTAAGTAAGGGAGTGCAAAGACTTCTTGGCTGCAAACAGGCCACTAGACAAAAGTATGTTAATGTGCTATTTTCCTTCATCATGTCTTTGTAAAGGCCTAGTTTGTTTTGTTGAATTAGACTGGGCTTGGTAACCCTTGTGGCCCTCAGCAGGTGAATAGGCAGGGCACTGGTTCCAGGGAGGGAATCAGGGTGGCAAGAGGCACGTGTGGTGTGGTGAGAGCAGCTCCTGCAGAGACCCAGGGCGGCAAGAGTGGCCCCTCTGGGCCCAACCTGTGGTCCTGTAGGAGCTGCTGCATTTGTGGCTCTTGCAGCCTCAGTCCCTGTTGGGGGTAGCGGTTGACAGGGCCAGCAGGGAAGAGCAGCTCTAGGGCTACCACAGGGCTGGGAGCTCTGTGTGCCACTCTGAATGGGCATGTGTGCCATGTTTGGCATAAGTGCCCTAGCTTGCCTACCCTTTAAACTAGTATCACACTACTACTCCTTTGGTATTTGCAGAGGCCTGTATTTGGAGATGGTACTTTAGTAAAATTAATAATTTAATCATTTATTAAATAATTTAATAATATTAGTACTTTAATGATGTTATGAACAGCAGTTCTGTAGCTGTGTTGGTCGCTGGGTGATAAAGATAAGGGGAGTGAGAGAATATCTTTTAGTGCCCAAATCTGTTGGTGAGACAGACAAATGCAATGCAGTTGTAGGTGTGTGTGTGGAGGGGTCATAAAATACCATTTGTTTGAGCAAGTCTTTTATAGTCTTTTATAGTGAATTATTTTATTGATTAATTTATAAATTAGTGTTATAACATTTTTTTTATTGGTTAAATATAAAAATGATTAAGCTATATGAAGCTATGTATTTCTGTGTCTGTCTGGAGAATAAATGAACAGTAAATTGAAATTGCTCCTGAGACAGCTGAAACAGATTTTGGATGAATTTCACTCTTAGCAATTCCACTGACCTGGGGATATCCAACTAAAGGCCTTTTGTATCATTTAAGATCCTCATCGCAATTCTGCAGGAGCGGATGGGTTTGGATAGGGTAGCCATACATGGATGCTGCTGTTGGGGCTGAGCTCCTATATCAATGCCCCTAGATGTCAATGTGCAGTATGTAGATTGAGTACCATTTGGAAACCTTCCTGTGAGTTAGTGTATGTGGATTCTGTTCTCTTCCCAACTTTTATGACTTCCTTTTGTAAAACCAGATTAATGGAATGCATTTTCTGTGGGGTAATGGATAGAGGAATTTGTGGGGCTGTGAGTAAATTTCACCCATAGCAAACTTCAGGTTTCAGAAGATGAACATAGAAGATGTAAAACATGAGAAGTTGTAATCATGCTCATGAAATTTCTAAAATGCAATTTTAAAATATTTCATCTAGGATTAAGTGTTTTGTGGCTTACAGTCTCTTTCTGCTGTATGAAAACAGGAATATTCTTTTCTGTAAAATAAAGAGCAAGTACTGGAAAATGAGTTGTTAATCTTTTACATTCTGCAAATGATATTTAAACCTTTTAAATTGTACAGTCTGATTTCATTGGAATGGCTAATCCCATGTCATGCATCTCTTGAATATTCTTTAGAAGAGTTTTTTAATGCATTTTTGGAGTAAATTCATGGTGAGCTAGCTTAAATAGACAGACATACTGAATAAAGAAAATAGCTTTATAGGGTTGTTCCAGAAGTGATGACTTGACAATAGCCAGTATCAGCGGAATTTAGCTAGCAATAGCATGATAATCTAGCTAAATAGAAAACCTTTCATAGGGAAATTGACAGTCACATGCTTCAGTAATACAGTTGCTTTTAAAAGGAAATATAGAACTTGTAAATGTTGTATCGTGTGTGTCTTTTTCCTTTGACATGGTTATTGGATAAAAGTGCATTCAGAATGTCAGTAATTCAGAAAATTAAAATGTAGCGGTGATAACTGAAATATGTGATTTTTGTCAGTTCTGGATTAAAATTTTACACTGGTTTAATGTCAGATTTCCTGGTGTGTGTGTGTGTGTGTGTGTGTGTGTGTGTGTGTGTGTGTGTGAGAGAGAGAGAGACGTTTAATTACTTTCACATATAATTTGTAATTAATAGGATAAATCAGAGAGCCTCTTTGCCCTTTAGAGGTCCCTAAAACCAAACATCGAGGCATATTGACTGAGTGGGTTTTTATTGTATATACTTTTCGGATAAGCTGACCCCCTGGTTCTGATCCTCCAAAACGGAAAAAATTGGGTGACCTGTACATAGACCAAGGTCCCTGCGCAGCCACGGGCCTCTAACGCCCCACCAGCCATGCCGCTGCTTTCCCAGACACCTCTGCTGCCGACCATGCCACCACTTCTCTGGACAACCCTCCCTAAACCCTGCCAGCCATGCTGCCGCTTCCCCAACACCCCCTCTCCCAGGCATGCCATCGCTTCACTGAACACCTCCACCAGCATGCCGCTGCTTCCCTGGTCTCCCCAACATCTCCCACGCAACCAGAGCCCTCTTATCTGGCTGCTTTGGTTGACTCCCTAACATGGCTGCTCTGGACACATGCTGGGGCTCCCCCCCAAGCATGCTCAGACCATGTTCAGGGTGGGAGATGTAAAAACTCCTGGGGTGGGGCTGATCTGTGCTGGCCTAACCCGCATATAAGCCAAGTGCCGCCCTTAAAGGGGATTTTCAGGCAAAAAAATCTTGGCTTATACGCAAGTATATATGGTAAGTACCAGTGTCTTCACTAGTCTTTCAGAGCACAATGTCTGCTATAGTTCAAGCTAAGATCAGTTTTTGTTTAAAGCTTGGCTTTTCTAAATGCTAACAGCTGCATGGTTCTTCAGATTGCCTTTATATTTGACTTGCTTCAGGGGATCGTGGAATTTGGTTACTGATCCAAATTTGGGGCCATTTGATTATGGGAGTTCCAAGATACATCCACCGCTCTCCTAAGTAAAACCAAACCAATCTGTTGTTCTAATGGTTGACAGTTTTTTCTATTTTTGTGCACAGGTTGAGATTAAAGCAATAGACTTCAGTGAGACCTGACTGAATGCCAGGTTGGGTGGGAAAGAACCAGACCTTCTCTTATTTGTGTCTGGTCAGCTCTCCTTGTCCTGCCTATGAGGTCAGCATGGTAGTGTTGGCTACCTATGCTGCCCCTGCAATTCACTGAACCCTGCTGCATTATATGTGCTGCAGAATCAGTATGCTGAGGAGTGGCTGGCAGGAGGGGGCAGTGGACAACTGGAGCAGGGCATGCAGTTGCTGCCACTTTGATCCCATGGGCAGGAGGTGGTGGCAGCAGTGTCATGCCCACTCAGGTTCAGGGGGAAGAGTAAATGTGTTTTGAAAAAAGGCTTAGTTCACAAAGGTCTGGTCTTGGGCGGGACTAAAATTTAGATCCAAGGAGACCTTCACAAATCAGGGCTGAGATGACCACTCCAGGTTCTCAACTTATCAAGAGTTACCACAACAGAGTCCATGCTCTCCACTTGCCTTTTGAGGGGATATCTGATCCCAGAATTATAAGCAAAAGAGTTTGGTTCTCCAGTCAGGTATATGCAAAGCCATTCGAAAGATGAATTGCACTAGGCATGTGCAGAGAATGGGTCTAAGAGGAATGGAAGATAGCTGTGACTCTCAGGACTTGGCTATCTCAAGGGTGAATGTTCCAACCCTCAATTCTGAGTAGCACTCAGGCGCTGTGAGTTCAAATTAATCCTGTAGAGAAATCTGAAATAAAAATGAGACATGTTCCAATCTGCCTCTGTCTTACTGGTTTTTGAGGTACTTGGGCTGGGGGATAGGGAGGGGAAGAGAAAAAATCTAACTTGAGTACTGCAGACTTTTCAGAAGACATTCAAGAGTTTTTGAAAAGGAAATAACACATGCAAATGTTTCCTCTTTAGGAAAGGTGGTAAGGAGTGGAAGAGTAGGTGGGAAAGGGATTTGAAATGCAGCAAGGAGGGGGTGATTATGCAGAGGGAAATAAATGGTAATGAATAGGTAGGGAGGGCATTAGGTGGAGTAGATGGGGCAGGGTTGGGACACTGGGGAGGATGGTACATGGGTGAGTGACAGGGACTTGGGGAGAGCAGGAGCATGTGTGTGTCAGTCAGCCCTACATTCCTGTTCCATGAATGTGCCAGGATCTGAGGACATGTCTGTCTTGGAGGTTTGAGCACCTCTCCTATCTTCATGTGTGTGCCAGGATCTGGGTGATGTTTAACCCCTTGTCATTTTCCCTCATGTGAGCTGAGGGTTGGAGGCAGTCTTTAAAGCTATTGTTTTGTACTGTATCCATCGCTATCACGTGGTGTTACTCAGTTGAGAACATCTTGTTGATATGATTGGGTGTGGTTGCTAATTTTGCCCCCCAAAAGAGACTTTGGCCTTTAATTCAAGTTTTAAACAATTGCCCCTATGGATTTTTTCCTTAACTCTAAGGAATCACTTTTTTCCTGGATTTCTTTTGTGCTTCAGCCATATCCCTTATCTCCCGGGCTGACTGAGGAACTACAACCTCTCATCCCCACACTGCATTCTAATGCCTCTTTCACTTTGTGCTGTCACAGCCAATGGGTCACAAATTATTATTTCAAAAAAGGTAAGTGATCGTGATTGGCGACCGTACTCATTTTTTAATTGACCATGTCAGTTGTAGAGAATGGTTTGTCTTGACTATTTAAAGTGAGAGCAAAATTTCTTTTTGTTTTCCTTTGGATTTGGCAAGGTGCTTTGGATCTTCAGAGATCAGTGGACTTCATTATGGTTCAAGGTTTTGAATTAAGTTTCTTTATTTTTCTGTTCTGCAAGTGAGTTGTTTCTTCTTGTGTTGTGTTTGTATATTATACCCTTGAAAATCCTTCATGTTAATAATGAGCTCAGGTATGGGGCAGGTCTACTAATTTAAGGTCTGGATCAACTGACTGATTTAAAGCATAACTCTTTCAAGTGCTCTAAAATTAGCAAAATTTCTTGGATTGCTTTTGAAAATTTTTGTGCATCCTGTGGCTAATAGGATATGGTTACTGATCCAAATATGGGACAATATGATAAAGGAGTTCCCAAGTTATAGCCTTTATGGAGAAAACCCCATCATTTAATATAATTTACAGATTCTACCGTGTGTGTGTGCTCGTGAACATGCTAATAGCTTAATGGGATAGGAAGGGGAAGGCGAGCTGGCAGGTGACGGTTTCAGAGCTTGAGACAGTATGTTTTGGAGGATTGGGGAGCAGTGAAGAAAATGCATGCTGGTCTCCTGTCATGTGCTTAAAACTCCTGTAACTGACCTGTAATAACTGTGAAGTTCTTGGGACATACGGACTGTCGGAGATTATTCTCACTGATCCCTGATAGCAGCTACACATTGCAAACATTTAAAAGCACAACCATTATGCCCATTCCATTGCAACAAAGTGTGCGGCAGAGGAGAGAGGATAATGCATAACAATCACATAGCATCCATGTGGTTCACTGCAGACAAAAGTGGATTGACATTCAGAAAACCGGGGCTCTATTCTTGGCTGTGCTACTGCTCTATGAGATAACTTTGGCCATGTCATTTGATCTCTAACATCAGTTTTTTCATCCATACTGTAGTGATGATGATGTTTCCCTCCACGAGAACTAAGTGTTAGTATCATTAGCTGGCTACAGTAGCATCGGAATAACTGCACATCTGCATAATTACAACTGTTTGCTGAAAACATTTTCTTTCTGTTCTAAAGCTGGGGAAGTTAAATGACAAAATGCAGTGTTAAAGTAGCCAGGTGATATATCTTGTTTCTGCCAAACGCTGACTTCTGGAAAACTCAAGCTTGTGAAAACCATAAAATAGAGTTGATGGGTTTTTTTTGCTATTTAATAACTTCTTAGAAATGCTTTTTCCTCACAAAGACTGAAAATAGTAATTCAGGCATGGATCAATGGTGTTGGGGCCTACCAGGATTTTCCCTACAGTTGAACCTTTTGACTTCCAGGGGCCACTCTGGGGCTGGGCATAGGAATTGAGAGCAGAGAGGCTCGCCCTCCTGTGCCTTTGTGTTTTCATTGTTGGCGTCCAGGCACCAAGGAGGAGGAAGTAGCTTAAATGGAATGCAGAATGCTCAGGAATAGGGGAAGTGTGGTGTGGGGGGGAAGCAGCACGATGAAGGGAAAGGGGCAGGAATGGTGGGTTATCAGTGTAACCATCCTTCTTCGAGATGGGCTGCTCACATACATTTAGTTACAGGTGTCCACGTGCCGCAGCGCACAGTAATCTGGAAAGTCTTTTAGCCCTAGTCTATCAGGTCAGGGTCAGTGGCGAATGCGTCCTCCGCACTGCAACCACGACTATATATGTGACCCTGACCCTGACCCTGACCCTCCAAGTCCCATCTTTTCATCAACTCCAGTAGCAGAGATGATGGGAGGGACCTGAATGTATGTGAGCAGCCCATCTCGAAGAAGGATGGTTACATTGGTAACCCACTGTTCTTCGAGCGCTGCTCATGTCATACATTTACAGGTGACTGCTAGCCATACCCAGGATGGTGGGCGGAGTTACAGCTTACCAACATTGAGTACGGCTCTGCCCAACTGAGCATCCTCCCTTGCTAGTTGGACAATAGCGTAAGTGCGTTGTGAAAGTATGCACCAATGATCACGTGCCTGCCCTGCAGGTCTCCTGGGTCTGGACCTGTCCCCAGAAGGCCATAGAAGAAACCTGGGCTCTGGTTGAGTGGGCCTGGACCCTTTCCTGGGAGGGGGGCACCTGATCTCTTGTAACAGTTTTTAATACAGTTCACTATCCATTTGGAAATGCACTGTGTTGTTACTGGTTGTCATCTTTTCCTCTCTGCAATGGTGATGAAGAGTTGAGAGGACTTATGAAAGGGGCGTGTATGCTTGGTATACATCAGAAGCGCTCGTCTGATGTCCAGTGTGTGTCACCTTCTTTGGTTTTCCATGACCTGAGGGTCTGGGAAGAACACCAGGGGGCAAATGTCCTGGCTCAGGTGGAACGGTGAGACTGCCTTCAGGAGAGACACGGGGTGCGGGTGTAACAGCACCTTTTCTGCAAAGAATCTTGTATATGGTGGTTCTGAGGAGAGGGCTTGGAGCTCTGAGACCTGCCTCTCTGAAGTTGTGTCCACCAGAAAAGCTACCTTCCACAATAGGACTAGGAAGGTGCATGAGTCCAAGGGCTCATACAGGGGCTCTGTCAGTCATTGGAGCACCATGTTTAAGTCCCACTGAGAAGTGGGAGCTCTAGGTTGTGGGTATATCCTATCAATACCCTTCAGGAGCTGTGTGGTTGTTGGGTGGAAGAAGACTGGAAAGCCTTCCACTTTGCTATGAAGGTCTGAAATTGCTGGTAGGTGGACTCGTAAAGAGGAAGTCAATAAGCCCTTATCCTTGAGGGTTGGCGAATTGAGCAGATGGGTGCTGACTCTGGTATCACCCCTCTGTCCCTGGCCCAAAGCGAAAACTGTCTCCACTTAGCTGAGTAGGTTTCCTTAGTAGAGGCTCTCCTACTGCCCACCAGTATTTATCTAACTCTGTCAGAGCAGAGTCTCTCAGAGTCATTTAGCCATGCAACCACCATGTGGCTAGGTGAAGCAGTCTTGGGTTCAGGTGCCATAGTATGCCCGAGTTCTGTGTCAATAAGTTCTCCCTGAGTGAAAGGCGAATCGCGGTATCTGTTGACAAATCTCAAAAGAAACAAGAACCAGTATTGTCTGGGCCAGTCCGGAGCTATCAGGATCATGTCCACTCCATCCCTCTTTATCTTCAGAAGTACCCTGTAAATCAGAGGAATCTGGGGGAAAGGCGTACATCAGCTGCACCCCCTATGAGATTAGGAAGACGTCTGAGAGTGAGCCTTTCTCTCAACCTCTGATTGAACAGAAGAGTTGACACTTCTGTTTCCAGCAAGTAGCGAACAGGTCTATTTGTGGTAGGCGCCACTGGTCGACTATGTGGGACATCACCTCATTGTGCAGCGACCATTCATGGTGTGACAGAAATATTCTGCTCAGCAAGTCTACTGTGCCATTTTCTACCTCTGGCAAGTGGGCTGCTGTTGGGGTAAAGTCGTGAATCAGAGTGAGTTCCCACAGGTTGGTGGCGTCCACACAGAGAGCTGGTGAGTGCACTCCTCCGTACCGGTTTGTGTAGAACGTGGCCACTGTGTTGTCCGTTAGAACCTGGACCGGTTTTCCCTTCATCAGGTCCAGAAAAAGGTTGCAAGCTAGACAAATGGCTCTGAGTTTTTTCACATTTATGTGAGGGGATCTGTCTCTGGGAGCCAATGTTCCTTGGGTTGAGAAACCCTCTGAGATATGTGCCCCCCATCCCGTGTCTGAGGCGTCTGCTGTTAGAGTCACTGTGGGGGTGGAGGTCTCAAAGGGAATCCCGCCCCTGGTAAAGAGAAAGTCCTGCCATATCTTGAGGGTTTCTAGGACCTTGTGTGGAACTGACAGTACCTTGTTCAAGAGGTGTTTCTGGGGTTGGAAAACCGAGGCTACCCAGCGCTGGAAATGTCTCATTCTCAATCGAGCCATTCTAATCACCAAGATTGAGGCAGCCATGTGGCCCAACAGTTGTAGGCACCATTTGGCTGTGGTGACCAGAGCCCTCTGAAGTTCCGAAATGATAGAACACATGGGCTGAAACCTTGAAAGGGGTAGAGATGCTCTGCCCTTCCTGGAGTCCAGTGGGGCCCCAATGAATTCTGTTGTGCAGGTTGGAACTGATTTTGACTTTTCTTGATTTATGCAAAGCCCCAAGCAGCTGCACAGTCTCTTTACCATGATGAAGCTGTGTTGAACTTGGTACTTGGATTTTCCGTTTATCAACCAGTCATTGAGGTATGGGTAGATCTTTACCCCTTGCCTCCTTAAGTCTGCTGCTACTGCCACCTTACATTTTGTGAACACTCTGGGAGCTAAGGCAAACCTGAACAGGAGGGCTGTGAACTGGAAGCGCATCCTTCCCACCACGGGTCTGAGGAACCTTCTGTGTTTTGGCCTTATTGCTATATGAAAATAAGCATCCTTTAAGTTGAGGGCTGCAAACCAATCCCCTAGGTCTAGGGTGGAAATGATTTAAGAGAGGGAAACCATATGAAATTTTATTTTCCTTAGATGTTTGTTCAGAGCCCTGAGGTCCAGGATGGGTCTCAGGTCACCATTTGGTTTGAGAACTAGGAAGTATCTGGAGTAGAACATCTTTCCCCACTGACCTTTGGGACCTTTTCTATGGCCCCTATGGAGAGTAGTTTTTTGCATTCTCTTTGTAGCAGAAGATCTAGCTCTGGGTTCCTGAGACTCAGATGAGGGCACAGGCTCCTGTATCGGGGTATGAATTTGAATTGAATTGAGTAACCTTTGGATATTGTATTGAATGTTCAATGGTTGGTAGTGATTCTGGTCCATTGAGGTAGAAAGTGGGCTAGTTGTGCACTGAATAGCAGGGGTTGAGTGGAGAAACAGGAGTCCTTTAGCTGGTTGTCAAAAACGCTGTTTCTGACCAGCTGACCAGGAGCTACTGTTCCCTTGGCAGGAAGTTTGAGCTGAAGATTGGGGTTTCGAGCCCTTACCTGCCTGGTTCCTTTTCTTCTCCAAGACCCCATAGGGGTGCTGCAGTGGTTGGTAGAGCTTCTAATGGGACCCCTGTGTATAGCTCTATTGAAGCTGCTGAGATTGTTGCTGAGGCAACTGGGGTCTGAAAGGGTACCTAGTTTCTGGTGGTACATAAATGCGCAGGGACTTTAGGGTGGCCCTAGAGTCCTTCATCCCATGCAGCTTAGAATCCGTAGATTCAGCAAACAGAGTGGACCCTCCAGAGGAAGGTCCTGAATGGCCTGTTGCATCTGCTGAGACAAACCGGAGCCCTGTAGCCAGACTGCTCGGCACATAGACACTGTGTAAGCCATGTTATGGGAAGCAGTGTCAGATGCATCCCATGATGCCATGAGCTTGTTGCAGTCAACAAGTATCCCTTCCTCAACCAATGTCTCAAAATCCCTGACACGTTCCCTGAGAAACACACCCTGAAATCTTTCTTGTGCCCCCAAGATGTTTAAAGTATACCTTCCCATAAGGACATGGTGGTTTGCTGTGAGGAGGTGGAGGGCTGTGGAGTAAACCTTCCTACCAAAGAGGTCAAGTTCCTTTGCCTCTATGTTCTTGGGAGTAGAGCTAGGCTGGCCCTGCCTCTCCCTGTGATTGACTGCATCTACCACCAGGGACCCCAGAGCAGAGTGGTTGAAAAGGAAGGAGAATTTATCAGCAGGGACATGGTATCTTCGGTCCACAACATTGGACACCAGAGAAATAGAGGAGGGGTTTGGCCACTGTGCCTTTGCAATGGAGTATACCCCCTCATATAGAGGGACTGAGATCTTAGCAGGCAGGGCTACATCCTTTTAAGTTGAGGGAGTTGGACTGCTCCTGGGCAGTCCCCAGGTCTAGGTTCAAATTCACTGCCATGTGCCTAAGCAGGTCCTGTTGGGCATGAGGGTCATCCCTATACACCAGGGGCCTTTGGTAGGTCACTTCATTCAGAGATAAGGAAGAAGGGATTCATGATCTCTGATGGCATGTGTTGCTGGAGTCGGGTTTGCCGTCCAAGTCATCTGATGAGCCAGGGGTCTGAGAAGATGATGGTGCTGAGGGTCGTGATGATGCAGGTTTGTCCTCAGAGTGGTAGTTGAGCCATCTGCTCGATCAGAGGTTTCCAACCTTTGTAAGGCTGGGGACCCCTACGGGAGGAAAAGAAGTTTTAGGGACCCCCTGCTCTGCGGTGGCGTGCTGCAGCGGAATCTGGCCTGCGGGGGTCAGATTATGGCCCATACAACTCTCCTGATGGGGAACGGGGTCCTCCCCGGCAGAAGGCCATGGCTGTGGCAGCCCCTGTGCTTGGGCAGGGGAATGGGGCTGCAGTGGCTCCTGGGTAGGAACAGTGAGCCATAGCCGCGTGCTGCAGCTGCCGCGGCCCTATTCTCCTGCCAGGAGTAGGGGCTGCCTTGGCCATGGCCTTCTGCCTGGGAGCTGCCTCTGGCACCATTCCCCTGCTGGGGAATGGGGTCCCCCTGGGCAGGGGGCCATGGCAGCGGCAGCCCCCACTCCTGGCAGGAGAATGGGGCTGCAGCAGCTGCAGCGCACGGCAGTGGCTCACTGTCCTTGTCCAGGAGCTGCCTGAGGCCCCATTGCCCTGTCAGAGCACGGGGGTGCCACAGCCATGGCTCCCAGCCAGCCCCTGCAGTGAAGTGGGAGCAGGCAGTCCCTGCAGCGGAGGGAAGCCAACACTGTTGCTGGCTTTGGCAGCAGATGAGTCAGGGCAGCATCCCATCCTCTGTGGCCCGTGCCCCTGCTGGGATCTGGCCCTGGCAGGAGTGTTGGGGGCCGCAACTGGGTTCTGGCTCAAGGGGGAAGCAGCACTGCAGACCCCTTGGAAGAGGTCCGCGGACCCCAGGTTGGGAACCACTGTGCTAGACCATTCTTGGAAGGGTCATTTGGTGGAATCACAGCATGCCCTGGTGCGACTGCTTATTTTCCGAGAGCTGCCCCCACTTTGAGAGCTGCTCTGGGGTCTACTGTGTGTCTCCCCTGGTGCCGATTGGGTCAGTGGAGGGGATGGTCTCGTTGTTGGTTGCTCTTTGGCACCGAGGGGCGAGATGCTTCAGCGGTGGGAAGTCAGGGAGTGTTTTCAGCGCTGCTTTCCTGCAGGTTTTTTTTTCATAGGAGTCAGTACTGGGAACGATAGATATCTGCGGCACTATGGCTCGTCATCGGATGGCAATGAAGAAGCTGAAGATGATCTTGTTCTTCGTGAGCCCTGCGAGCACGGCACTGACAGTTTGCATGCCCACATGGGAGATGAAAAGTAACAATTTGTTGAAACCTGCTCCAGCCCCAGGGCAGTGCTGGTTTCCTCTGGTACTGGTGGAGCTGTTGTTGGTGCTGGGACCGGTGCCACCTCTACTGTGGAGGACCATTCTTTGGCTGAGGGGGCCAGTTTACCTTTCAACTGCACTGCTCTGTGCGGTGCCAGGGATGTCAGCTCTGATAAGATTTTCGCTGCAGCGAATGCCTCCAGTGTTGAGGGGATGGGTAGCGACTCCCTTCCCTGAGGTGGAGTGATTGGCAGAGAAGTGGCATGGAGTGGTTGGCAGAGAAGTGCCAAGGCGGTGCTGAGTCAGAGGCCAATTGCAGCTTTTTAGTAATCGCAGAGAGCAGCACTGGGTCTTCTCCGGTGCTGATCTGGCACGCTGTGTCAGTGAGTCCTTAGGTTTGGCGGGCATACCCAGAGCCGGTAGCACCGCCCAATCCTGGATGAGGTTCTGGACCCTCCGCTCCATGTCTTTGTGAGTTCTTTTGAAGGACTTGCATATGGGACATCTGTCCGCCAGGTGCGATTCACCCAGACAGGAGAGGTGTTTGTCATGGGTGTTGGTCGGAAATGCCTTGTAGTAAACTGTGCAGGATTTAAATCCCAGTATACTTAATCGCACAAAAAATAACAAAACTTATTAAGGAGATAGGCACTTGCTTAATCACAAGGATAGGCTGTTCCAGTACTGTCATTGAGGGTGAAAAGAGGGAACTGGGAGGGTCAAGGCCAGGGTTGATATATAACTGTGGTCGCAGCACAGAGGGAGCGTTGGGGCATTGGTCGCTGACCCGGACCTGACAGGCTAAGGCTAAAAGTCTTTCCGGATTACCGTGTGCTGTGACACGTAGACACCTGTAACTGAATGATGTGAGCGGTGCTCGAAGAAGAACTGATGGAGCCAATAGAGAGCTGGGGAGAGAATGTGAGTGCAAGGGTGGGGAGAGCCTGAGAAGGTGGGTGTGAATGAGTAGGAGCAAACAGGGACAGGAGGCGGCTGAGGTTTATAACTAGTAGAGCATAGTTTTTTTCCCCAAAAACTGGAATTGAATTGTACAGTATCAAAATAAAGCAGATTAGTTGTAGTTCTGAGATCACTAGCTCTTGCTGAGATCACTAGCTGATTTCAGAATTTGTATCTGAAAATACATCTAAACTGGATTGATGTTTTTGCACTTCTAAAAATTTTGATCTTTTTTTTGGAACTGTGAACATATCCAGAAATTCAGATAAGATATTCAGGTGCTGTTGGGTCATAGTAAATATCTTTTCAGTGAACACAAAAAATTAGAGATCAGACACTGGCACAGTGCTAGGGCATGCCTGAAAAATTCAAGCGGCAGAAGGGAAACAGCAGTTTTCAAATAGTAAGACCTGCAGCAAACTGGGCTGCAGTGTTAGGCTTCTCAAAGAGAGGTCCCAAGAATCTTAGTGTAAGGTAGCTTAAATATAGAGGATTGCCACTTGCTCCCCTGATAAATAAAAGATCAGTAGCAATAAAATTCTACTACTTAGGTTTCCGGACTGGCTTAGCATTTGGAACAGAGTTTAGGTTTTGCCTGTAGAGGAACAGACTATAAAATTGCTTGAGATCGTAACATTGTTGTCATTTTGATAATTCTCCTGTAGTTGATATTTTTAATAAATCAAGATCAAGTACAGAATTCAGCTGACAAATTTTGTAAGTGTACCTCGCTATAAATAGTTTAAAACTGAACATTTCCTTGGAAATGTAGAGTATTGCTTGAATTATTTGGTCCTTACTATATATGCATGAGTGCCGTAAGTTACCAGTATCTACTGATAACTTTATTCTAAAATATTGGAAAACAATTATAAAAATACTTTTACAATGTCTTGTGAAACAAACAAAATGAAACAAAACACAACACTGTTGTCACCGTAAAAATATAAATAGATATTAAAAAAAAAAAAATCCACTGGGTTTAAACTAGATATTTGAAAAATAGAGAAAAGCCACTTACTAAAATAAAGACACTCCATAAAATATGAGAATCATTAAGCAGGTTTTTGTTGTTTTAAAAAGAAAGTTATGTGCTGGCGCTGAAGGTCCCTTCCTGTTAATTTGGATAAATGAATCATAATAAAACACAACCACAAGCCACTGTTCTGTCAATGGACCTGTCTTCACTGGAAAGAACTGTATCTTTGAAGTGAGGGGATAGCCCAGTCTCTGCGACCATTCGATGTTTGGTGCCTCTATTTAGACTGTTAACAAGTGCACCTTAAGCAGTGTTTTTTGTGATGACTAACTCACTCAGGGGTGTCAAACTCTTTTGTTACAGATGGCCAGATTTGATTTAAATGTACTTCAGGTGGGCGATACATACCGTAAATGAAAATGCTGAGTTATTCTTGTGGCATCATGGAGTGCTGTCTGTGCTAAACTGAGCTAACAATGCCCTTCTGTCAGAGTGTGGTCTTGTGAAGCACAGTCCTGCATATCCAAAGCTCCGTGATGTCACGAGATCTGACACTCTTGTGGCATTGCAGAGCACTGTGTATCCAAGGCCATTCTCTCTCTCTCAGGGAGAGAGTGTGGTCCCCATGGAGGGCAGTGAAGGGCGATATGGACAGGGCTGTCTCTAGGGGCGTACGGGGCCCTGGGCGAATTGCCCTCTGGAGGTGGCCCCCTCCACCCTCCCTGGCACTGGGAGGCGTGGCCGGCTGACCCACGGGAGGGACAGGTCCCTGCGCTGTCCCATGCCAGGGACCAGGCAAGCCAGCCAAGAGGGCAGCACAGTTCAGCGCTGCCGATCCACCCTCCTGGCACGTTTGCTGTTCTCGGCTGTGTTGGAGCAGAGGGGAGAAGGCGGGAGGCAGTGCAGCTGGCGTGGGGAGTAGTGATACGGGCCCCACACTGCCTCCTGCCCCCTTCCCGCTGCTCTGGCAAAGAGACGAGAGCAGCAAGCACGTCAGGGCGGAGGGGGGCTGGAGTGCTCCCCCCCCCCCCCAAAGTACGGGGCCCTGGGCGGCTGCCCCACTCACCTTACCGTATGGACAGCCCTGTATAGGGAAGAGGTTTGTAAGCTGCATTTGACCCATGGGCTGCATGTTTGACACCCCTGTTCTAATTATATTAGGAACTGGATAGCAATCATAGCTATCAAATAGTAACCTCTTCCACTTTTATTGCTGGAATCAAAGGATTTACCCAGAGTCAAAAATCTGTCATACCCATTACCTACCTTTCATTAGACCAGTCTGTCAGTTTTTAATTTTTATAATAGCCATCAAATTTGTATCAAGGTGCATTTTGTGGGAGTTTTTTAAAGCAAATTTTTTGCATTGCAGTTTGATTATACTCATTTGCTGAGCTGCTCTTGAGTTTTGGGTGTCTGACAGATGCTTAGTTTTAAAAAAAAAGCATTAATAAAAGATCCTCACAAAGCACGTGCATTATATACATTTTGTGAAAAAATGAAAAGGAAGAGTGAGGCTATATTTTATTTACATGAAGTACTAATTTAAAAATATTGCAAAATAGAACTTGCAGAAATACTTATATTCTTCACTGTAGTCACATTCTTGTTGCAGCATGTTGTGGTCTGATTCTGATATGACATCAATCCAGTTGTAATAGATACATAGCCAAGCAGTTTATTTTAGGATCTTAAACCCTTCTAAGAATAGAGTAGCTCACCTTTCAACAGGAAAAGAAAGATAAATTGAAACCAAAAATGGAGAAAAGCAGATAGGAGGAAATGTGTAAATAAGAAGCATGAACGGTCAGAAATTAAAAAAAAAAAAATTAATAGGTTGGGGAAGACGAGAAGGTTTGGGTGTTGCTTGTAGGTTCTGTAAGCAAACTACACAGTATTGTGGCAAACGTTATATGACTGAAGCCTTAAATTTTCAGCTACTAAAACACTCAAATGTTATGATGTATGAATTTCCTTATAGTCTGTAGGTTTAACTTTAAAGGATGTTTATCTTTCTCATGAAATTTATTTTGAGCAAATTATCAGTGTGTTTTGCTTCACTGTCAAATGGAATGTACACTGTGAAATCTGTTTTCAAAAATACTTCAATCGGGGCGTGACAAAATCTGAGTGCCAGGTTGCCATGGAGCCTGGGAGTTGTATCCTGGAGCCTAGCTGTGCCAGGGTACTCCAGGGGTTGGAACACCCTTTGCACCCCCACCCTGACCCCTAGCCCCTAAAAGAGGTACTGGCACCGTCAGCAGCACGTGGCTTTTTTCTGGCAGCAGCAGGTGGGGCTTCTTCTCTTCTGACCACTACTGCTGCCAGTGTTCACGGTGGCTGGGGCTTCTGTGCCAAGGCCACTGCTGCCAATGGCTGAGGCGGTGATTTATTTTTGGTTTTTTTGGGGGGTGGGTGGTGGCAGTGGTGGCATTTCAGTAGTAGAGGGGCCACCCATCTGGGTGACTCAGTTTTGGGGCTGGTCCCAAGGTGTGCATTTTATGACCTGGGCCTCCTGGGATGATGATCTGAATGTGCAAAAATCAGGGCAAGATGCAAAACCAAGGGCCAAACCCCCAAGCAGCTAACGGGTGGTACTTAAGTCAGTTTCCCAGTCAGTAACAAAACAGGCTTTTGATTCTCCATGCTGGTCATCACGAAGCATAACAAAATGGAAACAGCACCCTTTATTGCACATCAGCTCCTCTGGTGCCCCACCTAGCCATTGGGTCTCTTAAAGAAATAGGTTTTCCTGACCCCACAGGGCTAAGCACATCACCCAGACCAACAGAGCCTTGGATCTTACCTAAAATACCATGCTGCCAGCCATTCCTTTAGTGACTACTACTAAAGGTTTAATATAAAAACAAAAGAAATAAAATATGCGAGATGTTAAAGGGTCAAAGTGAATCACATACATACAAATGATTTAGAGTCCACAGAAAGCAAGTCCTTGAAGAATTTGGAATTTGCAAGTTAGTCCAATTTCTCTGGTAGACACCCAGCACCTGGGTGGGTCTCAGTCCATTGTGCAGTCTCAGGAGAATAGTTCCAGAGGTGGGTGTTGGTTGCAGACTGGCAATAAAATGGAGTTGGGGCTGCTGCCTTTTATCACTTCTGTCCTTCCCCATGCTGGGCCGAGGCTTTGCAAATCAAGATGGAGTTGGTCACATGGGCAAGTCTTAGTGGCTCAGCAGGTTTCTTCCTGGGTTAGGGTTAGGATTAGCTTCCTAAAGGGCCATTACGGAGACAATGGTTGCGGGTGTTCATTCTGGAAAGAATCAAGTAACTTGGAAAACAAATAGAATAAACATATTCCTAACTTCTAATACAGATATAATATCTACATATAAACCATAGAATCATTCCTGGCCTATTGCAGCCTTTCCATTGGTACCAAATATGGCATGATCGTATATGGATTATTGCAAATATAAAATATTACTAATATGAAAAATAATAAATGATTATCCAAAGCCAGACAGCATCACATGGTGCATTTGTTGAGTCCTGACTTAAATGTTTAGTCTCAGAAGAGTGATTTTTAAGTGATGATCTGAGTGGAAAAGCAATACAAGCAACAGTGTTTTTATTTGGCTAATGGTGGTAATTTGTAAAGCTATACTTCTAATAAATGAAATAAGAAATGTAAAGGACTCATTGAGTCATTCAGTCCACTCACTTGCGGGCGCTGGGTACAGCGTCCAGTTCAGCGGAGCATGTAAGCTTGTACCTAAGCTATAAGCACATGTGTAAGTTCATTGAAACTAAGCACATACTTAAAGTTAAACACATTTAAGGTTTTTGCTGGGTTGGGGCTATAGTCTCTGACTAAGAAGTGACCCAGATATGTCTGTCTGTAGTTCAGGGGTCTCAAACTTGGGCCTGAGGGCTGCATGTGGCACCTTAAGTTTTTGTGGCCCACAGTGACACTATCGCCATCAATATTTGCAGTATCTTTATATGAAAAGGTTTTAGTGGTGCGGCCCTTGGGCTGCTGTACTAATCCTCATGATTGGTGTGGTCCTTGGTCTAATGTACTAGTGTTTATGCGGCCCTTGTGGTGATTTGAGTTTGAGACCCCTGCTGTAATTGTTAAATAGAAGCAGATTTAAATCTAGCTCAAAAAGTTTTAAAAATGTTTTAACTGATTTACTGCACAAATGAACAGAAGCATTGTAAGTACCTGATTACTGTGGAACACTAGTCATATAAAATAGAAGTCATATAAAATAGAAATTAAATAATTATACACTCTATATTTGTAAACTTAACCCATCAAGTTCTTGTGGATACTCCCTCCTCAGGAACTCATTATGTCTGTTCATTTTTTTTCCCATGTAGCAGCTGACATACCTATTAAATGACTAGTTGAAAACTCGTATGCAGTGTAGTTTTAGCTGTATTGGTCCCAGAATATTAGAGACAAGATGGATGAAGTAATATCTTTTCTTAGGTCAGCTGGTCCCTTACAATACATACCAACGACTTATGTCAAAATAATACTTTCCACTTTGCATTTTGTTGCTGGGGGTGGTTTTCCCAGACCAGAAAAAAAAGCTCTGTGTGGCTTGCAAGCTTCTCTTACCAGCAGAAGTTAGTCCAATAAAAGGTATTACCCCACTAACCTTTCTCTCTAGTTAAAACTTTAGATATGAGGACATGCAAGTGAGCTACCTTGAAATGGATTCCTGTATTTCATTAATTCACTGGGAAGGGCATTAACTTTATATGGAGAACTGTGGCAATGGTACTTCACTATTTTAAAAAGAATTATTTTAATTCATATTGATTACTTAGAGTATAAATGTCATCTCTATCTCAATATTTTTAAAAAAAATCTGTTAACTCCCTTCTAAGGGTCACTTGTTTTTCTATATCTTTTTTTGGATTACAAGCTCATTAGAGCTATATTTATCTGTAATTTTTGTGTCTTGTTTATGCCACTGATTAGATAGTCAGCATGAGTATTAATACGATACTATGTAAAATTGTCAGTGCTGTCTGATATAACCATTTAATCCTTTGCTTTCCAAAATTAGTGCTTTTTGTTTTACGATATCACAGAAACTTCTACAGATATTTCTTTGACAGACTAACTTGTGGTCAACAAACTTTAGTTTACTGAATGGCTTGTTATTCAGCATGTCATTCTTACTCCTAACTTTGCTAATACAGAATATTAATACAGGAAAAATATATAATGTAAATTTCATACCAATTTGTGTAATACAGAATAGTAAAAAAGAATAAGACAAGTACATGGCATGGGCCTGATCTAAAGCTCATTGAGGTCAATGGAGCATTTTGCTGACTCCACTGAGCTTTGGATCCAATCCACACTTCATATTGAAGCCTCCATTGGTATCTTTTACAAAGAAATTGGACCAACTGATGGTTGAGTTACAAATTCTTGTGTGTCCTAATGGATTATGCTGAAACATAGCAGTGTTAGACAATGTGTTCGTTTTGGAACAGTATCTTGCCAGTTTGCCTAATCCCTCAGGTATGCACAGGCTATTAGCTTGATTTTAGAGCAAGCCATCTATAAGGGGGATGGCTATGCAATGGATAAGAAATGGAAAACATTTCAAACACATTTTTTCTAGGTCCTCCATGTGTAACTAGTTGTTGGTCATCATGCCTTTTCCACCGAGCTGTGGAAATATTTTGAAAAGCTTTGTCATTTGGGAGTATGTAGGCATCATAATGTCCTGCTTTGGAAAGGAGAGCACCCCTGCAGCTGCCTTGGTACATTGCTGATGCCTCAGAGGGTGTATGGGTTTCTTCTTTGGGCCCTCAGTCTTCCTTTACTTTAGTTCAGACATGTCAAACTTATTTGCTATGGCAGGCCAGATTTGACTTAAATGTGCATTAAATGGGCAGTATATACCATAAATTGAAATACTACGGCACTGTTCTGGCATTGGGGAGTGTGTTGTATGTGCAGCTGCACTCTGTGATACCACTCTCCTTCTCTCTGTTAGGGAGAGTGTGTGGTCTTGTGGAGCGCATTCTCACATGCTCAGAGCTCCGTGATGTTGCGAGACCTGACACACTTGTGGCATTGCAGAGCGCAGGTATGCGAGACCACTCCCTCCCTCTGTTAGGGAGAGTGTGGTACTGTGGAGTGCAGCCATGGGCTGGATGGAAGAGGTTCCCAGGCCACATTTGGCCCACAGGCCACATGTTTGACAGCCCTGCCTTATGGGTTCTCCATAGGAGTCCTCCCTGCATGATCAGAGGAAAAAGAAAGGTTTAGCTGTCTGGCTTTTCATAGTGTAGGTACATTTCAAAGAGCAAACAGCCAGGGAATATGTGTCATTCATCTTGATTCTAATACCCACATACACTTAAAAGCAGGAGACTACCTGGCAGACTTTCTGAAGAAGAAGAAATACTCAATTGCAGAAATACTGTGATTTTTTTTTTTTTAATGTTGCCTGAAATTTGCTGTTTAAGAGTCAGTATTTTGGAGATTACTTAAATGACACTTGATCAAATAAAATGGCAACAGGAAGCAAAATGACTATCTTAAACATGGAAGAAAAATTGAAATAATTTATTTTTAGTTTGGAGCAAAGAGGAGGTGTGCTTGAACAACCTGTTTTAACCTGTGTAGCCATGTTAATTTTTATATGATACACGGAGAAAAAGGAGATGCATAGTGTGTCAGGCCAATGGGTCACATATTTTTGTATCTTTTCTCTAGCAAGCGCCAATACCAAATTCTTCAAAGAATCTATAAATCCCTGATAATAGAAAATTATTCTGTTATATGCCCATAAGAGAAGTTTCTTCTTACTCTCAGGTAGTTAATGGTTACTTATCTGAATTGTCCAAGATCATGAACGTGATTATATTAATTTTAATTCTAGCTAGACAAACTGGAATTTTTAAATTCATATACATCTCTATTATTTTTTACTTCTACTAACCTATTTGCCTCAAAGTGTTAGTGAATTCCAGAGATGATGATAATTTGTATTAGAAAAGCATTTGCTTCTATCAATTTTAAGTTTGTCTTTAATTTCAAAGGCTATACATTCTCTTGGCCTTGGATCCTGAAGGGAGCATAATAATAGCATCTGAGTGACCTTGCTATCTTTTATTATTTTATATAGTTCTAATGTGTTATCTGTCATTCCTGTTCTCTCTAAATGGTGTTAATCAGATTTCTTCTCATATTGAAATATCTCAAAGCCTTTAATTCCCCCCCCCCCCATTTCTGGGCCCTTTCTATTTGCTGTATCCTTTTTCAGATGGGGTCACTTAAACTGAACAGTGAATTAAAAAGTGAGCATTCTATTCAAATTTTTATGTAAGGCACAATAAATTTCAGTTTTATTCTTTATCTTTTTCTTAAAACATGCTAATATCTGGTTTGTATTTTAAATTCCACTGCTCTGTTGAGCAGGTACTTTTGTTGAAATGTCCACAAAAGGTATCTAGGTCTTTTTTTAATGGTAAGTTAGGTAATTTAGAAGCTATCAGTCTATGAGTAATTCAAAAAATGGCTCTTTTTATCGTTTGGGTTGCCAACCCCTGCAATAGGCTGAGGTGTTTAATGTGTGTTTTATTTCAATCTTGATTAAGAGGTTAATTGTGACCAGATACTTAACAAAGTAGTATTAACAGCAAGGGGAAAAGAAAACAAACTAGAATAGGGAAAGAACAAGTTAAAGAATATTTAGACAAGTTAGATGTATTCAGATCGGAAGGGCATGATGAATCTCATCTTAGAATACTTAAAATAAGAAGCCGGCTGAAGAAATTTTAGAATGTTTAGAGATTATATTCTGGAGAATGCCTCGAGGATGGGGGAGGTCCCAAAGTATTAGAGAGAAGGAAATATCACATCTTTCTTTAAGAAGGTGAACAAGGAGGACTTGGAAAGCTATAGATGGGTGGTTTCCAACCTATTTGGCTCAGGTGCCACAAATGCAATTTTTACAACCCTGAATTGCCATAAGTCTCCAGCAGCAGTCCCTCTCAGCCCCTACTTCAGTCAGAGGGATGGAGTTTAGTGAGGAAAAACTTTCATTACTCTGGTTGAAGCAGGGAAACAATGTGCTGCAGCAGGGGCGTCGCTGGTGCCTGGCACACAGGGCCCATGCCCTGAATCCTGGTGCCAGTGCCTTGGGTCCTGGTGGGGCCCCTGCCTCTCCTGGATCTGGCCAGAGATCCAGGCCCCAGCTGCCCACAGCGGCGGTGGCCGCTTCTGGCCCCTTCCTAGGCTGGGTGGTCCTGTGGCCGCAGCTGGTGCTCCCTGCCCGGTCCCTGGCTGGGGGCATGGCCTGTGATCAGGGGGCGGGGCCTGCTGGTGCCCCAGGTCCTTCCCCGGGGTAGTGATGCTCCTGCAAGGCAGTAGGTCTCTTCTACAGTCAGGGGAACAGGACGCCAGTGCTCATCTCTTTCTGACTCCAGCAGGGGACCCCAGAGCCTAGGGATTCAGGAATGCAAGGGGGAGGGGCACATTGATCTTGTATCCCTTTGGCTGCAGGAAGTAGCCTGAGTCAGCAACACACACTGCTTGGATACTTAGGCAGCAGCTCCCTTCTGCAGCCACAGGAATAGAGCTTGGTCTGCTCTAAAAGACTCATGATCCATGAGTTGGAAACAATGCTGTAAGCCGTTCAGCCTCATATAGATACCTAGAAAGATTCTGGAACAAATCATTACATGATCAAACTGCAAGCACTTAGAAGACAATACGGTAATGAGTAATACCCAACATGTA
Source organism: Podocnemis expansa (assembly GCA_007922195.1). Classification (NCBI taxonomy): domain Eukaryota; kingdom Metazoa; phylum Chordata; order Testudines; family Podocnemididae; genus Podocnemis; species Podocnemis expansa. The sequence goes on from ML681963.1 coordinate 122,648,071, forward strand.
TTTGTAAAGAACAAATCATGCAAAACCAGGCTAATTTCTGTCTTTCTTAGAGTTACTGGTCTAGTTGATCTGGGAGAAGCTGTAGATGTGATATATCTTGATTTAAGTAAAGTCTTTGACACAATCCCACCTGACATTCTTTTAAACAAACTAGGGAAATGTGGTCTAAATTAATTTACTGTACAGTGCATGCATAACTGGTTGAAAGACTATGCTGAAAGTCATTATCAGTAGTTTGCTATCAAACTGGGAGAATGTATCCAGTGGAATCTTGCAGGAGTGTGCCCTGGGTGCGTTCAGTATTTTCATTAAAAACTTGAGTTATGGAATGGAAAGCATGTTTATTAATTTGCAGATATCACTAACCAGGGAGTGGTTGCAAGCACATTGGAGTAGAATTTAGAATGACTTTGACAGATAGGGGAATTAATGGGAAGTCTACAAGGTCAGTTTAAACAGAGACAGGTTAAAAAAGTACTACATTTATGAAGGAAAAATAAGATTCACAGGTACATAATAGTGAATGACTGGTTAGGTGGTAGTACTCGTTAAAGGATCTAAAACTAGTAATGGATCATGGATGTGACCCAACAAAGTAATGCAGTTGCGAAAAAGGCAAATGTCATTCTGCGGCATATTAACAGAAGTGTCATATATAAGATACAGGGGGTAATTATCCTTTTCTTCTTCTCTGATGACACCTAATCTCAAATATTGTGTTCAGTTCTGGATTCCAGACTTGAGGAAAAATGTCAGCAAGTTGGAGAGAGAAACAAAAATGATGAGCTTTAGAAAACTTGACTTATGTGGAAAGGTTAAAAAAATGGACGTGTTTTGTCTAGAAGAAGATAAGTTGGGAACTCTTTATAACAGTATTCAAATTCATACACTGTAGACAGGACAAAATGTAGTGGGCTAAATGTGCAGAAAGAGAGGTTTAGATAAGTTATTAGAAAAACTTTATAACCCTAACTGTAGTCAAGCACTGGAAGAAGCTTCCAACAGATGTTGTGGAGGTGTTTAGAAATAGGTTATACAAACACCTCATAGACTCTAGGTCAGAAGGGAGCAATATTATCATCTAGTCCGACGTCTTGCACAATGCAGGCCCCAAAATCTTACCTACCCACTCCTCTGTTAAACCTCTTACCCATGATTGAGTGATTGAAGTCCATGGATTAAAGACTTCATTGTTCAGAGAATCCACTAGCTAGTGAGCTGTGCTCTATGCTACGGAGGAAAGTGAAAAACTCCCTAGCCTTTGCCAATCTGCCATGGGGGGAAAGGTCCTTCCTGACCCCAAATATAGCAATCAGTTAAACCCCAAGCATGTGGGCAAGACTCAATAGCCAGATACCCAAGAAAGCTTTCTCTGTAATTACTCAGAGCTCACCCCATCTACCGTCCCATCTCAGGCCATTGGGATGCTTACTACCAATTATCAAAGATCAATCAATTGGCAAACTAGATTGTCCTGTCATAATATCTTCTCCATAAATTTATTAGACTTAGTTTTGATACCAGTTGAGTTTTTGCCCCCCACAACTCTTTTCGGAAGACTAGTCCAGAACTTTATTCCTCTGATAGTTAGAAACCTGCCATCGAATTTCAAGTCTAAATATCCATTTGTTCTTATGTCCGCATTAGCGCTAAACTCAATTGATTCCTCCCCCTCCCAGATATTTATCCCTCTGATGTATTTGTAGAGCTCTATCATATCTCCCCGCACCTTTTTTGGATTGGCTAAACAAGCCAAGCATTTTAGGCAGGGGTGGCCAAACTTAGGGAACTCAAGAGCCACATGAGTTGATTATTAAACCTTCATGAGCCGCACTGTGGCATACAGCTGTATGCTTTTACCTACTCCAGAATTACTAAGTTTAAAATTCACTGCACATTAATTTTATTGTAAAAAGAGAACAAATATTGATCCTATTAATGTCAGGTTCTAATAATTACTTAAGGTTAGCATGAAAACTAGGCTTACAGTAAAAATGCTGCTGTCTCCCCACAGTCTCCGACCATGCCACCACTTCTCCCACCATTTCTGACCATGCCACTGTTCTCCCCATCATGTCTTCTGCAAGCTGCATTTTTTCTTTCAAGAGCCTCATGTGGCTCCCGAGCCGCAGTTTGGCCACGTCTGAAGTCTTCTCGCATAAGGCAGGTTTTCCATTCCACGGATCTTCCTTGTATCCCTTCTAAGCACCTGTTACAGTTTGAATTAATCTTTTTTAAACATGGGGAATGAGAACTGCATACAATATTCCAGATGTGGTCTCACCAGTGCCTTGTATAATGGTACTAACGCCTCCCTATCTCTACAGTAAATGTCTCATTTGATGCATCCTAGGACCTCATTAGATTTTTTTTCATGGCCACATCATGTTGACAGTTTATAGTCATCCTATGATCAATCTGTATGCCCAGGTCCTTCTCCTTCTTCTTCTTCTCCATCACTTCCACCTGATGCATCCCCAACTTAAAGGGAAAAAAAGATTCTTTAGTCCCTAGATTCATGACCTTACACTGCCCACTATTAAATTTCATCCTGTTTCTAATACTTGTTAACAAGTGATTTGTTGCAGGGGTATTTGCCTGCTTTAATGTTTCTGTTATTAGGTCTGTAGTTGCTGGTGAGTATCTGCTTAAGATTGGTGTGTTTTCTGTAAGTGAGGAGCAGTCTGCTCTCCAAGGCTTGAGAGAGTGAGGGATCATCTTGCAGAATAGTCTGCAAGTCCTTAATGGTGTGCTGTAGTGGTTTGACTTGGAGGTTGTAGGTGACCACCAGTGTTGTTCTGTTGTTTTCTTTCCTTGTTTTCGCCTGTAGTGGATGGCCTTGGGTTCCCATCTGGCTTTGTCAATCTGTTTCTTCTCTACTCCAGGTGGGTACTGTAGTTTTAAAAATGCTTGATAGAGATCCTGAACAGGTCCGTCTATGTCTGAGGGATCAATCAGAACAAATGCGGTTATATCTTAGACTTCGACTGTGGACCATTGGTTTTCAAACTTTTTTTCTCAGGACCCAGTTGAAAAAAATCATTTATGTTCACAACCCAATAATTACATCTTTCAGAAATGCATCCCAGTCTTTTGGCAGTGACAGCAAGGGGTGCCGCAACGCAGTGCCTGAGGGTTTGTTAGCCACTACAGCGTCACAACCTTAAGATTAAAAACCACTGCTGTAGACAATGGATTGAGTGGTGTGTCTTGAATGGAATTTCAAGAGATGAAGGTAACAATAGTTGTCTGTGGTTTACAGTATAGGGTGGTTTTTATGTGTTCACCACAAAATTGTACTGTATGTCCAGAAAGTGGACGTCCAGTGTGGAGTGTTCTTGAAGGGTCAGGAAGGTAACACAGTCATTTTCCATTCAGTTTGCATTTAGTAGGTTATCTTTGTAGTAGTAAGTCCTAGTGTGTGTGTGTGGGTGTTTAATGAAAACAACTTTTGCAAAAAATAATCTGTACAATCCTCTTTGGCATGGAAGCTTCCCATAAATGAGTGAATTTTTAAGTTCTGGTAGAATGATTTTTTGTTCTGTTCTCCTTTCTTTCTCTTCAGGGTAGACCAGAGTTTAAAGAAACAGGTCACCCACTTTGTCTGTTGTACAAGTATGAAACTTTGCAATGCTAGCTTACTTTATGGATTCCAATAATTTATTTAAATTACTCAATATGCTTTATAGAAATGGCTGCTGAAAATACTTAAGGTTTTTTTTAACTAACTTGTTTTGTATTTTATTTCAGATAACACATGGTGTTGTACATAAAAAACTACTAAATAATTCTCATATTAAATAGGAGACTGCTATCCCTATTTTAGAATAGGGAAACTGAGACACAGGTCAAATTAGGGCCAACATTTGCAAAAGTGTTCTAGTTTTGTTGCCTGATAGTACTGCATGCTCAGACATTTATGATCTGTTTTTTCAGATTAAATATTTTTATGGCACTTACATGTTCCGTATGGTGTACAGACATTAATTGATGAATCCTCACAACACCTTATGGAAGTAGGTTATGACTTCCAGCGTCCTGAAGAAGTCTGTGAGAAAGACAGATAAAATGTAGTTTTGCAGTAAACATTGAACTGTCTTACCCACAGGAATATTTTGCTCTATTAGCCTCAGAAAAAGGCAGTTTTGCTCTTTGGGCTATCCAATATGACAACATAACATGTAACAGACTGAAACAGTGAGTTGCACATGTAGCATTAATGCTGTTTACTGGCAGCATAGTCTGAGATGCATATGGCTAAGTGGTTGAGAGACATCTCCCAAATTAGAAATATGGATTCTATTTCAAATTTGTTCAATAATAAGGATTGTGGAGTACATGAAATTATTACCACCAGTTAGTAAAAGAAGTGAAGCTAGTACAGATGTTCTCCTGGTTCCTCATCCTGTTTAGGGGGTTCCACTCTGTGTTGAGTGCATATTCTCACGTTCTCTTATAACTTGGGTGAACTCACTTTTTAAAAAAAGATAAAGCAGGCTAAAATAAGAGTTTTTCAAGATAAATGTAGAATTATAAATTTTGTTACCTGAATATGGAAATATTGACTGCCCCATAACTTCTGCAGCTTTACTGCAACTTTTTCTATATTCTTTGGTTACTGTATTTGTTCCCATGCATAAATTTGTCTTGGGTGACAAGTAAGGCCTGGTCTATGTAAGAAAAGTGTGCGGAGTTAACTAAATTGATTTAAAAATTGATTGAGTTAAATGGTTGTAAGGAAGGGTAAGGTTATCAAGATACATTGTGTAACTGAATTGATTTTTAATATATTTTTATAGTATACAAGAGCTAAATATGTATTGCAAGAGTAATATTTTATATAGAAAATATTTGTCAAACTTGGGTCCCAAAATACTGTACTTGCACTTATAGAAAGTTTGGACTGGAAAAATCTTTTGGGAGATGGGGAATGTTGAAAGAAAAATAGAAATGTGTAAGTATGAGGAATAATAATTTCTAAGCAAATTCTGTGATTGCTTTAATTTAATAAGCTTTTTAGAATGTGAAAACAATCAGATCAACTTAAGAAATGGTAGAAGAGGACAGAAAATGCAGTAAGATTCCAACCTAAGCATTACATACAGGTATTCTATAGAAAAAAAGGTATTTTCAATGCTATTGTAATATCAGAATGTGGATTATCTTGAAAAGAAAAAAAAACAAAGCCCTAAGGTTTTATTTTTAAGGAAGTAGATAGTACATTGTCAATGAGAAAATTTAATAATTATTTTATTTAATTTGCAGAGCACCAGAGATTATACTGGGTTTGCCGTTTTGTGAAGCCATAGACATGTGGTCTCTGGGGTGTGTGATTGCAGAGCTGTTCCTTGGGTGGCCACTCTATCCAGGAGCGCTGGAATATGATCAGGTAGTAGAATAGCTTCATGAATGAATTATTATTTTAAAAGTATGCATAATTTCTTTATTTTAGGCTATATTCACATTCTGTAATTTTTTCATGTGAAGGAAGACCTGTACTGTATTGTTTAATGAAATGGGATTACATGAAAGAGTCCATTTAAATAATTTACCATTGATTTTATTCAGATTTTATAAAGGAAAATACTAGATGTTCAGAGTGTTGAGGTACTATGGTAGATATTATGCCTCGGGTGTGCCTGTAAATTGTTGTAGCCCCATTGACTTTATAATAGAGTTATTCCTATTTACAGCAGCAACTAGTTTGACCCTAGTTATATTCTGCAACATTAATATTGTGGGTGTGGAGACAAATAGTTGTATTTCCCTCATCATGTACTATAAGTTTTTTCTCATTTTTTAAACTCACAATCTGTTAATTAGATTTTAATTCAAGTCTTAATACAGATCCTTTCTTTAAAGATATTTGTTTAGACAGAGAGTTCCACTCTGCTGGCTGTGTTCCTACTACATAATAGTCACATTCCGAATTACACCCTTTTTTGAGTGCCATCTCCTCAGCAGAGATGGTAGTACATGGTATTACCTCCAAATTTGCTTTCAACTGTTAAAGGACCTATGGCTGGTATGTTTGAATGCCTCAGCAGTATTGCAGTTTTCTTTCTTAAATCCGAGGTGATTTTATACACTTATTGGTGCTTTAATTTGAATTTTAGTTGTTGGTTAGGGGAAGGTTGGCAAGGGAGATAAAATGTTTGTGTCATAGGGATTCACGTCATTGTCAGTGTGTAAAGGCTCAAGACCTCTGTTCTTCATTGAGTGATGTGTCTGTGGGTGCTCCACCTGGGGTGTCATGTCCTGTGGTGTCCTTGATTGGAGACTTTGTGCAGCAATGTGTGCTCAGGATGTCCACACACTGATGTCCTTCGCTATATTTTGCAAAAATACCCCTTTACTTCACCATTTAGTCAGTTTTTCCTTTCTTTTTCCCTATAAATTAATCCTTCTCCACAATTTTTTCCGTTTGTTTCCCTCCTCAACTCTTATGCTTTTATCTCCACCTCAGAAAACAAAAGCAAACAGACCACACTAACAATAAGGATAAAAAAGAGGAGATGAGTACTTTCTTCCTAATTCTTTTCAACTTTACAGTGGAGAGAGGAAGTCAAAATGCCAGGCTCCCCTGGCTTCAAATGCTGCTCTAATTGCTGCGTATTTCAGATGGGCACTCCTTATTTGTGCATTGCCTGGGGGAGGCTCATATTGCCTTAAAATGCATGTACTGCAAGAAGTTAAAATTTATAGCATACCAGGACAGACCTATACCTAAAATTAATATTAAGTGAAAAGTCTCTAAGACCTGCTTTAGATCCGGGACCAGAGAAGCTGACCTCAGAGTGGTGTCCGAGAAAACAAATGAGAGTGCCAGTTTCTAGCCCATAAACCGGGGGTCTCAAACTCAGATCACCACGAGGGTCAAATGAGGACTAGTGAAGGGCCACATGAAGGAATAAAACGTTAGCCCAAGCACCGTTGAAACCTTTTCATACAGCAATATTGCAAATATCAGTAAAATAGTGTCATTGCAGGCCACAGGAAATAGCTTTACGGGCTGCATGTGGCCCTTGTGTCATGTGTTTGAGACCTCTGTCATAAACCAAGAGAAAGCATTTGGCTAGGTGACTTTCTCCTAATTTACAAACTTTTGGAGGAAGGGGTATGAGGAAATTCCATGAAACTACAATGCTTCATATAACAGCCCACTTCAAATTTCACTTCAGACCTTTTTATAACACATGGTCATCCGTAACAACGGACAAAATAACAAACTAGATCAGTGGTTTTCAAATTATGGGTTAGGACCCAGTACTGGGTCACAGGCCCTAGGGTACTGGGTTGCCCCATCTGCCGTTGCCACCGCCAAAAGACTGGAATGCATTGTGGAAAGATGTAAGTGTTGGATTATGGGCATAAGTGATTTTTTTTCAACTGGGTCTTGAGGAGAATTTTGAAAACGACTGACCTGGGCTATACTATCCCCCTCCTTTCTATTTCCTCTATCTATTACCCTTTCCCGTCCCTTTCAGGGGACCCAACTCACATACAACTTCTGCTTCAAGACGTAGATCACCTATTTCAAATAGCTGACATAGAACATGTACCTTCCCAATATGTGAGAAGTGGGTTCTATTCCCGTTATTTCATAGTTCAGAAGAAAACCGGAGGTTGGAGGTCCATTCTAGTCCTAAGACCACTGAAAAAATACATAAAGAGGCAAAAATTCAAGATGGTCACTCTAACTACAAGAATTCCTGCACAGCAGCAGGGGGATTCGTTCTCATCCTTCAACTCTACTTTCATATCATCATTCATCCAGCACACCGATGCTTCCCAAGATCCACGGTATCAGGATAATGCTACTAATACAAAGTGCTACCATTCAGCCTGTCCACAGCACCCAGAGTATTTTCGAGAATTCTTGTGGGTGTCGCTACATACCTACGCAAGCAAGGAGTTTTCATTTCCCATACCTCGACAATAGCCATATTAAGAGCACCTAGGTTTCCTCAAGCCAAACAAATGACACACCTAACCACCACTTTCCATACATTAGGACTAAAGATAAACAATAAAAAGTCCATTTTAAATTTAATGCAGAGGATTCGATTCATAGGTGCAGATGTAGACTCCACCTTCACCCATGCCATCCTTCCATATCAAAGACTTCTAACAATCAAAACACGGATAACAGAAATCATCTGCTCCTCTATTGTGACCACCTGTGCGGTACTTCAGTTTCTAGGTCACATGGCAGCATCAACTTTTGTAGTGATGTATGCATGCCTACACCTGGAAGATCTACAAGAATGGCTTGCTATAGTGTACAAAACTAACAAGCATTCCACACACAAGCTGCTGAAAATCCCCGCTGAAATAAAAGATTCCCTTCGTTGGTGGACTAAAGAACAAAACTTGATGAAGGGAGTCCCATTCACTCAAAATTCCTCCCATGATAAGGATTACAACTGGTGTCTCTCTCCTAGGGTGTGGAGCACATATGCAACAACATACTGTCCAAGGTCAATTTTCAGAAATGGAAGCCGCCTTCCCTATAAACATCCCAGAACTATGAGTAGTCTGCTAAGCCTGCCGACAAGTCAATCAAGCTCATGACAGTGTTGCTTGCACGCTTTATACCAGTAGTTCCCAACCTTTTCTCTGCTGTGGCACGTCTTGATACCTTCCAATTTTCTGAGGCACACCATTATTAAAAAACTCATAAATATTTATGAACCATGACACAATGTTTTGGAAATGCTTCTATGTGGGGTAGTAGGAGGTAGCAGAGCAGGGGTGGCAAAACAGGGGAGGTCAGGAGTCGTGTGCAGTGGCAGGAGTGAGTGTGGGGAGCAGAGCAGGGCAGGGTGGCAAAAGAGGACAAGGGCAGCCATGTGGGGAACAGCACAAGGGTGGCAAAAGAGGAGAGTGGAAGGGAGAACAAGAGTGGCTTTGTGGAGGAGGTAGGCGGAACCTGGGGAGTGGGAAGGTAGGGCATGGGAGAATGGCACAGCGCCCACTTCTCCCCTATCCACAGTGGCTCCCTGCCCCCTAGGGCAAATCCTCACCCCACTGCTGCTCCCTCCCATTCCAGTGGGTCCCATCCTCCCCTCCCCCAACCCCTTGTTGCCTGTGATGGACACTCCCATCACTGCAGGTGCCAGAACTAGGCCTCCAGTAGAGCCCTGCACGGATACAAATACGTGGATCCATATCCGACCTGCGTCCACAAGAAGTGGTCCATGGATATCCATGTTGTATCTGCGGATATGGATATAATGCGGACATCCACGGATATCCGTATATTTGCTGGGCTCTAGCTCTGTGCAGATAAAAATATGTGGATCCGTATCCGATCTGAATCCACAAGAAATGGTTCACGGATATCCTTGTTGTATCCGCGGATGTGGATATAATGCAGATATCCGTATTGTATCCATGGATTTGCAGGGCTCTAGCCTCCACCGCCCAGCTACCCCCCCCAACCAAACAGCCACCCCACAACCCCAGCTACACACCCTCTGCAACACAGCCACTCCCACCCACCTTTGCTACACACATACACCTGCCGCACATAACCCCAGCAGCCTTCCCCCCTCAAAGCCCTACCTGGCCTGTTTGCAGGCTGCCTGACACAAGCTGCTCAGCCCTACAAGGGGAGATTCGCACATTCCCAGCCTCCCGCCCCTCTCTGCTCGCTGGGCCTAAGGTGGAGCCACGGGAACACTGTGTTCAGGCTGCTCCTGCTATTTTTAGGGGGACCCCTGGAACTCCGCATTCTGGTGCCTTCCTCTATTTTTAGGGGGCCAGATGGCTGCCTGCCTAAAAATAGAGGGCCCCAGAACTGTGTTACAGTGTCATCCCCTTACTTTAGCTCCTGGCTTTTCCCAGCCCTAAGCAGCCCACATGGCTGGGCTGAGCAGGGAGGGAACTTTTAACTCCAGCTCTCAGGGATTCTCACGGCACGCTTTGGGTGTTGCTGCAGCACACCAGTGTGCCCTGGCACACTGGTTGGGAACCACTGCTTTATACAAACTATCAAGGTGGCTCTAGGTCCCGTTTTCTCTGCGAGTTTGACAAACTTTATGGAACTGGTACATGAGACGCAATATAGATGTATTGGTAGCTTATCTACCCAACAAACAGAACACCCTGGCAGATGACTTGAGCAGACGTTTTACTACCACTCATGAAGGGTAACTGAATGACAACCTTCTCAAATATTCCAGCTATCAGGATAACCACGAATAGACCTATTTACCACAGAACAAAGCTGAACATGTCATCGCTATTGCTCCAGAGTGGGGTGTAGGCAACTGATTAGTGCGTGATTCATTCCTAATCTCCTCAAACAAGAGCCTACTTTATGCCTTCCCTCCCACTCCAGTAATTCACAAGGTTCTCCCCAAGATCAAGATAGAGAATCTGTGATAGTCATTGCTCCAGCCTGGCCAAGTCAAACATGGTACTCAGACTTGATGTCTTTGACTCGCAAACTAATAACATTACTTTACAAACACAATCTCTTATACCAGCATTATGACCAGAAACATCACATCACCCAGATATATGAAGACTACACCTCACAACCTGGATGGTAGGTTGCTCCCTCCCAAGGATTAGAATGCTGAACTGATGTCAAACGAGTGTTAATAAACAGTAGAAAGTATTCTATCAGAAAAACGTGCCAGTATAAATGGAAGAGGTTCTCCTTCTGGTGGGAACCTGAACAAATTAATGCATTATCTTCCCCATTTCAATCATCCTTGATTACATTCTACAATTAAGAAATTCAGGACTTTCAATGAGCTCCCTAAAGGTACACTTATCTGTGATTTTGGTTTTCCACAATAAAGAGAAAACCATACGTGACTTTCCCACCAAATGGTGAAGTGGTTTCTAGTAGGCCTTCGAAAGATATAATACCCACCCAACATCCTACTCTGCAATGGGATCTCAATTTGGTCCTAAAATCTTTAACAGGGCCTCCTTTCAAGCCTTTTGCCACTTGCTCACTTCACATGTTGAAGAACGTCGCATTCTTTGTTGCAATTACATCTGCCAGATGAGTGGGTGAAATAAGCGCATTAATGGCACACCCTTCGTAAACAATATTTCATCAAGATAAAGTCAGCCTTAGACGTCATCCTAAGTTCTTATCAAAGATAGTTTCATCCTTTTACCTTACCGGGTCCTTACCTGCATTATACCCCAAGCCTCAAAAGAAAAAGGAAATGTTTCTTCACACACTGGATGTGAGAAGAATGGTTGCGTTCTACTTGGAAAGAAGAAAACCATTTAGAAAAATCAGACAGATTATTCATATCCCTGGTTCCTGGTTCTGAGGGCAAAGCACTCTCAAGCCAAAGAATATCCAGCTGTATTTCATCGTGTGTCCAGTTATGTTACAAATGAAAAAACCTGCAACCTATGCTAAAGTGCACTCCACAAGAGTAGTGGCTACATCAGTCACTCTTCTCAAGGATGTTCCAATCGCAGGGATATGCAGAGCTACCATGTGGGGAACTCCATTCACCTTCCTAACACTACATGTTAGACCACTTGTCTACCAGCGACGCCTCTGTTGGCATCTCCATACTCTCCTCTGTCAAGACTAACTACCCACCAAAGTCCCTCCTCCACATGAAGCTGCTACTATGTAGTCACAAGTGGAGCACGCACAGGGACATCACTTGACAAACAGGTTACTAACCATGTGCTGTAACTGGATTTCTTCGAGATGTGTGTCCCTGTGAGTGTTCCACAACCCACTCTCCTCCCTTCTCCTTTAGAGTTTTTTCACAGGAGATTGTGTGGTAGAGAAGGAATGGAGGTGTTCAGGCTGCACACATGTCTGGTGGAGTGTGCCAGTGACTGTGAGACAGCATCAGCATGTGTGCAGTCCAAACACAAACTGCTGTACAAAATCTCTAGTTGAGGGCGCTGTGGGACATGACACCACAAGTGGAGCAACCACAGGAACACACATTTCATAGAAGTCCATGTGGTGAGTAACTTGTCTCTTTCCTATTTCCTGAGGGATCTATATGTTGTGCTGCACTTTCCAGTTTCATATTAGTCAAACTAACCACTTGCCTTTTTTTCTTCCAAAATCCTATGTCTCCAATGAGGAGATGAAGCTTCCTTTTTAATTGTCCAAAAAGCTCAAGGGGTCAAGCTTTATCCACTCAGAGACTTTCTAAATGGATTTCTGGTTTATGAAGTTATGCTATCACCCCTCATCTTGAGGAAGCAATAGTTCATTCCATTAGGGTGCAAGAAACCTCTGTTGCATCTCTGAAAGACATACCTGTACTGGAGATTGGTACGGCAGTTAGCTGGAATTCTTTACATGCTCTCACAAGACATTGCACTCTACTCCAATCTTCTACATAGGGCACAAAAGTATTATTGTCAGTCATTACTTCTCCATCCCCTCAACCAACTTCTGTTTCAGTACTGCTTGCTGATTTCTCAAGTATGGAATATACTTAGGGATCATCACTGAAAGAAAAACCTCCAGACTCAAGTGCATGGCAAAGCTGCACACCAATATGTATAATATAGATAGGGACCACACATCTTGAAGATTACAGGTAACCTGTAGTTATTTTTGAAGTGGTACTGCTCTTTGGGTTGCGCCTTTCTCTGTACCCTAGGAGTGCTTGTGACCACTGGAGCCAAAAGTATTAGGGGCAGCTTCACCTCAATTGTCTCTTTTTCTTTTTACCAGCTGGGCTGCGAGATAAAACTTTGTGGTATATGCATCTGTTGTGGGGTAATCCCACTCTGTTGCTTCTTCGGTGGGGAAAGTCCAAGGGGCATGAGAGAAACAGGCATCCCCATGGCTTTGACTGGTTCCTGAATCTCCTCCTGGGTTAGTGTGGCTTCAGTGCTGCCTCACCAGCCATCTCTACCTCCAGTGCAACACAGCCTAGCTGGTGAAGTCTAGAGGAAGCCCTGGGGTCACAGCAACATGGTCTAGTGGTTGGAGTCTATGCAAGGGCACCTGATATTGGGGATGTGATGCTCCAGGTAGAGGGGCTCAGGCAGGGCTGTCCCAAGGGATTGTGGGGCCAAGGGCCAATCAGCCTGAGGGGCCCCCTGCTCCCCTATGCGATGGGGGGGGCAGGGGGAGCCAGGCCCCATGCTCCTGCTCCTCCCCTGAGCTAGCCACTCTGCCCCCATGGACAGAGTTGACCGGCCCAGGGGCTGGGCTACACTTTCTTGGCCAGCCTCTAGACCAGCCCTCCCTGCCCTTAGGTCTGGGAGTGGGGAGGGCTGCCGCAGAGCAGAGGCTGGCTTCTGCACTCCTGTCCCCTGGGGGCAGGAGGAAGTGTGGCTGTAGGGGGTGGGGGGAGCAGTGCAGGGTCCACACTGGCCTGCTCTCAGCAGGACAGTGCAGGGCTCACAGAACTGTGGGGTCCAGGGCAATCACACCTTCTCATGCCCCCCCCCCACCTTTCCTCCCAACAATGGCCTTGTACTCAGGTCCTCCCACTCCACTGAGCTGCTGCCCAGGGTCCTTTTGGTGCTGGGGATATGTCACCAAGTCAGCGGGGATCCAGAGCAAAACACACTGACTTTGTTCCTGTACCACCTCTGGTTCCTCCTTTCTGGTCCCTGGGCTACTTTGTACTTGGATCATTGGAGCAGTTGTCTCATGGATTTCCAGGCTGTTCACACTCCACTGTTTTAGCACCCACCATCCACTCCTCCTGGGGGGTCCTGGAGCCCACCAGTAGCCATGGTCTCCTTGTCTGTGTCTGAGTGCTCTAGGGAGTGGCTGCTTCTCAACAAGGCCTGTGAGGTTGCTCCCTCTTGCAGGCAGGGGCTGAAATGGCTCCTGGCCAGGTGCCTCTAGCATGCGTCCTTCCTCTATGCTGGTAAGCCCTGACTGAGCTGGGCTGCTCCCCTTTATACTAGGGCAGCAGTTTGAGCATACTCAGTAGGGCTTAAGGGATGAGACTTGCACCACCCATAGAGTATGCAATGCTCTTTTAGTGTGGGATAAGCCCACCCCATAACAGATTTCTTCAGCTTGCACAAGAATAGTTAGTTAAGAGCTTTATTCATAATGTAACACTTGTTAGTTAAATACCTGTTTAAGGTGTCAGAGGGGTAGCCATGTTAGAGTGTGTGTAACAAAACCACCAAATGCATCTGATGAAGTGGGTTGCAGCCCATGAAAGTTTATGGCCAAAGACATTTGTTAGTTCTTAAGGTGTCACAGGACCTTTGTTGTTTTTACCTGTTTAAACACCTGTTTAAAGTTAGCTGAATATCTGTTATTTAAATGCCTCTTTCATTTAAAGAAAAACAAAACATAGTAGTTCCTTGTGAAAGCAGGGCATCAATGTCGCTTCAGATGTGCAAACAGGAGACATGTGCTTGCTAAGAGATTTGAATAATTCTACCAGCACTGTACCCACGGGTCTTCGGTTGTCCAAGCATACAGGTGTGTTCAGAACAGAAGACCAGGTCTGTGCCCAGAGGAAAGGATCCAAAGAGCTTGAACCTTTTGAGATACAAAGTACACTATGGTTCTTCAGTGAACCTTCAACTCTGGATTGCTAATTATGTAGCATTTCATGCAAAATACTACTTTTTGTTATAAGGCAGAATTGCCTAATTTTATAGACAAGCTCCTAACTAAAATAAAAAGGAGCTAAGATCGGCAACAATGGAAAGTCATCTTACCCCTTGCAGCACTTTTCTGGGCATTGCAACCACAGCCATGGTAACTGCTACAACAGGGAGACACTCTTCATTATTGCTGATGTCCAGCATCCTTCACAATGTCCAGATAATCATAGGCACTGCTGTTTTAAGGAAACTGTCTTTTTGATAGTGGCACTGACAAGCCATACTGTCTATTAAATTCAGAATAAACCTCTATTTGGTGGGATTCTTTGTTCCAGCCCCAAGATACAAAGCGCACCAGTAACAGAGGGCTCAGTCCTCATTTGGATACAGACATAAGCAATGATGCTATTCAGAGTAACAGAGAAAATGCCAGTGCTTCCACCAGTTTTGCTTATTGACCTCAGCAGCCCTGCAATAGGGATGGGCACCCAGGAAAACATTTTGACAGGATCAAGAGCACAACTGCTCCACCTATAGATTCACCTCCTTTTTAAGTTTGGTAACTGTCTCTTTTATTTCAAAAAAGCTTGGGCTGCTGAGATTTCCATAGATCGGTGGTCTCTGAGATTGTGAAGAAGAGGTATTCTGTCCAGTTCCAAATCCTTTGCCTGCCACATACCACATTTCTCTTCAGGGCTCCTTCTCATGAGATGATTGTACAAGAAGTCAACTTCCTATTGCTGCTATGAATGGTAGAAGAGGTACCTCAAGAATTCAGAGGGAGAGATTTCTGTTCCCACTGCTTCTTGGTCTGATAATAGAAAGAGGGGTGGAGACCCATTCACAGAATCACAGAAACTGGAAGAGACCTAACAGGTCCGCGAGTCCAGTTCCCTGCACTCTTGGCAGGACCAAGTACCCTCATTAAACCATCCCTGGCAGGTGTTTGTATAATCTGTTTTTAAAAACCTCCAATGTAGGAAATTCCACAAGCATGCTGAGACACATTATTCCAAGGTTTAATCACCCTGACAATTAGGAATTTTTTCCTAATGTCTAGACTGAACCTCCCTTGCTGTAATTTAAGCCTGTTGCTTCTTGTCCTATCATCTGTGATTAAGGAGAATAATTTTTCTCCTTCTTCCTCATAACAGCCTTTTAGGTATTTGAAAACTGTTTTCATCTCCTCTCTGTCTCCTTTTTTCTAGACTAAACAAACCCAACTCTTTCGATGTTTTCTCACAGGTCAAATGCTCCAGACCTCTAATAATTTTTGTTGCTCTTATCTAGACCTTCTTCACGTTCTTGACATCCTTTTTGAAATGAGGTGCCTAAAACTGGATACAGTACTCAAGTTGAGGCCTAATCAGTGCGGAATAGAGTGGAAGAATCATTTCTCTTGTCTTAGTCACAATATTCCTGTTAATACACCCCAGAAAGGCAGTTGAGTTTTTTTTTGCAACAGTATTACCCTACTGACTATTATTTAGTTATTATACCCAGATCCCTTTCTGCAGTACATCCTAAGCAGTCATTGCTCACTTTGTATGTGTTCAATGCTTTGTTCAATCCTAAGTGGAGTATTTGGCACTTTATTGAATTTCATTCTTTATGTCTCTGACAATTTCACCACATTGTCCAAATCATTTTGAATTGTGATCCTATCCGTCAAAGCACTCACAACCCCTCCCAGCTTGGTATCATCTGCAAACTTTATAAGTTTGCTCTTTATGCCATCAACTTAGTCTCTTCTGGATGTTTGCTAATTGACTCCTTAAGTTATCTGTCCCATTATTTTTCCCAGTGCAGAGGATAAACTGACTAGTCTATAATTCCCTGGATTGCTCTTACTTCCTTTTTTGTAGATGGGCACTATATTTGCCCTTTTCCGGTCCTCAAGGACATCATCTGTCTTCCATGATTTTTCAAAGATAATAGCTAATGGCTCAGATATCTCCTGAGTCAGCTTCTTGAGTACTCTAGGGTGCATATCGTCAGGCCCCAGTGACTTAAAGATGTCCAACTCGTCCAAGTAATTCTTGACTTGCGCTTTCCCTATTTTGGCTTCTGGTCCTATCTCATTCCTATTACCCTCCTCTACATCAGACACCGAATCTCCACCAACCTTCTCAGTGAAGATCAAAACAAAGAAATTATTTAGTTCTTCTGCCATTTCCACATTTTCACTCATTGTTTTACACTCTTTGTTGGGTAAGTGTCCTACACAGTCCTTGGTTTTCCTCTTGTTTCTGATGTATTTGAAGAATGTCTTTTTGTTACCCTTTAATGCCTTCAGCTAGTTTCATCTCTGTGCCATGGCCTTTCAGATTTCTCCTGTACATAATTGTGGTGTTTGTTTATAATCCTTCTTTGTAATTTGACCTAGTTTCCACTTTTTGTAGGACTCTCTCTTTATTTTTGAATTATTGAAGGTCTCCTGGTTAAGCCAAGGTAGTCTCTTGCCATATTTCTTGTCCTTCCTACACAGTGGAATTGTTAGCTCTCATGCTCTCAATAATGTCTCTTTGAAAAACAGCCTGCTGTCTTTAGTCATTTTTCTTTATAGACATTCTTCCCATGGTATCCTTCCCATCAAATCCCCAAGTGTGCTATAGTCTGCCTTCCTAAAATCCATTGTTTTTTATTTTGGTATTCTCTCCCCTAACATTTCTAAGAATCATGATCTTATCATTTCATGATTGCTTCCATCTAAGTTACCTTCCACTATCAAATTCTTGACCACTTCCTCTCCGTTTGTCAAAACCAAATGAGGAATGCCCTCTCCGCTAGGAGCTTTCTCCACTTTTTGAGATAAAAAATGGTCTTCCTTGCATTCCAAGAACTTACTGGATAATCTGTGCCTTCCTGTGTTATTTTCTCAATGGATGTTGGGGTAAATGAAGTCCCCCATCACCACCAAGTTCTGTGCCTTGGACGATTTTGTTAATTGCTGGAAAAAAGCCTCACTGACCTCTTCTTCCTGTTTGGGAGGTCTATAGTAGACCCCTACCATGAGATCACCATGTTTTTTTACTCTGTTGTGGAGCTTTGATGCCATAGTGCCTTTATTCATTATTTCCAATTCACCATGAGAATACTAGCTTTTGTCATTCCTCCTTGGAACCTACAGGCTAATCTTGAACTCCAAGATATCTGCTTTCATAACACTATTCTCCTAACACACTCAAGGATCATCTGATTCATGGTAGGGAACTCTCATTTCTCAAGAAGATTATGGCTACCTGTTCCTTCCATCACCTTTTCATGGAGTCAGCTATCCTGATGGACATTGTTAGCTCGGAGAATAAGGGTAATTCAAGCTCTTGTAGAGGTTCTCTAGTACTGTCTTTCACAAGCACTGTTAACCTGAGATGATCATCTTAAATTCCTGACTACTGTTGTTTCAGACTTCCACACTGATCAGTCTGTTAAGCTACTGATCTGTATTTCTAAACCGTATTCTTCACCAGCTGTGGCCAGAAGTCATACCCTTCATTTTAGAGTACTATCCTTTTACCTAGACAGGATTAATTCAGTATTAGCATCTCCAAGACTGTTGCATTGTAAGAACAGAAGAAGGCAACCATTATCTTTCAATAGGCTACCTAACTGGGCTATGGGCTGTATATGTACCTGCTGTTACTTAACTAAGAAAGCCACATAAGCACATCTGATGACCTCCGTCCAGAAGTTGATTGACTGCGCTCCCTCTCCCCCATGCTTCCAGGGATAGCCCTGCTAGGATTGCAACCTTGAATAAATCTGGAAGGCGTAGGCTTCTGACGTATAGTCTGTGTCTCCTGAAATGGGGTAGAAATAGGAGATGATTATCTTCTATAAGAGTCACTCGTACCCTATTTATTAAGAGACTAATTAAAGCATTTTATGTACTTTGGAAATGACACAGGAGTTTATGGGAGAAGTTTAAGAACTTGGAGATACTATACTCTTTGGATGGGTGATGGTACACATCTACTTATTCTTTGGTAGAGGATGTATGGTAGGATCTTGATAGTGTTCCAGAAAGAATTGAAATACTTACGTAATTTTAGAGAGGCCTCCAGGTTTTACACCACTCTACCTAAAAGAACTTATTAGTGGATGCTGCTGAGAATGAAGACAAAATATTGAGTATAGTTTTACTCCTGACCATGGTTCCTAGATACTGATACCTGTCATGCTTTTGTGGCTTGCATACGACATCTTCAGTCTTCCATGGGAAAGTTTCTGTGAGATGTGAACTGTGACAGAAACCTTGCATATTGACCAGTTCTTTTCAAAAAGAAGCAAGTTAAAATTGACTTCTTTGCAAGGCTGCAGGGGCAGCCCAATATGTTACTGACCTTTTATGGCTAGATATTTCTGTTGCCAGACTATTTTCATTAATATGCATTGCTTTGAGCATTTAGTCTTTAGAGTGAGAACAAAAGAAGCTTAAAGACCTGTCTAAGGATAGTAGGAATCTCTTTTGAGGAAAGATGGAGCCTAAGATTTGAAGTGAAGAGGATGAAAGCCATGCTTGCACCCCCCTGTGATTCAGCTCTCTTCTTGGTCTACCCAGACACAAGTCCGAGACAATCTGGTACAATGAGTTGAGTATTAAATTGAAAATCTGGAGATCAGGATTCTAAAATTTCTGAATCTTCCACCAACCTGTGTGATTTTGAATTTGTCACTTCACCTTTCTGTCCCTGCCTTCTCAACAGCCTCTGATGGAGGTCAGATTGAACTGTGGTTCAAATCCTCTTGTGTGCACAGAAGAGTGCAAGAACCTATATCCTGTTAGCTTTATCCTGTTACCTATGTTCCCTCTAAGCTATGCGCGTGTGCGCACGCATACAGGTTGTGAACCCTGAGCACACAGCAAAATAAAGCATGCACAAAAAAAAAAAAAATCAACAGTGCAAATATTTTTATGCTACTTTAAGAAAGCTGCTTCAAGTAGCATGTTTCAGATAAGGTTTTGTACTTTATCATATCATTTCCATCACCATATCAAAATAAAGTTAATATATTACTTGCATCCTACACACTTGCTTCATTGGGCTCACAAGTGGGACCACACTCACTGGAGGCCACACAAATTTGCACACCAGCTCTGAAAATTTGCACAAAAGAAATTTTTTCTGCACACAGCCTACAAAAAATGAGAAGGAACATAGCCTGTTACTAGTCTCCAAACTAGCCTATCCTACTTTCATGTTTTGGTATTTTCTAAAGATAATATGTATGAGAGATTTAACAAAATTTCCAAAGGGGTAGCCATGTTAGTCTAATTCTGCAAAACAAACAAGGAGTCCTGTGGCTCTTTTAAAGATTAACACAATAACAAACCTTTCTTTGACCTTGTCTTCATTGCAGGTTTGGGCCACGATGAGTAGAATAGCTACTATGCTAGCCATTGTTCTGGAGCCCTCAGGTTTTCAACTTTCTGCAGGTCATTTTGTGTGCATGCGTGTGCGCGCTCTTAAAGTCAGGATTTTGTACAGCAAAAATGTCTCCTGGCCAATACCTACAGTCTCATCATGATGTTGGTGTCTTTTCATTTGCAAATATCCTCTGTAGTTTGAATATAAATTTGCAATCTTCTAAGATAGCCTTTTTTGAATATTGTATATACCAGCAGTTCCCAACCTTTTCTTTTATGTGGATGACTATCTCATCCTCAAAAGCTTTTGTGGACCACTATGTAAGCAAGCTGTTTTGAATATTTTTTACATAGCCTATAGTCGACGGGAGTCATACTTGTATATCAAGTAATATTAAAAATGCAGCTATTACGCAAGGATGTTTGGAGGCAAATTATACTATGAATAATAATAAAACATTAAATATGATACATCAGAGGTACAAGGGATAATATTATTGCATTATCTTTCTCTCCTCTCATGGACCACCTGCAGTACCCTTGCGGACCACCAGTGGTTCACAGATCACAGGTTGGGAGCCGCTGGTATATACTATCTGTGTAATTTGTTGTATGGATTGTTGATGGATAAAAGTTTATGAAAATGAATGGCATATTAATTTCTCTTCAGAGTGATACAGTGAACTAGAAAGAAGAAAAGAGGCACCTAATCACATGATTCAGGGCCTACTCCATTACTATAAAATTTAGGGCTGAGACAGAGCTGTTAACTTTGGTGGGGTCAGGATCAGGTCTTCTGTGGTTTTACTTCTTCCTTATTAAATGAAGCAGTTTCATAAAGTAGAGGTATATCAGACATCTGAACAGTATCATGGGTGTGTTACAAAACTGTGTCATGAATTGCTAGTCAATTATGTATCCTAACTATTAGAGAAATAAGTATTATATTTAGTGTTACCAAAAGGAACTGTTGCTGCTATAATCTGAATTGGCTGTAGGTATAATAACATTTGACTGCCTCCCTCTTAGAGGGGACTTGCAGTTACTTCTCACTTTCCCCACCATTAATTGAAGAGAGAAATATATACAAAACATCCATTTATTGATTTAAGCTTCAAGATCTTGCTACTAGTACAGGTAGTAATCATTGTAGTAATGTTTGTCATAAAATTTGCTGCACGTTTGGAGACCTGCTAAACATATGAGAAAACAAACAAATGTTGGCTTAAATATCCTTACTACATATTTCTGTATAGAGTCATACATCTCAAGGCAGGGAAATGTTAGAAAACTGTGTAATGAATTGTTAATCAAATACATATATGAAATAATATTAGAGAAATGAATATTTGTATATAATATAAAAATAAAGGAATTTTTGCTTTTTGTATGTCGTTGCTAATGCAGCTATTCAGTGCTTAGCTGACATAGCTTCAGGGTTGTGTAAATTCAGGAAACCTGGTTTCTTTCTCTTAGCTGTAAAATTTTTGATCTATGCAAATAGCAGAATGAAGCAAAATGTTATAAGAGAATTGTTAGCTCCAGGTACCACTCCCAACCCCTCTCAGAACAAGACGAGGTAACAAGTAAAACCCAAGGCCACAAAACCTACTAGTAAGATAAAAATAACTGGATGGAGCAGAAGGGTTGACAACAGTAGATGACAGAAATAGACAGATATAAGTTTTAGCAGGATAAGCAACAATATGTTTCTTTAGGCTAGTTGGGATTTATGCATCGGATTGTTTTAATTAGGAATTGAGAATAGGATAAGTATACAAATAAGGTAACTTGCTAAAGTTACAGAAGAAGGGATAGAAGATGGGTCACTGACAACAAGAGAGTATAGGAGATGCAGAGGAAGAATAGCAGAACATAACAAAAAGGAGGGGTTTGAAGAGAATCGTCTTATTCCTGAATATGGTAATTTTGATCACTCGTATTTTTTGCATTATCTGTTTTTGGATGTGTAAGTAATTCATAGGTAGTAATTGCATTGCCATTAATGTACAAATTAAGAGCTAAAATATGTATTTAAGCCTAAACTGAAATGTATCTTATTTTTCACCCACCATGCAGGTGGGCAGATGTACTATTTAACATTTTCTAGAACTGAATAGTGAAAAATCACCTGTTCTAGATACCATAGACGTTATTTTCTGTATAGATACACCCCTCGACTGTTTGTAAATATTGTTTGAAAAATAAAAATAGATAAAAAGAAGTAGAAATCACAGAAGGGTAACAGGGAGGAATTAAATACCAGCATAGCCAACTCATAGCATGTTGCTAATGGAAACTCATTCCAGCATTTCACTGTTACCAGCATCGGATCATTGTATTATTACTGGTTGTTTACATAATCCGCAACTAAAATGAAAAAATATAATGGTCTTTTGGGATTTTTTTTTTGGGAGTTCATCTTTTTCTATAATACAGGCTCTAATTAGCCTGAAATATTCCTTCCTTCCTTCTAGAGAAATTTACCTGTGTCACTCTAGGGTTTAAACAGTAGTTTACAAGGTTGCTTGAATGGGCAGCTAATCAGTTAGTTGCCTTATCTATAAGCACTGGTTTGAAGTTACTGAGAAATGTACAGAATGTAGAGAAGAACTAATATGCTTCATAAGCATATTTTCTGTTTCACAATTTGCCACAAAGAAAAATAAGGTTCAGCTAATATTAAAGATCCGATTTAAATTCACAACAGAAAGAAAATGTAAAGGGAAGGCTGCAACATGCATTTACACGCTGAACATCATGTATTCTTTTTAGATCCCCTCAGTATTCATGAACAACCATATGAGTTAAGGTAGAAATATCAGTCTTCACTTTGGTTACCTGTCATGTTTTTAAGGATTTAAGTCAAATCCTTGACACTTTTTGAACAAGAGTGTTGCTGCCCCAGGGAAGGACCCAGGGCACTGTCCCAGGCCCTGCCCCCTGGCTGCAGACTATCCTCCCAGCCAGGGAACCGCAGACGCGGGGCCGCCCGGCCTAGGAAGGGGCCGTAAGCGGCCACCACCGCGGGCAGCCAGGCCGCAGCTCTCTGGCGGGATTTGGCCGAAGACTGGGAGAGGCAGGGGCCCTGCTAGGACTCAGGGCACTGGCACCAGGATTCGGGGCATGGGCCCTGTGTGCCAGGTGCCAGCGATGCCCCTGTTTTTGAATATTTCTGGTGCTCCAACTTCTTAAATTGCAGTACTTAAAAAGGTTCTTAAATTATATGTTTATAGTATGATGGTACATGGCTTGTTAATAACATTCACTGATTCAGAAAGAATTATTTATACGTAAACACTCATCGTTCCTTCTACACTCTGAAGAAAATGTTAATTCAGGAATAATTATAGTAAAACATCTTAATATACAGTTCTGGACCTGATACAATGTCCACTGAAGTCAACAGAGTTATTCCTGTTGTTCTGAATGTATATTAGGTCAGGCCTGTATTGTGAAGAATTCCAAAGTACTTTAAAAACAATAACCTGAAATTGCACCTACAGCAGAAGTGCAGCCTTTTTGGAGTGCAACACATATTGCTATGTTCCGAAGGGGCAGCCCATGTTAGTCTAATAAAGCAAAAAAAAAAAAAAAAAAAGCAAGGAGTCCTAGTCTTTAAGTGCCACAGGATTCCTTGCCTTTTTTTTTTTTTTTTAAAAAATATAGGCTATGTAACAGAGCACAGGAACTTGTACAGGAAGTTAAAACCCTCCATAGAATACTGTACCTAATTGAAAGTACAGGTACAATTTTAGATAGGGAGAATGTGACTAAGCAAATGAAATTTTGCCAGAATGTGGGGGGTTAATACATGTAGCCTAAAGGGTTTAACATTTTATATGGCACATTTGCAAAATGGCAATCATCAAAATGTTTGGGGAAAATGGAACAAAAAATTAACTCTTGGATGCATATGGTCTTGTCATTAAGCAGCATGGGAATTCTTCCAGTACGCGCTGAAAGAACTTTAATGTACACCTAATGCATCCCCACTGCAGAATGTTATTTGTGATGGGATCCCCCTGTATCACTCATTTAAAAAAGGATTTTTGAATTATTAGAAGAATATTGCTACATATGTTAATTCTAAGAGGGAAATTGAGCATTCCCATTATTTTGTTCTCTTCTGAATGAAACACCTTTCCTGAGCTCATCTGTAAAGCCTCAGTTTAAGTCTTAATAAGGATTTAAACAAAGGGAGGATGGTAACCTTGTAACTGTTCCTGGAGAGCATTCTGTGGATATGGAGTCATGATTATAGTAGACTTTGTGGTAAATTTTGAATTAGTAATGTAAATAAAAGACTCATTGCTGACCAAAATTATGTGCTTGATTAACCATACTAGTTCAGGTGCTTGGATATTTCTTGCTAATAGATGGAGAGAGTAGTACAAAACTTTTAAAGTGCTGTTTCTCTTCTATGAGTCATTTGCCTTCTCTCAATCCTCTTTGGGCCTTTTAGTTTAGGAAATGACAGGGTGCAAGTTTCTGTCTTTGTTGATTCTGATTTGAAAACAAGAAGTTAAGTTCTTTCTACTTTTTCCTTCCCCAGATTCGTTACATTTCACAGACTCAAGGTTTGCCAGGAGAGCAGTTATTGAACATGGGAACAAAAACATCGAGATTTTTCTGTAGAGAAACAGATCCACCATATTCTGGGTGGAGGTTAAAGGTAAAAAGTACAAAATAGTAAATAAAAACAGTTTAAGGCATATGCATGGGAAAGCCAAATTTAAGTTTGCTTATTTTCAACACCAAGATTTTATTCACAAGTTTGGGGGGAAGGGGAGAATTGTCTTCTATGTAAGTAAATCTGAGGTCATGTCTCAGCTAGAGACCTCTATTGATAATTACCTCCTTCAAAGGGTGTGAAAAATCCATACCCCTGAGAGATGTAGTTACACAGACATAATCCTCCACATAGATAAGGTTATGCCAACAAGGGAGCCTTTCCCGTCAGCATAGCTACTGCCTCTCAGGGAGGAGGATTAGCTATATTAATGGCAAAAGCTCTCCTGTCAGCATAACAGCATCTTCATTGAAGTGCTGTAATGGCACAACTGCTGTGGTTTAATTTCCTCTCCTATAGAAACAATTAAGTAGTTCCTCCGATATCTCTGGGATGAAACCCATAGAGGCTTAGGTGGTCTGCAGCAAAGAGCTAAGTGCAAATAACAAATGCAGTAAAATCTTGTTGAATGGTCATGAAATTCTGAAGCAACAGACATTTTGGAGACTCAAAGTAACATTCCATAGTAAATTGCTTGGGTGTTTTCCTTGTTATGTTCAAAATACAAAGTGAGGGTTGCTAACTGGGTGTACTGTTGGCGCAATGGTCCACAAACTTTGGGTCCAGGTTATATTAGAACTTTCTAATTAAGGTTATTCCAGGTTTCCAACTTCGATATTGCTGAGGGATCACTCTTTAATTTCTATCAGATCTCTTTCAGTATGAAAGGATGTGAATGTGGGCTTTTTCTATAGGCTAGAAAATACATCTTTTTGTGTTGGATACAAGGCAAGTCACTATTCATTGTTAAATCTCCCATACCAGACAAAATACTCTATCTTTGAAGAGAGGAAAGGGAATTTTTTTGGATGTATAGTGATCACAGCTGAACTATTTTCCAGATAATATGAAAAGTATTGCTGAATATAGTCTAGATAATATGCTAAGGACGCTTTCCTTTAACTTACTTTTAAATGGTGCTGGTTTCTTTTGAGATTATGCAGAAGTCAACAGTGTGAGGAATGTGGAACTCAGTAAGGCTTTGTTTTATTTACTTACTTTTGCTATGTTATTTGGGGAAATGATAACAAAAAGTGAAGGATAGGTATTTAGTTTCATTATGATACTGTCTTGGTATATACTTGTCCTTTAAGAATCGTTCATAATGTGTTAATATTTCAGATGGTTTTTCTGTCACTGTGGCTGTAAGCAAATACAGTTTACTTGAAAACAAAACAGAAACCTGTAAGAAGAGAAGCTGAAAGGGGCATTGTTCTGGTTAAAATGATTCTCTCATAGTTTAGCTCCAAAAGTTAGTGGGAGTTGTATCTGTAAAAACACACACACAAAAAAAACCCACAACCCCCCCCCCATCAATAGAAAACTTTATATACAAAACCAAATACTGATAGAAAAGTTTTCATTAAGTAGGTTTTAGTTAGACTTTAGCTATTTTCTGAATTGTTTGCAGACCACTGTAGTCAAACGTTGTGATTATTCAGAAGAACCGGGAAGTGAAATGAGCTATTTTTGTTGTCTTGACTGATTGAAATAGTCTGTGAAAAGCAGAACAATAAATTAAAAGTCCAATTAAATTCTCTCAATTATCTAATGTGATTATTAAGTGAATATTTTATATTGATAGTTTCCTTTTATTTGACACAATGGCATAAATGTTTTTTTTCCCCCCTTCATTTAAGACACTGGAAGAACATGAGACAGAGACAGGGATGAAGTCTAAAGAGGCTAGAAAGTATATTTTCAACAGTTTGGATGATATAGTGCATGTGAGTATTGAGATGTTTTCCCTTTGAAATCAATACAGCTGAGAGGTTCACAATGGTTTAATTTTAAGCTTTTATCAGTTAACTTGTGTGAGTAAAGTATATTCTGGGAATATTGTCCATTCATCCATACCTTACTATTCTTCTCCTTGTGGAAACTAGCCATCTGTTCTTTGGTGCATTGAGCTTGTCTTCC
Organism: Podocnemis expansa; assembly: GCA_007922195.1. Classification (NCBI taxonomy): domain Eukaryota; kingdom Metazoa; phylum Chordata; order Testudines; family Podocnemididae; genus Podocnemis; species Podocnemis expansa. The sequence continues at coordinate 122,674,695 of ML681963.1, forward strand.
TTTGTAGCTTTGTAATTGTCATACAGTTATATTTGCCCTAGTGAAAAAGATCTTAAATTGTGTGCAGTATACAGTACATTTCTACTGTAATAGCTACCAATCTAGGTAAAATGATCCTTACCTAGATTCTGTTTTTAGTAAAAAGTATGATTTGTCTTCATCTTTTCTCTAAAGACACAGTTTCCTAAACCCTTTTGTTTTTAACTAAAGTGTATCCTTATACTTCCACTGTTCCATGTATCTTTATCACAAATAAAAGGAAATATCCTCTCCCTCTTTCTCCTTTTGCGTACTGAGAAGATACTCAATTCCATTTCAGGACTGATGTTAGCATACACATTAAGAGTTGTCTTCTTCACGTATCAGCTCTGTTGTAGTCACAGCTCAACTTTTTAAAAAAATGAATACTCAGCATTTATTTAGTCTTTTTCACTGGTGGGGGGGAGAGAGACAAACAGGGAACCTGGTAGATATTATTTCGATTCTTTTTTCCCCTCAGTTGTCAGAGGATGGCAAAATCTACTTCTTAGTTTTGAATGTTGGAGATTGATTGGACCACCTCAGTAGACTTCCAGTGGTATGGAAGCAGACAGAGACTCTCATCTGGTTCCATGTGTCAGGCACATGTATTTCCCTAATCATGCTGAGTGAGCATCACTGATAAAACATGGCATCAGTTGAAAGAAAACTGTTCCAGGGATGGATGATTTGAGGCAAGCTGGGATACTAGGATTATTGATAACTAGGTTTCTTTTTTAAAAATTTCAAAAGGGATAGCCGTGTTAGTCTAGTCCAGTAAAAAAAAAGGAGGAGTTGTGTGGCACTTGAAGACAAACATATTTTTTTTAATCTTTTATTCTTCAAGTCCCACACAACTCCTTGTTGTTCTTTCTTTTTTAAAGATTCTAAGTCCAACCTGCTAAACATTGTTGAAGTCCAAATCTCAAATGGGGAATGGCAGATGGTGTTAGGCTTTCAGTAGATTCTAGGTGGGCTGCTAGAGGGCAAAGAGCACTTATATATACAGTTAAATCTTGAAGGATGTCTGTTGGATCAGGTTTATTCATCCCGAGATAACCATGTTGAGCCAAATTAATAAATTCCAAATCATAAAAGCATATGGTAAAGGGGACTGCAAGGGTCATCTAGTCTAAACCCCTGCCAAGATACAGGATTTGTTGTGTCTAAATCATCCAAGATATATGGCTATCCAGCTTCCTTTTGAAAATATACCACAAAGAAACTTCCACAACTTCCTGTGGTTGTCTGTTCCATTGTCCTACTGTTTTTACAGTTATGAAGTTATTCCTGAGATTTAATCTAAATCTGTCATGCCATAATTTATACCATTGCCTCTGGTCCTGCCCTCTGTACCAAAAACACTTACAAGTATCTGAAGACCACTATGGCATCTCCCTTTAATCTCCTCTTTCCCATACTAAACATTCCCAGTTTCTTCAGCCTTTGCTCCTATAGCTTCCCTTTGATCATCTTTTTCACTTGCCTCTTGGTCCACTCCAGTTTCTCTACACCCTTTCTATACACTGGTGATCAAAATTGGACACAATACTACAAATGAGGCCTAATTAGCATTGAGTAGAGCAATACTAACACCTCCCATGACTCACATGCTATGCCTTTGTTACTGCAACCTACAATTGCATTTACTATTTTTTCCAACAGCATAGCATTACTGACTCTTGCAGAGATTGTGATCCACCCCAACTCCCAGATCCTTCTCAGTAATGCTACTGCTAAGCCAGTTTTCCCCCATTCTATATTAGTTCATTTGGCTTTTCTTCCATAAGTGTAGCTCCTTACATTTGTGTCTGTTACATTTCATTTTGTTGTGTCTAGCTCAGTTCTCTAATTTGTCAGCATCCTTCTGAATTTTAGCTTTATCCTCCAAATTATTGGTACCACTGTCAGCTTTGTGTCATCTGCAGACCTGGTCAATATGCTCTTTATATCACATCCAGGTAGTTAATGAAGATCTTAAACAACACTGAACCCAGAAGAGATCCATGTGGAAATCCACTCAAGACCTCCCTCTAGCCCAACATCATAAATACTTCACTTGGTCCTCCTTTTTAAAAAGCAATAAATTTAAGTCTTTTGAAGTGCAAAATTTAATGAGGAGCCATATTTAATGAGGAACCAAAGTAGGTATCATCACTGTGCATGTTTGTTTTATCTAACGTGGTTTTTTTGTTTTTTTTTTTTAATTGTTCCATGTCAGGTGAACATGGTGGTGGATTTGGAAGGAAGTGACCTATTGGCAGAGAAGGCAGATAGAAGAGAATTTGTCAGTCTGTTGAAGAAAATGTTGCTTATTGATGCTGATTTAAGAATTACTCCAACTGAAACACTGAACCATCCTTTTGTTACCATGAAGCACCTCCTAGATTTTCCCCATAGCAACCAGTATGTTACATATATTAATATTAAAGCAGTGTTGCATTAGACCTACAATACTACTATAAAGTTAAATTGAGATGCATATTAAAGACTTATTGCTGAAATATCTTTGGACATTTGAATTGTATGTTAAATTGTAGTTACCTTTAATAAATTATGCATATTAGGTACAGTTTGCTGTTTGACTGTGGAAATTACAGGTGTATGAATGGGGGGTGGGTGGGGGGGTGTGTGTGACATGTGCAGTGCAGTGTTGAGATGCCTAGAATATAGAAGTCCACATGCTGACGAGCTAATAGTTTGTGTCTGATTCTAAATAGAATCGACTTCCTTCCCTTCTCATAGAATTCAAACATAACAATCAGTTCCTAATTCAAGCATTTCTTTTTACATTTTAGCTTACTGGAAGCCCAGTTAAAATATTTTTACAGTGCTGGAGACAGGGTTTCTTAAACAGAATAGATACATGGAACCATAAAGAATGAGAGAAGTTTTTTAATCCATCTAATCAACCATCCTCTTTTGCTATGTGCCCCATTCATTAGCAGATACTCTCAGCAATACTGCTAGACACAAGCAAAAAATAGCTTTTCTTTCTTGATATTAAACCATAGATTCGGTAGGTTTATCACTAATCATAAGAATGTTGGGCTTTTAGAGCTGAGATGCCCATAAGTATAATTCTAGTTGTATCTTGCTTTATAGAATCACAGGTTTACAAAGGACCACAAAAGCCATCCAGGTTAACCCCCTGCCAAGATGCATGATGGTGTTAATCTGGAAGTAGGGTTTTTAAAACAATTGGTCCTTCCTCCATTGGAATTACTTTATACTTTTTTCCTAAAGGAAATTTTAATCAAAGCCTCTTAATTTTCTCAACAGCGTGAAATCTTGTTTTCATATCATGGATGTCTGCAAATACAAATCCAACTCATATGACACAAGTAATTGCAATAAAATACCACTTATGAGACCAGTTGCCTCAGGCAGTGCAGGTAATCTGACTGCAAACTTCACCAAAATTGGCACAGTAAGGAGTCAGGTAAGAAATTTTGGCTTTTAATTTAGTTTCTCATTTTGATTTCAAAATATGATCCAGGAATCACTGTGTTTGACAATAGTTGCAAAATTTTATGTTCATTTTGTGTCATCTTTGGAGTGTTCACTTTGAAAACACGTGAGTTAGAATCCAGACTTGGAGGTTTTTGACTTGTCACCTTGAAAATACCAGAAGGGTAGCCTCGTTAATCTAGTTAAGCAAAACAGACAAGGAGTCCTGTGGCACTCCAAAGACTAAAAAATGTATTTATCACACAAGCTTTTGTGGGAGAAAATCTCACTTTGTCAGACTTGAAGATGGAGAAGTGCAGATAAATAGGATGAAAATAGATGCATGGAAGTATAAGTCGAGGGGAGAGGGGGATGCATTTCTGGCACATGATGGCTTAAATCACATTGGTGGATTAGTAGGTGAATGAGCCCTTGATGGAGTATCTGGCTTGATGAGGTCCTGTGGTGGCCTCTTTTGTACAGCTATGTGGGCAAAGTTGCCATCATAGGATCTAATCAAAGCTACTCCATCTAGGGCTCCTTCACCTGTTCATCCACCAGTGTGATTTATGCCATCATAAATGCCCCCTTCTGCCTTATACATTGGATAAACATGAGAGTTTCTGCACAAAAGAATAAATTGGAATTGTCAAGAGCATGACACAAATCTGCCATCACACATACCAACATTCAAAAACCAATGGGGAACCATCAATCATCTGTTAATAGCTGTTCTTAGGCAGATGGATAACAAATCAAAGCTTCAAAGAGAAACTGCAGAATTGGCATTCATATACAGACTCATCACCATGAACTCAGGATTAAGTTGTGCTTTTTACTCCATTATAACGGGTAATTTTACTTTTCTTTTTCCTTCACCTCCTTCCTATATGTTGCGTGAATCTAAACTACATGGATTTGCTGTAACAGTGTGACCTGACCCTATGACTTACACTTCCCTGCATTTATTTTCCTCCCATTTTCTCTAAGTTCCCCATCTTCAAGCATCTGATGAACTGGGATTTTCTGTGACAAAAGTTCATGTGATAAATAAATTTGTTAGTCTTTAGAAGTGCTTCAGAACTCTTTTGAATTTTTTTAGTCTTGAAATTACTTTGCTTTATTACAGTGCCCTCCAGTGACCATATGATATTTCTTCATCTGAAATGTTTTGAAAACATCAATTTCAGCAGAATTATTATTTGCTGTGTGTGTGTGTGCGCGCGCGCGAGAGAGAGATGTTAATAAAATACATGTTAATATAATGTGGTCACCAATACTAAATTCACTGTTTCAGGCATTAACTGCATCCACCCATTCAGTTTTACATCATGGAATACCACTGCAGGCAGGAGCTGCTCAGTTTGGTTGCAGTGATGGTTTCCAACAGGCACTGATTATATGCCCCCCATCTATCCAAGGTAGGATTAATTGAAATAATTTCATTTTCTGAATTATGAAAAGCAACAGCTGTTACTAGTGCGGTAATTTTTTTTCTTTAAACTTTGTTATAATTCTGCTATTAAAAACTCACCAGGCTGAAACTGGAAATGCTAGCTAACCCGTACATCTTCAAACTAACATACAGTGCCCCCCACCCCCCATGCAACTCCTGGTAACATCAAAGTATTACAAAAATAGGAATTGTGATGTTAAAAACCTATACAAGACTTTGAAGTTGGTCTGGGAGGTGGGGAGAAACTTTTTAATATCTTGAGAACCACTTGCAACTTAAATTTTTTTGTGCCTCTCATAATTTCATTTCAGTGAGCCTGTCTAGTAGAAATTTCAGATCACTGTTCACAGAAATAATGTTTCTAGGAATCTAGAGTTCCATGTCTCTTATCTGTGGTCAGTAGCAAAGGCTTCTTGATGCACAAAATTGGGGCTGGACAGGAACTTGTGAATGATTCTGGGGAAAAATAAGGAAAACTTTGATAATGTTTTTGAAGTTTTCATTGGTTGAATGTCCAAAGAAAAGAGAACAATGATAGGAAACTATTAAATATTTGTTTATTAAATAAATCTGGATAATAATGAAGGCCTACCATTGTATTTCTGGGTAAATTTTCCTCACATTTTGATCCACAACCCTCTGAATGAAATTGAATGCTAAAACAGGAATTTATTAGCCTCATAGCTCATAGCCCCTCCAAAAAGGTTTTGATAGCTTTCTGCCATTGCCCTGTTGTATTTTTGGAGTATAATATGTAGTATTTGTTTAATTGCCTTTAACTGAGACCATCACAGTATAAAGCACACGTCTCTTATTTGAGAGATACATGCTGAATTTTCTGAGGCCTTTACAGTTATGCCTTTATGTTTGTAGGGTAGCAGATGTTAGAGTGCAATTCATAATATTTATTTTTATGAAGGTAAACATTACTACATATATTTAAGTTTGGATATGGGACTGTTAAAGATATATGATAGAGTTCACTCAAAGCTTTCAGAAGTTAGAGAAACCATTATTAAGGCAGCAAGCGGAAGGTATGTATACCATATCTCAACATCCAGTTGTCAGTTTTTTCTACTGACAGTGGTTTAAGAGCTGAGTTGCTCATTTTACCTGTGGGATTTCAGGGCAGATGTTGTCTTCCTAAAACTAGAGTTCCTAACACCAGGCCTTCTTTTTAGATATATATCTGAATAGATGGTGATGGTGATACTGTATTATATAATGCCAGATAACAAGATTTGATTTCTGTCCTGAATCTACTGTGAACAGGTGTACTGGCATCCTTTGGTGGGACAGAATGTTCTGTATGTTCAACAGAAACCCTCTTACAAGTTGAAAAGAAAGAAAATGTCTAGGTCAAAGGAGTTTCTCTTCTTAAATGTTCATTTCTTAAATGCATGGGACCTGAATGCTGTGCATGTGTGAGATAGGTTTAAAAACTGGGGGAAGTAAGGAGAAACCTCTTGGGGTTTTAGTTAGGAATGTAGCAGATCCATGGAGAAAGCATGTAGAATTATCCTAATTAATTACCATGCTGCTGGATCCTACAATTACTGTGTGTCGTTATGATGAACTAGCACAGCTGTATCTGACCATTACTGCCTGCTTCAAAAAGATGAGGTGAGCACAGTCATACTTTGATTCTTTGATTTCTTCTGTATTAGTTATACGGCAGTTCTAAATTTCTGCTTTAGGTAGGAATTTTACCAAAATTATCATATTCAGCTTTAGTCAAATATTCCAATAATGTTTTAAAAGCTGAATAATGACTCTAGCTCAAAGGAATCTGAAAGTCCGAATTTTAAATCTTAAATAGTTCATCAGCATGATACTTTGGCATGTGCAATTCAAGTCTCTTAGGGGCTGCTGGAAAAAGTTGGTCTTTCATGTGAGAAAATCCTATTGTCCATGCAGTGGGTGGTGAAGGAGCATGGCTGTCACAGAAGATTCCTTAACACACCCCTGAAATCTGTCTTTGGGAGCATGGAGTGGTAATAGAATTTGGGTAGTGGACTTTGAGGAAACCTCATGCTCTCTGAGGCTTATCTCTGCAAGTGTGGACAATGGACAGGGGTCATGGAATAGTGTGTGGGATGGGTCCTGGAGGAAAAGCAGTAGGAGAAATGATGGGCAGAAGGGCAGGGGAGTTGCAAAAAAGGATAGAAAATGACAAAAAGGAGGAAAAAGAAATCAAACAAGACAAAAAGGTAAGAGTTTTATACAGAAAATAATAGAAGTGGAAGATGGAGAGACAGAAACAGTTTTAATTTTAGTAATTTATTCTTTGTTCTTATTTTGGCTAAACACCATTCACAGCTATCATATGAAATCTAAAATTAAAGATTTGGCGTGCATATATAAGCAGCACCGTCAATCAGATTTATTCCACTTTACTGTTGGGATAGTGGTTAAATTACACTGGTCTTAAGGAAGGAGATGACAAGATGTCAGAACATTTCCTTATAATAATTCTATAACATCTGTTTGAAGTAGATCTTTTGAAATTCCTGAAGAGAAATCTTTGTATGATACCTAATATTCCGTTATTGGAAATGTTTGTTAGCCAGTGAGATGCCACAGTTAGCATAGAAGTACTTCTGTCTTCCTCTGAGGCAGACTAGAAAATACCTAGAATACTATAGGGATGTGTATCTTTATACATGTATATAAGAATGCCAACCAAACTTTATTTCTTAAACACATGCACATCATACAAACACAGAAAAGACTTGTATCATATAGTGTCTGGAGTCTAACAGTAGATATTTATAGGAAGAAAGTCTAGTTCTTGATGTTTGTATTTTTTTAAAATCGACCTATCAGATATAAGCTGTTTTGTTAAGAACAGTCTTTCTCAAGTCACTGTCAACTACTGAAAATAGGTTCTGATTTAGGTAACACTTTGTGTGCTGGATTTCAATTTGATTGTATTCTTTCATCCTTGCCTTTGCTCTGATGAGGTTACGCATTGCTGCAATGCACCTATAAGTGAGAGGGCATGTGTTCGTGTTGGAAAGTGGCCACTCTTTGAAAGGGGATAATGAAATTATTATGGGAGCTGCAGGTGTTAAGAATTTTATAAATTATCCTAAATCCCATTTTAATTCATTCTCACCAACTGGAAGTTATAGGGACCCTACTAGACATAGTCTGAGGAAAAGCCTTTTTGCTTAAATAAAGAGTCTGAGAAAACTTGTCCTTTCTTAAGGCAGAGCCATCAGATGTTGCCAACAATGTTATTTGTGGCTGTTGCTTCTATCCTGTATTACAGAAAATTTCTGAAAGCTTTGAGTACTCCATTCAAAAGTGTTATAGATTATATAAACTAAATATATAACTTTATGCACAGATTATTTCCTTTAGAATATACTGTTTACAGGTAATTTATTTCTGCTTATGGGGCATAAAATTTTTTAAAAGTTGTGTTGTTATTTTACCAACACCTAAGTTAATAAATTAGATGGTGAAAAGGAGACAGTACAGGAAAAATAGTTGTCTTTGGATTCCATTGCTGGCTTGTAGTTGTGTACTGAACTGCTGAATTAGAATTCTGATTTAGGCCTGACTTGAATGGAAAGAAGAAACATATTGGTTTCAGCACCTACATAACAAGCTGAGTTTCTGGTGGGAAGATGATGGGAGGGAAATGTTAACAATATTTGGTGATGGTCAGCATACTCTGTATGCTACTATATAGAATGTCCTAGCTCAGGGGTGTCAAACATGCCGCCCTAGAACCTCTTCCATCCAGCCCATGACTGCTTTTCATGGGACCACACTTTCCCTAACAGAGAGAAAGAGAGTGTGGTCCCGAATATCCAACTCTTCACAATGCTGCGAGCGTCAGGCCTCGTGACGTCACAGCTCTACGTATGTGAGACTGTGCTCTTCAAGACCATACTTTCTTCCTAACAAACACAGGGGTTTCATAGAGTGCAGTTTTGCATATGTAGCACTCCATGATGCTGTGAGAGTGCTGTAGTATTTTGATTTATGGCAAGTACAGCCCACGTGAAGTACATTTAAGTCAATTCTAGCCCACCACAGCAAATGAGTTTGACAGCCCTGTCCTGGCTACTGAGTCATGCTGCTCTTGGTAGAGTTCAAGTACTGCTTCTATATATGGCTGGGGGCAACAAATTGTTCAATAAAACTTTTAAAATTCCAAGCCTTTGAGCAAACAGCTTGAATTTAGCATAGAAAAATGGCATGCTCAAAGACATTCAGTGGATTGAAAGAAAAGATAAAATATAAACTCTTAATGAGCAAGTGGATTTATAATCCTAAGCAGTAGAGTTACCTGTCATCCATGTGTATTGCTTAGTAATTGATTGAAGAATGAATCAAGTAAAAGGCAAAACCAGAAGTCAAATGTAGTATATTCTCATTGGCAGTAGAATCTGCTGTGAAAGAAAACTCTTTAATTAACCATTGGAAAAAATAAACCAGCTACTCTCCACTCCTTATTTAAATTGTTAGCTCATCTGAAAATTATTGGTTGGTATAAACATTGCAGCATTTTTTATCTGTGGCTGTCTGAGTCTCGTAAAGCCAAATAAGGATGACAAGTCATTAAGAGACTGAGGGAACACGAGAAAAGATGTGTTTTCTAGACTGCTTTTGCTGTAATATTTCATTTGTGCATCAGTTCACAATACCAGAATACACACAAGAGAAGCAGTTTGTAGGTTGGCTGTCCCAGGCTCCTCTGTGAAAAGACTTTATGGATTGTTAGGAAAATCAAATACTGAAGATCCACCCCAGAAGATCCTAAAACCAAACAGAAGGGTTCACATGTGTGGTTTCTTTACAGGCATTACTAATTAAGAGCTAGAACTGATAAAGACACATTATAGAAAGAAAGGATGTCAGTGGGCTGGGTGTGATTTGATTACATGGGACTCAGTGGATAACTGTGAAGTGAGCCATTGATGAACTGGTGATGTTTTGTTTGGCTGCCCTGCTACTGGGAAAATTGATAATAGACAATAAAACTCTCAATATTATAGAAAGCTTTATGCACAAGGCATTCTGCTGAAGATAAGATTTAATTGGTCCTTTCTATAGTATGTATTCGCACAGTGATCACGCAAATTACAATAACACACACTCGAACAAATAGGTACTGAAGCAAATCTACTCTAAAATAAATCACATTGATTAATCCACTTTGAAAGGTCTACATCAGCGATCTGACTGATTTATAAATATAGGAGGAAAAATGAGCCGTCTGATTAAAAAACTCTCCATCAGTGTTTTCATTTTGCTCAAGTTATATCACCCTAGCCTTTTATTTAATGCTCATGAGATTCATTGGTTTTTCCTTTTCCTATTAGGTATTCCTACAAACCATGGAAAACCTACTGGTTACTCACTGAGGGTAGATAATGCAGTTCCATTGGTGACACAGGCCCCTATACAGCCACTACAGATACGAGCAGGAGTCCTTTCTCAGGTTGGCTCATTTGGAATTGTATGTTTTAAAAATGGCTATTAGAAATTCCATATTAGTAAGGCATTTCAGACATCTTTATTTGTAAATATTATGCATGATATGTCTTTAAAGTCATTTCAATTACTTTTTTATATTTCTGCTGAGGTTTAAGCAGCCAGTATAAATTTGCTACTTGATGAAATCTGCTTTACTTCACAACAGCCATGGTCTAATCGAACTCAGCAAATACTGGTTCCTGCATGGCAGCAAGTAACACCTGTGGCTCCTTCTGCTGCAACTCTAGCCTCTGATCCAGTGACTGGTTCACAAAGGTTTGGAGACTGGGGGTAAGTCCAAAAAATTGTGTGCAACATGTTTTAGGACTTTTGTATAACAAAGAATATGGATCTAAGTTGAAGAGTTTACAACTTGTAACTCCCCTCTTCTTTCCATAGGAAGGTGATTCCTCACGGGAGCCATTACAATTCTATGATGCCACAGGCTCTCTTAACCAATCAAATAACGTTTTCTGCCACTCAGCCAATTAGTGTGGGCATTGCACATGTTGTCTGGCCACAGCCTGCAGCTACCAAGAGAAATAAACTGTGCCAGAACAGGTTGGTAAAATTTTTTTTTTTTTTTTTTTTGATTTGGCATAGGTGTTGAGACCATAGCGTGTCAGTCCTTGTACAGCGGGAAAGGAATAATGCGTACTCACTAAGATCATTGATTGTATTCAAACTGTCTTGTTGCCCCTTTAAAAAAATAAGCACCTAGTTAGCTTTCCTTGTTAATTTCTCCAAGGTTTTTTGTAAATAGGATGGGAGATGTGAAATGGAAATAAACTTTTTTTTACCTTTGATCTGTTTTCTGTCTGATAGTAGCAGCTTTGTCTATATATGTACTTAAATGGCATTTGGCAAAGGGTTTAAAATGTGCTGAGGTAGTCCTATTTAGATGTTCCTAAATCCATGTGCATGAAGACTCATCAGGTTTGAAGTAAAAATAAAGAGAACTTATATAATAGTGGTCACAAAATGGCTAGACTAGTATTAAGAATAGTCTTTCTTTTGCTGGCAGCAAGAAACACTTTAGCTGCTCACTGGAGAAAATGTGCCCCATCACTACAGAAGTGGTTTGCAAGGTATGGGATGTTATAGTAATGGAGAAACCAAGGCTCTGAAGAACATTTATGGTAGTGGTTATACTACTGGATTCCTTTTCTAGTTTTCGCTGAGGCAAGACATCATCCAGTGCCCGTTGATGTCAGTGAGAATCTTTCCAGTGAATCAGGGCTGAAATGTCTGGTGTGCAAGCTAGCATTTCTTCATTCCTTCTTTCCTTTAAAAGAGAGTGGTACTTTCAGCATATTATATTACATTTTGTTAGTAAACCCAGCCTTGGACCTTACATTTCAGTGTCTAGAACAACCCTGCTTGCTATTTGTAATGCTTATCTGGAAATTTTACCATTGTTCTAATGGAATACCACATATGCAGTATGTTTACGTATATGTTCACTGTTTTGTTTTATTCTTCATTTTTATTTATGGATGTATAAAGACCATGCTTTAGCCTACTTGGCTTTTTTAAGTTGGGACATGGGGTGGGGAAAAGAATTAAATTTTCAGGCGTATTATAAATATTCTAACAACTGTCTAATGAGGTGTCTTCTTCACAGGAGTAATATGTTACAAAATACCAATATCCAAAATTCAGCGTTTATATCTCCAAAGATAATTAATGTGAAGGCCGTCAAGAGAGTAAGTTGTATAGAAGCACAGGACAATCGTACCTCAGAAGGACAGGAAAGGAACTGTTGCAAAACATCTGTCAGGCAGGACCCTGATTCATCTGTTTCAAACAAACAGCGCCAGGCCGTCGTCATTGCAGATTCCCCCAGTCCAGCAGTTAGTGTGATCACCATCAGTAGTGATACGGATGAAGATGACACAGGAGAAAGACATTCATTAAGAGAGTAAGATCTTTTGAATACATCTAGTTTTAGTTAACTTTTCCCAAACTAAAAATGTTCAGTGGTTGCAGCAAAATCCTCTAGTTCTGCTACTGTGTGTATGTTTGATTTTAAATAGAGCAATGTGCAATGTACTTCCAAATAAATTTTGGTAGAAAGGGCAATTCCTCAGCAGTACTGTACCTGGGAATTGAAGATTATTTGTACAGTTCTGTTTGGTGAGGCTACACAAAGCCGTGCATTCAGAACAGAAACTGTATATGTAGTATTTCTTTGTTACAGTAGATGAGTTGTTCAAGTTTGAAGATTAGCTACTCTTACATCTAGCATGTTACTGATTTTTTTTCTTAATATTGGCTTACACTGTTCACAAACACCCACCTCTGTAGAATTACGTGTATCTGTGTATGAAATTGGACGTTGAGCATGGGCAATTAGAAATTCCGTCCTAAAAGATTTTTCTTGAGAAAGTTACAAAAGAAAGAATTCCATATTACAGTGAATCCAAAAAACTATGTCATTTTCATTTGAATGCACTTTCATTCCTTATGGCTGTGAATTAGGGGCTTTTCCTTGAACATAAGTTTGATGAAGCCTATTGTCATCAGATTGTTCAGACTGTGAACCTGCAGTGGTAAGCAGGCAAATAGGTAACAATTTAGGGCCATATCCTTGAATTGTCATCGTAGTGTGTGCGTGCAGTTTTCTATATACAATTCACTGTTCATATAATTTTTGCACATTGCTTGTGCATATAAACATAAATTGAAAATAGAAAATATTCACTTTCTTGTGTAAACCAAATGCAAGTACGGTTTGTATGTACCACCATTTAAGTCCATTAGTGGTAGCTGGGTTTGGCAGGATTTGCTTTTTCTTTTTCTATTTCTTTTCTTTTTGGAGTTTTGAAAATTAATATAGATTTTTATCATTCCCCAGTTTTTAACTACTTCTGTTTTTATAGTGTGGGATGTTAAGGTAGGGCAAGCTTGGGGTAGGGTAGCACTGCCAATGGAACTGCAAGGTGCTCCCTTTATGGCCAAAGATGGGGAGGCTGTCATCTTGGCCTGGCAGAGACTGCCCCATCTAGGGCTTCAAAGGAGGACGACGAGCCTCCAGCTTCAGGGGAGGCCATGCTGTTATTGAATGAGCTTGCCTCCCTGGGGATGGTCCTCATTCTTCTGGCTGCTGAGTGAGTGGGGCTCTGATAGTAGAGCAGCAGGGGACACCTTGCACAGTTGTTTGGCTGGCAGTACCAGACTCCTGCAGGCACAAGTCAGGGGAGGTTTGAGGCCTTGGTAGGTCAGAGCAGAGGACCCCCCAGCAAGGGCCGTAAGGAGGAGGAAGATCCTTTGGCTTTGTGGGAGGCTAACCTGTTTGCTAAATGCAGCAGAAAGGTGGCCTTCCCCACAGCCGGGAACTCTTCATCCTGCTTGTGGCCCTGGTTAGGGAGGGCCTCTGCTCTGATCCATCAGGTTGACAGCTTGAAAGGATCACGTGTTTCCAGATCCGTGACTATGCAAGAAATCTTCTACTGTTTCACCATCATGGCCCTCTTGCAGAAGTAGGGTTGCAGAGGATCTGTGTACTGCAGCAAGCCAGTGAAACATGCATGCATGAGGTGCAGAGAATGTACTTGCATCAAAAGATACCAATTGATATTTACCAGCATTTATCCATTTAAATCAAATTCTGTCAAGCATAGGGATAGTATCCAAAAAGCTTGAATATGTACGTGCTCGTGTATCTGCATGCCCACACACTTGGTTGATATTTTTGAAGCCAGTCTAGATTGCCACACAACTCAGATTTAGCTGTAAAAGATGATATGAGCTATGTACCCTGAACTGTTTCAAAAAAATCTTTTTAATGCTTGTATCCATGTATTACCCACTTATGCCATATTTTATTTTCATTACATGTTGTGGGAAATGTAAGGAGAATCAGTTACTACTATGGCAGAGATGATGCAGAGGTTTTGTTTTTTATAAATTATTCAGGGCCATAGTCTATATTTCTTTGTAAAACAAAATTCCCAGTGAAGTGAACCAGGAGTCTTACTTGAGTAAAGAGTGCAAGATTTGGTCTGAGTTATGGCTAATTTTTTTTTACTTTGGAGTGCATATGGTTCCTAATTCATACTGAGGCACCAAAATAAAGATGACCTGATTTTTTCAAAGGTGGTGTATACTTGCAGCTCTCATTGACTTCAGAGGAATTTGTGGGTGTTCATACATTCTGGACTTTCAGTTTTCTGAACTTAAAAGCTTAAATATGGATACGTTAGGCTTCAGAGTGCAAAACTTTAGATAAAAATTTCCAAAGGGCTCCATAAAATTTTAGATTATGTATGAGTGGAATGTGAAACAGGAATAACAATTGTTGTTTTTCATCTTTTGGATTATAGCCCCATCCTCTTCCAATGTCCTATTAAATAACATCATTTTTTCCTTTGTGTCAGATGTAAAGGGAGCCTAGATTGTGAAGCCTGCCAGAGCACTATGAATATTGATCGTGTGTGTTCGTTAAGCAGCCCTGACAGCACTTTGAGCACGAGCTCCTCTGGCCAGTCTAGTCCATCTCCTTGCAAGAGACCCAACAGGTAAAATTACATTATTTTCAATATACAGTGCAAGCCTGATTTCACTGAAACTCCTCACATTTTAAGTTCATTGCATCTTGCTTTGCCAGATTTAGTGAGTCTCTTTTTCACGTGCTAACTTATGTTTGGAGGGGGGGTGAAATTATTCTAAGAGATGTATATGTGTGTAAATTATATATATTTATACCTCAGAGCTAGTTCATTAATGGTTCTTGATAAATTGTTTTCCTCTCACTGAGTGGCTTCAGAGTGTTGAACCAAATGGCAATAATGTATAGTGTGTTTTTTAAAAAATTACAAAGAAAAACCTCTATTTGAAGAACACTGATTGCAAAGTCAAGCACTCAGAAGTTAGGAAATTACAGAATTTTAATTCAGTCTCTTTGTGAATATCCATCATAATACAGTCTTTAATTGCATGATCACATACTGTTTTTTCCATAAGACCTGCCTCATTCAGTGCACAGAATGGATTGTACTCAATTAGTGAGCAGCCATTGAAAATTTTGTTCTCCTTGATGTTGTTCATCGTTTGACCTAGATCTTATTTACTTCACACTATTTAAACCCGCTTCTGAAGACAAAATGGTTAATTTCTTCATGGCCTCTTCTGTGACACTCATTCCAGTAGCAGAATGTCACAAATGTTAGTTTATTTTTATATCATCCCTGTAAGGTTTGGAGATGGTGCAAGGTCAAAAATTTCCACTAATTTTGTGTGCCTGAATTGACACCTAGCTTCTGATTTTTTCAGATACTTAGCATTATATAGCATTTTATGTTCTGAGCACAGCTCTTGTTGACTTAACTGCAGCTCTGAGGGCTCAGCATTTCTGCAGATCGGACCCCACGGTGTCCAGTCAGGTACCTAATAAACAAGAAAAATGCAGTTAGTGACTCCTGTGAAAAGTGTGGTTTAAGTGACTCACCTGTCATTGCACGAGAGGTATGTGGCAAGAGTCAGGGATAGAATCCAGTTCTCCAGGGCAGTATTCAATTGGCTTACCCATGTGACAATTCTTTTTCTGTCTGCAGTCCCCAGCCTCCTCCCACACCCCGTTCTGACTTCTGCAATGAACGAGGCAGCAGTCCTATGGACAACAGCCTCGTTCACTGTGCAATCTTTATGCGTTCTTAGGTCAGGCTTCAGCTGAATGAGTTGGGGCTCCTTGGCAGATGAGTGATTTAGTTTAAAAGCATATCAGAATTCATGCACACAGGAAATCAGAATTAATGACAAGGATTACTCAGGTATTTACAGTTAAACTTGTATTTAATTTACTGATTTCCGAGTAGGTGACTTCTTAAAAAGAAATGACTTTGTGCATATCTCCTCTCAGTCACGAACACATAATAGCCTAGCTGCTATGCAAATAGGTACTGTATAATGAACTTATTCACAATCCCTTACCACTTAAACTTAGCTTGTAAAGCTCTTTGAGGCAGGGAATGTCTCCTATCGTGTTGGCATAGTGCCTCGCAGAGTCGTGCCCCCAAATCAGTTGGGGCTCTAGGCACCACTATAAAATTATACATATAATTTTAAACAAATATAAATATTTGTGTGGTGAATTTTTACATGTGCAATTAATATTTAAAAAGATACTAGTTTCCTTTCCCTAGCTCTTCACTGCTTGATCTCCCCCTCTATGACGTTATTTGGCTTTGGGTCCACTGTTGGCTGTAGTCTTGCTGAGTTGCCCCTTGCTGTTGACCTCTTGGCAGTTTGTTTTCTGATTAGCATCTACAACCTCCTCTAACCCATTTTTAGCCTCACTCATGCATTTTGGTTTCAGTAAACATTAGTAGATACCACTACAGGGTCTGGCATCTCCTCCTCTTCCTTTCCTTACAAGCTGCTTCAAGAAAAGCATTTTTTAAAGACAGGAATGCATCAGCTGATCAGCATAAACTCTGCTGACCACCAGCAAATGTTCTATGAATTAAAAATGGGGATGTGCTTTTTCTCTTAACTTAAAATGCCATCCAAAAAAAAAAAAAAAGTCAGACATATGTGGTTAGTAATACTGTATGTAAAATGAGGCTAGATGACCCTACCCCTTTGGAGGAGCTATTTCAGTATTGTTCTCCTCTAGTGGCTGATCTTAATACAACTGGCTGCTACCATCAAGAGTGTTCCTCAGACCACACATGTAATGGCGCATTTCTTTGGGCTAGTTAGACACTTTCACAATCTCCTGGCTTATTTTTAGATGCAAATTTTCCTTTCTTTATTCTTCCTTTATTTCCTCCTCTGCTTATGACATGATAACCATGGGGATGCTTTTACCCTTTGAATTCGGAAGAAAATGAGGTAATGCGTCCACATGTGATTGGTGGGAATACAGTCTAAAATTTAATATAGATGAGGGGGATTTAATAGAGCTAGGTTAATGTGGAACTCACCATCAAAGTAAGTGTGATCTTATCTTTTCCATCCATACTCAGAACTTGTCATTAAAGGCTGGAAGATAAGTTTAGACTTTTAGCTTCCATCTAAATTGCTAGCAGGTATGGTTTTAACTTTAGACACTTAATATAATTAAAGTATCATTTATTTCTGCAGTTTGTTTTATTTTTAAGTATTTTGCATAAATATCTTTTGTCGTACATTACAAGGAAACTAATGGAAGAACATTCTTCTTGTAATGCAATATTTATGTTTGTTTAATAGTATGTCAGATGATGAACAAGAGAGTGGCTGTGATACAGTGGATGGTTCCCCAACCTCAGACTCTTCAGGACATGACAGTCCATTTGTAGAAAGCAGTTTTGTAGAGAACACCAATCAAAATACAGAAACCAGAAACTCAGTTAACCCAGAAACCAAACCTGCTGTTTGCGCTGTTGTGGTGCCACCAATTCAAATAGAAAACGGAGTAACTTTAGATGAGCAGATGGTGAATACAGGTAAACTAGTTCAGTTGGTCTTCACTTTTTAATGGTTTAGAGTAGAAATTTGAGCAGCCTATTGGATAGGTATATGGACCAGACACAAAATTTAAACCATCTCCCTCTTTTGTTTAATAATGTATTTTATCTAAATCTTAATCATTAACTTAATTTTTTTGGGGTGGTGAGTTTCTTAGTTTATTACTTCACAGCTCTTATCTAGGTGAGCAGTTGAAGGAACTGAAGTTTTGCCATGGTACTAATATTTGACTTTAATTGTCCAAAGGCAAATTTTTTCCCCATTTATATCTTGCCAGATGACACTTGCCAACCGCTGATAAAAGGCCGATCTGCCCCTGGAAGAATAAACCAGCCTCCTGCTGGGGGTAACCGTCAGCAAAAATTGACATCAGCATTCCATCAGCAACCTATAAATTTCAGTCAGGTATGTGTTTTAATCCACAGTTCAAAGTTGCTATACTGTCTTAAGACTCGAGTGCCTGATTTTCAAACATGGTAGACACCCACAACACTGAACTAAATGGGGCCTGTGGCTCCTCTACATGCATGAAAAATCAGGCCTAAGTCACTAAAAAATATGGCTAACTTCTGCAGTCAAGTTGGTGAAGCCTATAAAATCGATCTTTGTGTCTATTGTGGAAGTCAGAAATATCTCTCACTTTCTGCCTCACCCTAAATTATCAGCCATCATAGTGAGGGTTCAGATTCATTCATAAAGATGCTGGAAAAACAGTGCTGGGAAAATTGTTACAACCTACATTGAGTTTAGTAGAAACCCCAAGACATAATCAAATGTACTTGACTATTTTTCCTCCATCCAAATGCTAAATTTTTTTACTGTGCAGTTAAAAGTGTGAGTGATATTTTCAGTTCTTAGTGGCACAAAGCAACTGGAAACCCAACAGATCTGTCCAGGTGAGAATTCAGTTAGTTTAGAGAAATCACAGAATGTAGTAGAGCCGCTGCACCCAGTTGTAATTCATGCCCTTGCTTGTATGTAGTTGAGCATGGTGTGGAAGAAAGGCTCATGTTCTTCTTTGAGTGATGGTCCATAAGTTTATTCAAAATCAGAAATGACTGTGTTGCAGGTTCCTACTCAGCCCTGTGATAGGCTCCTTGCTGGATATCTCTGCTGTATTTGTTTGTGCCCCCAGCTATAGGGGCAGCCTCTGGGGCTGCTGTTCTCCTCAGTGGGTTAGTTCTGGGCCATCCTGTTAAGAGGCTTGGGGAGATGACCTGTTGCAGGGCTGTTGCTGCTCTGCCATCTTAGGCTTCTCTACCTCCTCCTGCTTTACTACTTTATACTGTGTTTTGCCTTCTCCACAAGGTTCAGCTGTGGCTGTCTGTCTCCAAAACTGACAGCTCTTGCAGCTGAGCCTGGGTGTGACAGTTCTGCTTGTTTGCAGGTAAGGAAGGGCTCCCTCCCCCTCCTGCCTAAGTTCTGAACGGGGCTTATAAATTTGATTACAGACATCTGAGAAGGAGTATGTGAAAAGGGATCTTGGGTCATAGTGGATCTCAAGCTAAACATTGGTGAACAGTGTAACACTCTTGCAAAAAAAAAAAAAAAAAAAAAAAGTCCAGCATAATTCTTGGATGTATTAGCAGGAGTCTTGTATGCAACACAGAAAAAGTAGTTCTTTCACTCTACTCCACCCTGGTTAGGCTTCATCTGGAGTACTGAGTCCAGTTCCGGGTGTCACATTTAAGGAAAGATGAAGACAAATTGGGGAAAATCCAGAGATGATAAACAAAAATGATTGAAGGTCTAGAAAACAGGACCTATGAGGGAAGAAACTGGGCTTGTTTGTATTGGAGAAGACTGGGGTGGGGAGGGAATAACAATTTTCAAGCATGTAAGAGATTGTTAGAAGGAGGACAGATAAAATTCGTTCTTGTTAACTAGCAAGGATGGTTTAGATCAGACATTAGGAAAAACTTCCTCTCAGAGTTGTTAAGCACTGTAATAAATTATGGAATCTCCATTACTGGAGTTTTTTAAGAGAAGGTTAGCCAAGCAACATATCAGGGATGGTCTGTGAGTTGTGTGGCCTGTGGAGCCCCCAGTGCCCCCCCCCCCAGTATTTTCCACCCATCAGACTGGGTTGGGAACTTGGAGCTTCTGCCCTTCAGCAGGATGGTGGGTCCGACCTAGAGGATTCTGCCCAGCTGTGAGGGGCGTTTTGAGTAGTTAGTAAGTTTGTCTGCCTTGGTCTAAATAATATTTAATCCTGCTGTTTGGGCAGGGGACTAGACTAAAAGATCTCTCAAAGTCCCTTCCATTTCTATACTTCTATGAGTCTGTTCCAGACATGGTTCTTCAAGATGTGAGGTCCTTATCTATATTACACATGTGGCATGCATGTGCACTGTACTCATGAGATCAGAGATTTTTAGTAAACAGTGTCCATTGGTCTGTACAATTACTATATATTGAACCAAGAGTATAAAGGGTGGTGTGGACTGACACTCCTCCAGTTACTTCTTACTGTGGCATGGCCTAAGTCAGAATTTGTATGTCCATAGCTTCTTCCTCAATTGTGTCAATCTGTAAATATATTGTAAATAGTTTTTGGTCTTTTAACCTTTTAGACTTAATACAATGTGTAGTTAGTCATTTTTTCTCTCTCTGAGGAATCCTACCAAAAGACTAGGCTTGTGCCCAGAGTCCCATGATTCAAGAATTGTTTTTCCTGCCCCTGCTCATTTTTTGTGAATGACTAACAGCAGTGTTATCTCTGCCGCCTAGGCAAGGCTCACCTCTCAGCCAAATGCAGCATTCATCATGCATGTCCCATCCCCACCCCAAGAACTCATGACATTTGGGACTGAAGACTTAGTCTGATGAAAGAGGCAATGAGATCCCATCAGATGTGGACTGGGGAGATCCCTTTGTACGTTAGCCCCCTCTGAGCGTGAGCTCTGGAGTTGAGGCTGACTTCCAAGCCTAAGAAGAAGGCATCTCATGAGAATAAGAGGTGCTCTCATGAGCACTGAGGAAAATCTTCCTTAATTCAAGCCTGCTCTCAAAAGAAAAAAAAAATGCCTCTCTGACCCTTTAAAGGTAGGAGAGACCTTACACATGGGTACTAAGGATACAGGCATGAGTAAAACTCTTTGGCAAGAGAAAGTGGCACAAAGGGGCACAGATCTGTTGGTTTTGATACTGGTTCCTTCATCTAAAATGTAGGACAAACTTCCATGGCTGCTCTCTGTAATATCCAGATCAGACTCTGTGCCAAAGGCATCATGGTCCCAGAGAGACCTGACTTCCACTGTGAACAGGGAAACACCAGAGCTGACTGCTTCAGCGATGAGCTCACCTTGTACCTGACGGCAGTTAGAAACCTCTGTCTCCCTGGAGGACGTTTTCATTCTCCACAGCTCTCTCTCACTCCATCTCTCTGGTCTGCATTTATTCAGAGACATAGTTACTGTGGAGGAGAAAGCTAGTCTGACGTTACAGAGCTGTCTTCCTCTTCCACCTGTGATTCTGCCCCATTGATACGATCAGTTCCACTGGTAGCCTGGACCTGGCTTTTCATTCCAATTAATCAGAAGTGCTAGAGCAGACACGGGCAAACTGCAGCTTGGGAGCCATATGCGGCTCTTGAATGAAAAAAGAGTGGCTCCCAGAAGAATGTCAGCAAATCAGTTTAGGAAAGCAGCCCCAGCCTAGGAGTTTTAAATTTCCCGCCCTGAGTATGCTCTGTGCCTAGGTACTGGAGTGGCCAGGTAAGGGGGCCCTTGGGAGGTAGGGGGTCGTCCTGCTGGAGCCAGCATCAGGGCTTGAGGGCTCAGGAGGGGGTCAGGGATGACGGGGAGAAACATGGCATGGTTGGGATTTTAAAAAACTTGCCACTAACTGGCAGTCTTCTGCATCAAGCAACAGCTAAGCTTCTACTGTATAGGCCTAGTTTTCATGGCAACCTTAAGTAATTATTAGAATCTGACATTAGTAAGATCAATATTTGCCCTCTTTTTATGATAAAATTAAAGTGTGGAATGAATTTTAAACTTAGTAATTTTGGAGTAGGTAAAAGTGCATGGCTGTATGCCCCGGTGTGGCTCTCGAAGATTTAATAACCAACTTGAGTGGCTCTTGAGTTGCATAAGTTTGGTCACCCCTGTGCTAGAGAGTTCAAAGGGAGACTCCCTTCTGCTACTATGGAAGGATCACCTTGCATCATCATGGAAGGACTGATTTAATTAATCCTAAACTAACCCTAATATGGTCAGCCTCTTATAACTTGGACCAAAGATTGCAAATTCCTCAATCACTTGACAGACATGTTTCCATGGCAGAGCTTTACTATGGTCATAAAACTTCCTCTGAATTTTCCCTGCTGTTGTTAAAGCCCACTACTACTTTTTTTATGCTTCTCATTTAATGGGAGTAACAGTCTTTCTCTAATAATTGTAAACTGTTAGCATATCTTCTCTGGGTCATTTGTGTAGACGTAGTTAGGTGGATCAGGTATCTTGCAAACCATTCCTCATTTTTTCCTCCTCTCTAAATTTTCTCTGTTGTTTCTGCTTTTTGTGTTTTACTGTGGTCCTCATAGTGAGTGCAGTTCTCCAGGTGATGCAAACCAGAGTTGAGTCGAGTTTGTTTGTGTGGTACATGGCAGTGGTTTTCAAGCTATGGGTCAGGACCCAGAACTGGGTACCAGATCCTCAGGTACTGGGTTGCGACGCCCCGTGCTGTTGCCCTTGAAAGACTGGAATGCACTGTTCAAAGATGTAATTTTTGGGTCGCAGGCATAAGTGATTTTTTTTTTTCAATTGGGTCCCAAGGAAAAATGTTTAAAAACCATTGACAAAGGGTACATATGTTAAAATAGCATGGTGCTTTGTCTTTTCTTCTGAAATGATAACTTTGACTTATGTTCTGTTCATACATATACTATAACCTCAAATTTCCTGTTCATGGTGGTATTTCAATAGCTAGCATTTTCTACTATCATTGTTTCTAGTAGTAATTTTCTACTATTACTACTACTTTGTACTATTTTTATCTTACTATTATTAGTACTTATTACTACTAGTAGTAATTTTCTATTATTACTACTTCTTGATTTTGCCTTATTCCTATTATTCCTACTATTTTCCTATTGTTTCCACTGTTATTGCTACTACTTGATTATTCCTTATGCCTATTATTAAACTATTATTCCAATTATTTTCTTCTATGATTGCTACTATTTGATTATTCCATATTCCTATTACTTACTACTATCACTATTACTACTTTCTACTATTATTACTTATTATTATTCATATTATTACCTACTATTATTACTAGTAATTTTCTACTATTATTACTACTATTTGATTATTCCTTTATATTTCTCTGTGGAATTTACATTTATTAATTTTAAACATTTCTCCAGATAGAGTTCATACTCTAGCTATACTCCAAAATTAACACACAGCGATTTTTCTGTATGGACAGGTTCAGCAGTTTGGATCTGGACCACAGGAGTGGAATGGAAACTACAGTCATCGAAGACAGCAGACATACATTCCAGCTACTGTTGCCAGTCATCCATTCTCTCTTCCACATGGAAGTCCAAATCACACTACGGTGCATGCACATTTAGCTGGAAGCACGCACCTTGGAGGACAACCTGCTATTCTTCCGTATCCATCATCTGCACCCCTTAGTACTGCTGCACCTGTAGCCCACCTCCTTGCCTCATCATGTACTTCAAGACCTATATTACAGCATCCAGCCTACAATATATCTCATCCCAGTGGCATAGTTCACCAAGTCCCCGTGGGCATAAATCCCCGTCTTTTACCTTCCCCCACCATTCATCAGACTCAATACAAGCCTATTTTCCCACCACATTCTTACATTGCAGCATCACCTGCTTACACAGGATTTCCACTGAGTCCAACAAAACTCAGCCAGTACCCATTTATGTGAGAACTTGAGTACAGTATGTAGAGGAAGCTCAATGATACAAACGTTTGATTTGAGAAGAAACATGGTATTTAATAAATATTAGCCATGGCACAACAAAAGAATTATTTTTTGAATCATGTAGACTTGGGTGCAATTTAAACAACCTTGAGCTTTAAATAACAAAACTCACTTTTAATGTGTTTTGCACATTTGGTACAACTTATCTTTGGTCATGTTATCTTCTTATATGGTAACTCCAGACAGGTGACTTACTGGAGCAGAAAGCCAGTTTTTGCTCCTCTTATTTTTTATAAAATTGCCTTCTAACTAGTGCAAGACACGTCTACATTTGGGAAGCCATTCAGTGTACAGATTTAGAGCAACAGATGCACATATGTCAGCAGTACAGTGTACAAGTAAAATGTTTGTATTATGTATTTTGGTGTTTAAATGTTGTCACTTATCTAAAAAGTTGAGCTGTTCTTCACACTGCATGTGTCTTTTGCATGGGCAAAGAAGAGTTGCCTAGACATTGCTCTTAAATGTTATTGTTCTAATAATCTCAGCTGCATTGTAAACTGTTCCCACACATAGTGCCTTAAATATTTGAGGTTGTTAATGTTATTACTTATATATACATGTTGAGGACTGCAGCACTTAAAATTCAAATCTGTTTTTTTGATAGAGTAATGCTCATTTGGGGTTTTGTGTGGTATGATTTTAGTATTGGGTGTTCTCCTTGTTAAGGGGACAGCATGTTTTGCTGTAGCTGAATTTTACTGTCTGATTTTTTCAGAGTGATCTAGCTTCAAGAGAAGAATCTAGTAGTGCTTAAGAGAGGTTGATTCAGTAGCTTTTAGTGACAAATACAACACAGTATTTTATACTGTTAAATGGAACTGCAATACAATCTAAGTAGTATATTTCCAAAGTGTTTGTCTACTTGGATTTAATACCGTGTTTAGAGGTGCAGTTGGCATGACTTTGACTAGATTATGGAAGAAAAAGCAAAGTGCTCATTGATTCATGATGTGATTTCATCTTAGCTTGAGCAAACCATGCAGTATTTAATTAGTAGTAGCAGAATACTTACTATTGAAGCTTGAAAAGATGTGAGTTCTTTGTGTGCAATTTTTCATTTATGCATGGGAGAAATTTTAGCCTTTTTCATTATAGTATTTGTTTTAGCTTGTTGGGGTGTTTGCTTATTTAATACATTCCGTCAGGGACATAAATTACATGCTTTATGAGCGTTTTTCCTAGAAAGTTTGTCTTTTTTGTTTTTTGTTTTTGTTCAGATGAAGTTGCTTTTGCAGCACCAAAGACTTAATCATCCATTTCCTATAAAAGGTAGCTACTTTTTTCATAGACCTCAAGTATACTGTAGTGTAGAGATGGGATTTAAAGAAGGTATTAAACAGGTTGTGTGGTAGGTTATGGGCAAGTAATAAATTGTATCATTTATCTTGAATGTATCATAGATAAGCTGCTATATAATGATTGCCACTTCAGATAGCTGTGAAATTAGGTGATTAACTAGTTCTTTCTTAGCCTTCTAATTTCTGTACAAGTCTAATTATATGAAATAGAAGTGGGGGTTTTGATTTTTATATTGCTTTCATGTTTGGAGTGTCGTAACTACTATATTGTAAATGATGGAAGTTAATTGAATATGTTATTTTGGGTGTGTTATTTGCATCAGTATTTTATCTCCATTAACTTTGGGCTCATCACTGCATATAAGCGGATGTATGTATGTAACTTAATTTTTTTATGTTTTCATATTGGCATTGTGTAGACACTTAAGAAGCTGTATCTTGCAGGCTTGACTTAACTTTTTTTTAAACAAAAATATTCTGGAATACAATATTTGCAGCATTGACTGGAATAAGAGTGCAAAGCATTTGTTTTTAACTCTCTCAATAAGCTAATAACTGGTAGACTTTTTCTTTACTTCATTAATACAAGCAGTGTTTTATTTAATGAATGTCCTAACGAAATAACTGTGCCTACATTTGATGTTATTTTTTTAAATAATAAAAACTGAAATACAACAGTGTTATATCATAAAATCAATACCAGCAGTACATTTTTAATCACACTGAAAAAAAACCCCTAACTTTTCCCACAAGATTCAGTGTTTTTAGTAGTCGACTCTATGCATTTTGTACAAATATAAATGTATATATGAAGTATACATTATAAACTAAGAGTAGCCTGATTAATTTGAAATCTTTCCATTACACACACAGCCTAAATATATGGAGTCAGGAAAATACTCAAGTAAATTCATCACATACCTTAACACTTCAAACTTGTACTATCTTTCTAGCAGATTCCTGTCCTCTGGTACACCTGGTGTTGGGAATTGAGTTCTCTTGGTGCTACCTCCATTGCAGGCAGTGGATGCACCAAGAATCACCAGCACAAAAGGATTAATTGACTTTTGTATCATGATATCAAAAATTACTGTGTTCTCTGTATTTGAGGCCATGGAATTCTCCATTGCTGTAATGCATTAACTGTACTTTACTTAACAATGTAAAGCTAATATGCTTGTTAAATTGACACATTTATCAGTATGCCACAATATTATCCTATAAATTCATAAGAAAAAATTATGGTGAATGTGCTCCAAAATAAGCCTGCTGCTCTATATATCATAACAACAGAAATGTGTTTGAATTTCAAGGAACTAAATACTTGGGATTCTGTCACAACCTAAATTCTGAATAATAAATTATATGGTCTCGATCCTGCTATGATATCCACGAGGGCAGATTCCTGCACCGCCCATTGGGAACCCAGCTGACTTCAGTGGGATTTGGACTGGTGCCAGTGGTCCATGTGTATAGAACTAGCTCTCATGACTAGTGCCTAAATCTCTGTAAACAGGCATCCCTCATCAGTGATGTATTTACACATCTGATTGTTTTAATGCCTTTTTAAATAAAACACTGCATGACTACAGAATTGCATATTTGCATACTATTTTAATTTGCAAATTATTTTTATATGAATTTCTTTTATTGAGTTTTTAACTTTAATTCAGGGTGTTTTATTAATCAGATATGCTACTGTATTAACTAATACTTTTGGTTTAAATTTTTTAATTTTCTGCAGTTCTAATTTTAACTTGGTTTGTGTTAAGTAAAAGTTAAATCACACTGCAAGCTGTAGGAAGATTGTTTTAAATACCCAAGGATATAGATTTGATTATTAAGTTTGAATTGTTACAGTTTAACAATTTGTAGATTTGTGGCTCTTTTTTTTTTTTTTTTTTTTTTTTTTATTTTGGCTTTTGGTTTCTATGCTACACTAGTTTGCCATGTAGCAATTGCACTGTGCAATATTACAATATGAGGACTGGGAAAATTTTTTATGGATGTAATGTCTCTTACAGTTTGCGATAGTATTTCTCTCTAGTTCTCAGTGATTTAAATGTGACCAAGCCTTCTGTACTTTGTCACAAAAAGCGGGTTTTCCAGGTGACTATTTTGGTGAGTGTCAAAATAAGAATTTATGGTGTATTACTGTTGAGATTCACTTTGAATTAAAATATATATTGCAGCAAAGAAGTTGTTGACAGCTTTTATTTATTTTGACTACATCAACTCAAGACTATAAAATCACTGTGCAGGGCTCCAGCCCTTAGATTGTGATGTACGCACATGTCTGAAGCTTTGCTTGGTTTAAAAAATACTATGTTTCTAACCAGGGCCATCCCTAGAGGGCTGTGGGGCCCCCAATCAGTCCCCCACCCCTGGCACTGGGGAACGGGGTGACTGGCCCAGGGGAGGGACAGGCCCCTTCACCCCTGCGCCGGCCGTTTCCCATCCAGGGGACGAGGCAAGCTGGCCAAAAGTGGCGGCCGGTTTCAGCGCTCTTTGTCCCCCTCCCCCTTCCATGTGCACTGCCTTCAGCTCTGTGCCGGAGGCAGTGGAGAAGAGGGCGAGAGGCAGCATGGCCCGGGGGTGGGGAGGCAGTGGTACGGGCCCTAGGCTGCCTTCCGCCCCCTCCCAGCTGACTTTGGCATGGAACCAAAGGCAGCACGTGTGGCAGGGAGATGGGGACTGGGAGTGCTGAACCCAGCTGCCACTTTTGGCCCACTCACCTGGTTCCCTGGATGGAGAACAGACAGCCATTGGGGGGTGGGGGGGGAGCAGGCTTGCTCATGGCAGGACAGTAAGTGGCCCACAGAACCGCGGGGCCTGTGGCGATCTCCCCTTTCACCACCCCCTAAGGACAGCCCTGTTTCTAACTCTTGCGGTTATAAGGAGAAAGCTTGAAAATGTGAATCACATGTAAGCAGTGTAGCAATACCTGCCCAAAGCTATAGACATCCAGAGACAATAGCTTTGAGAAATGTAAACAGCTCCATGTATCTCCAGTATTAACACCAAGATCCATTGTTCTGGGAATGGCCCAGGACCAGGTGCTGGGTGAGTACTGAGAGTTTCCTTTCTGCTACCGGAAGGAGGAAAAACATGCTCCCTCTGCTGGTCATAAGAGGCAGAATGAGGGTTCATGCTGCTACCCCTTCCTCTTTGGGAGGAGAGCAGCCCACAGCCATCACTACAAGGAGAGGAATCAACACCAAAGGAGCAGAACTACAAGACCCCCACCCCTTGTTGGGGTGTTTAGATGTTGTCGCTTATCCAGATCATCTTATCCACTTATCCAGATTGTCTTAATCCACTCTTGCATTAGATCTTGTGTGCTCATTTATTTTACTATTTCAATCTTCAGCCAAATGTAATTAATTGTAGTTAGAGCTTTACAATATGTGTGAAGGTTATCACATTAAGACTTGCCATGCATCAACCCCACAGGCTTAGTTGTCTTAACAGGGAAAATAACCAAACAAGACTCCATACCCTTATCCTCCTTTGGGGTGGGCATGCAAGCCTCTTCCAGGATGAAAGAAGAAATATGGACATCCTTCCTCTTTGCGGTCAGAAGCCAAATATAGCAATTATGGTAAAAACCTCACAGCTTCTCTAGCTGTCCTGGTTGTTCTCTGAGTCCAAGCATTCTACCGGATTTACTTCACCTTCAGTAGGTCCAGGTGGTTTATCAACTTCAAGGTGTCTTCCAGCCCTGTCATCTAAACCTTGTCTGCTGAGAGAGGAGGTCCTGTGTTTCCTGCTGTGGCTACCCAACACCCCAGCCAACCCCTTTTAGGACTCAAAAAGTCTGATACAGTATAGCCAATCATAGGGATGGGCTTGACACTGTTACTGAGAGTTACAAACTATTTAAATTAACTCATACTATTTCGCTCTAATTTTGTTCTGAAAGAGAAGTAAGGGTAGAATCTCCCAATCAAAGACAGAAAAAAAGTTACCAACCTCGGAAAAACCTGACCTGGATAAATGCTTCTGCAAACAGGCTATCAAATTTTAGGAAAGTCAGCAATGTCATAACTTGTCGGAAACAGATGATGCAGTTGTACTCAGTCTCACCAAAAATATGGGTGATCCACTCTGAAAGGGACTTCTTACCCCCAAGATCTTGTAGACAGAAAACTGAATGGCTTCCTTAGAAAAGATGTCAAACCTAAAAGCATCGTTAACCTGGCCCCGCCCCCCCCACTTCTTTTGCCAGGATGACTATTACGATATGAACATCTAAAACCATAGGACAGCCTCTACCTTCTCTGCTGTCAAAAATAAGGAATCTCTTCCAATAGTAAAGAAAATGTCTCTTGCTATGGTTTTCGTAGATGAATTATCTGTGCAACTCCAGGCACTTTTTTGATAGCACATCACTATCTTTGTCTTGGACCTTTGATGGCAGACTGCCATTCAAAGCAGCTCTTGTCTGTGTGTTGAAATTGTAGAGTTTCTTGTGCAAGCAAGACCCAATAGTAGCACAAGACACTGGTAAGCCTAACAGTCCCTCCCATCCTCTTCCAGGACTCCAGAAGAGATAAATTAGCATCCTTACACAAGTTAGTCACCAGTCCATACCAGCCAGAAATAACAAGGAGAGGCTGTTACCCAAACTGGTGCAGGTTTGCTTTTGGATTCACCAAGCACAGTTAGAAACTATTTAAAGTATTTATAGAATGCCAAGATAAGCAACCCTGAGCAAGCAAAAGAGTACAGTGATGAGAAGCTTAGGTCCCTTCAGCATTCAGGGACCTCTGGATGACTGCGCATGAACCTGAGGAGGTTCCCATGGCATCTTGGTCCTGCAACGAAGGCCACTGCTTGTCAGGGGTGATGCTAAAATATAACTTTTTGGGCAAGGTGGGGTGATCAGGTCTGCCTGCGCCCCACCTCCCCATATAATCAGGCTGGTCTTCCAACCCAATACAAGCAAAACAGCCAGGAGGCTAGCATATCAACAAACCGCAGCTGGAAGCTCCAGGCATGGAGTCCAGGAGCAGTTCATGATCAAGTCACTCATGGGGAGGACTATGAACGCCACTAAGCTAAGCCATCAGTATCTTCAACTGCCTCCCTGCAGAGGCTATGGAACCAAGCAATAGACATAGATTCCCCATACATCACTAGCTCCTTTCAGTTAAAAAAACAAACAAACAAACGTAGTCTGACACAATAGGTTGTGCCTGCAACAACGTAAATGTCTAAGAGACTGAATCTCTCTTTCCCAGCAAAGATGTCAAACAGACCCAGGACACGTGGGTTCAGGAAACAGTTACTTTGTGGAACTTGGTGCTTCTCCCAAAGGGTGAGGGATCTTATCAACCAGGAAGTCGTCATACTGAAAACTGCACATCTTTTATCCTGCCAGGTAACAGACATCAGTCCCTAAGAAGAAAGATTGTTAGGGTCTGTATTACATATTATTCATCATACGGAAAGGAAGTTCAGGACTAAGAAATACTAGAGATCAAACGTCAGCTGGCTGACAGAACAAAATGCAGGATAAACAGTGATATCTCCGGGGGTACTTGCTGACATTTTGAACCTACCAGATGCTTACCGTCATATTTCTATCAGCTCATGTCACAGCCATCTGCTGAGATCTGTATACGGGAACTCCCATTTTCAATACACAATTTTAGGGGTTTCACAAGGCTTGTATTCCTTGGAGCAGGCCTTCACCCCTTGGTAAAACTCTCATAGGGACATCATCAACAAGATTAAGTCTGGACATGCTGCAGTGACACAGCTGTGCAATGAAGGTGAAGAGTGGCTCCCTGCCTCCACCCATTCATTTTAGGAAGCCATTCTCACCATCCTGAAGAGAAGCTATGGGGCAATCTGGATAGATGCAGCACACTAAAAATATTCCTCAAATGAATGCAATCATGAAATGTTTAGCTTTCAAGATTGTTTCCTTCCACCTGATTTATTCATGTTTCTGAGTATCCACATCACCGCTAACTAGATAAAGTGCAGTGTTACCAAAGCATAAAGAGAATCTGAAGGCTTGCCTACATTTAAAAAATGCCATGGTAGTGCTGTAGTGAAGACAGTATCTTGGACAATGGGTAGGCTTCTCCATCAGTGTAGATCATCCCCCTTTTCCAAGAGGCAGTAACAAAGCTGACGGGAGAATTCTCCCATTGACTTTGTTTTGTCCATAGCAAGGGCTTAGGTCTCTTTAACTGTGTCATTCAGGGGTGTGGATTTTTCATATCTCTGAGTGACCTAGTTCTACCTTCCTAATTTCCTAGTGTTAAACAGTCCTAGCAAATTAACCGTAGGAGTCATGCAAGTGAAGGAAAATGCTGCAGATGCAACATGAGACATGTAGAGAAGCCAAACATTACAAATTAGAATGCCTGTACTCTGCAAAAAATTTGTTTGGTAAAAGGGTGTTGATACAGCAGTCTCCAAATAGCTAATTTAAAAAAATTTTTTTTGAACAAGGAGGGTATCTGTTTTTATTTTTTAGTGATCATTTTCTCCTGCTGTAATCATAACCAGTACTGCTCACTATTTCCTATAAATCTCAGTTTGGGGATGATATGAACCAGAATGAAAAGTGTGTTACCTGGTCATTTCAATTATGGAAATAACATCTTATCCCAATCTGACCTACTTTGGTTAACTCTAAGTTATGAGGTCGGGACTATGGCCTTATTTTTTTAATCCTCTGTGGAAGAAATATGTACATAGCTGAAATTGCAAGGTTCTTACCGATGCATGTTACTAACTCTTCTTTGAGTAGTGTGTTTATTGGTTTTCCACTTCAGGTTCATGTGCATCCTCCTTGATTGGAGATTTTCATTAGTAGTGTCTGTTTTGGCACATGCATGTGCAGCTAATCTCCTTGTCCCCTGCACGCAGGCTATAGTAGGCTGCATGGGTGAATTGCCTTCAGTTCCTTCTCAATCATCTCAGCCTGAGATGGAGCTTAGCATGTTCGTATTATGTGTGCCTTTGACTACTTCCTGACTTAGTTCTACGTTAGTTTAGTTTAGTTGGTGATTAGTTACTGGTTATTTGAGTGTTTCCTTTCCTCTGGAGAAATCTTCTCTTGAAAGGGCATGTACAACTCATCAGGATTCACACGTTTTTCTCTCCTGTAGAGAGGCTATTCTGGTCAGTAACACGCTGTGTGACATGATAGTCTCATGTCTCACAGAAAGAACTTATGCTTAGCCCTTAAATCCAGGACATGGAAGAACTGGGAAAATCAAGCTGTGACTGCTTACAATGGACCACTTCCTTCATCCTGCTTTAGAGCCAGCTTAGGAGAATGCACTTCCTCAGCCATGGCAGTTTCGGGGGGAGGTGGATCTCTGGTGCCCCTTTGACCTCAGCCCAAACACTTTCGTAGAAGAAGGGAAAGCTTGCGAAACTTCCTCTAACGACCTTAAGAATCCATATGGGAATTCCCTTTCTTAGAGACGCAAGGAAGAACATATCAAGGGAACCTCATTAGCCTTGGTATGAGCAACATGCCACTCCTTCCCCCATATGGTTCTGACTAGCCATATTTAGATTGCTGGGCAACTTACTGCTGACTGTTATAGAGGTCCAAACCCTTTCCCTTCAGGAAAACATTCAAGGATCAGGAGAGTAGAGCAGAAAAAGAAATTACTCCCTTAAACTATCATCTCATCCTTATTACTGGATGACATGATCATTCCTCCTCCTCCATCTATGGATGATTTTCAGCAGTTTTAAGACCTCATTAAACAGGTGGCAGAGTCCCTACAAATACCTCTTGGGGAGATTATAGAATATCAGCACAAGCTGCTGAATATTTTTCTCTCCATAACACCATTCAGAGTTATCCTTCCTATCAATGACATTCTTCTGCAACCTACAAAAACCATTTTGCAAACTCCAGTTACAGCAGGGGTCTCAAACTCAAATCACCACAAGGGCCACATGAGGACTAGTAGAGGGCCACATGAGGGCTAGTAAAGTAGCCCGAGGGCCAGACCACTGCAACCTTTTCATACAACAATATTGCAAATATTGGTAATTATAGGGTCATTGCAGGCTGCAGGAAATAGCTTTAGGGGCCGCATGCAGCTCACGGGCCATGTGTTTGAGACCCCTGAGTTACAGTAACACTTACCTATAAGACGGTCAAACATTTTGGCACTCAGAGTAGTCAGAAATGCCTATCTTCATTTTCTAACCTTTCTTAGGTATAGGTCTATCAAGGTCATGACAGACATGGCCTGCATGTACTGTGTCAATGGCAGGGAGGAGCAAGAGTCCCTTCCAAACCATTAGGCTATGGAACTGCTGCATAATACACTGCATAAGAATTTTCATAATGTGTCTCCCAGTGAGGCAACATGTCACAGCTGATCATCTCAGCAAATGTTTTTCCCAAGACAACAGACAGGAATTGGCTCCACATGTTGTTCTCTGCATATTTCAGACTTGTGTGATTCTAAAAGTGGACCTTCTTTGCCACAGGTACAAATAAAAAAAATGCCATCTATTCCTTGGAGGATGCTGCCTTCTTCACTTCAGTGAGCTTAAGAAGTTGTTTTATGAGTTTCCCCTACAACCTCTGATTTTCAAAATGTACAAATCAGATGAAGAGATCCTCATAGCCCTGACATGGTTGAGGCAGAAATAGTGGTTCTTCGAGCGCTGCTCAGATGCATTCAGTATTAGGTGTGTCTGTGCTGGAGCGCCGGATTGACCGGAAAAACTTTTGTCCTAGCCTGTCAGAAGAGGGGAGGCAGCCACCACCCTTCGCGCCACCTGCGACTACATATACAGCCGCATCCCCGCCCCCCTCCTCAGTTTCATTTCTTCCGCCTTGTGTGTCGGATCTGGAATGTCCGCTCCTTGCTATTGCAAGTGGCCTCTCCCATAGATCAGCTTTCGTCGACTGGGAGAATCTACTGTGGAACTAGTTCCACTTCAAGCACCTTCCATCATTCGACCGAAGCTTACAATCATACCAGGGTTTAAACCCTGCGCCGAATGCAGCAAGGCCTTCCATAGGGACAACCCCCGCGGGAAGTGCCTCAGGTGCTTGGGCAAAGACCACATGGTCTCGGCGTGTTCCATTTGTCTCTCCTTTATACCCCGGACCATCAAGGAGAGGGAACAGCGATGCCACACCCTAGTCTCGGAGGAGGCTCAGCACCACTCACCCAAAGCCTCGGGTTTGAGCCCGACCCCGAGATCCAGCTCGGCGCCAGTGCCTGTGTGGCACCGTGCCACCGGTGTCTGCCGCCGCCACACCACCTTGGTGCCGACTCCGGCACCGTGGTGCTGACCCGGCACTCTGGTACCCCGGCACCGACTGGGGTCGCCATCAGCAAGACCAACACCATCAGCACCAGGCTCGCCCCCGCACCGAGCTGTCTCGTTTCCAGTGCCGATGACCCAGCATAGCCCGGTCTCACAAATCCCGACTTCATCTCTGCACCAGTTAACCCCACCAGCAGCACCGCAGAGCCCGGTGCCAACAGAGTGGGAGTCCTCCCACCCAAGCAGTCCTCCCTTCCCCAGTAAGGACTTGCCCACGGCCCATGTGGGAGAAATTCTTGTCCCCTCCACACCGGAGACGATGGAGGCAGCACAGGCTCTGCTGCTCCTCCAGACCCCCCCCGCCCCACCCATGGTTAGAAGGGGCAAACCAGCCTTCTCATCAAAGGCCTGGGCCCAAAAGGGATGTTCACCCTCTCCCCCCGCTATGGAGGCCAGCGATACACCACTGCTGGCGCAGGGCCGGGAGTCCTGACCCCTGTCCCCTGGCTCCAGCCCCAAAGAGGGGCCATCCAGGGGCTCTAAATGGCCCTGGTACCGAACAGCGTCCCCTTTCCACTTCCAGGCGCAAGAATGGTCCCCCAAGGGAACTCCATCCCCTCCCGTACGGCTCCCCAGTGCCGTGCTGTCTTCGGCACCGGAGACCTTTACTGGAACCTCTCGGCACACTTTGACTTTGCTGCGCGAAGCTACAGCCCTAGGCATACAGGTGGAGCCCCTGAGTCTTCCCCCCGATACCCTGTTTGGGCTGGTGTTTGCCGCCACAGAGCCTTTAGCAATCCCACCCCACCTGAGCATATGGGATCTTGCACGCCCCCGGTGGCAGTACCCATGCTCCGTCCCACCGGTCTCAGATACGGCGAGCATGAAGTACAGGGTACTGGAACCAGACTACCCCTCACTTGCTGGCCACCTGGTTCACCCTTGGGATGTGGTCAAAATGGCAATGGGGGCTGGAGATCCCCCTAAGGACCTCCTCCCCTCTTCCAGAGAGAATAGGGAAATAGACCTGCTGGGCCGGAAGGTGTATTCATCAGTGGCCCTTCAATTGCGGGTGGCCAACAACCAGGCCATAACCAGCAGGTACCTGCTGGATGTCTGGGAATCACTTGGGAGATTCAGGGACATGCTCCCACCCGAGGCTAGGGATGAGTATGATGCCTTCCTGGAGGAAGGCAACATGGTCTCACAGGACCTCCTCCTCTCCGCCCGCAATGCAGTGGACACTGCTGCCCGGACCACGGCATCCGCAGTTACCCTCCGCAGGGCAGCCTGGCTTAGACAGGCCAGAGTGGCCCCAAATGCGCAGCAGGCGGTCTTGGACCTGCCTTTTGAAGGAGATGCCCTGTTCCTTCCTGACACTCTCCCAGTGGTGGGCACAGCCAGAGATCCACGAAGGGAGGCCAAGTACTTTGGCCTTCTCCCTCCGGGTGCCACCCCACCAACTTAAATCCTACTCCTCAGGCGGATAAACCCTTTGCCTTTCATTTTCAACAATGAACAGAAAGGTTTTCTTAACCACCATCAGAGGCGCAAGCCTCCTGGCTACCGCTACCTCCTTGGCTTGAGCGGACAAGACCTAAGGCGCCACTAACCCCTCCCCCCTTCCCCATAGGGAGGACAGGTCTGCCAGGCCCTCCTAGGCCTGTCTTCGTACTCCCCTGGGCCTACCTGTCTAGCTACAGAGCACCAGGCCCCCAATCTGAAGGTCCAGGGTTCGAGCCCGATCCCCACAGCATCGGGGGTTTGGCAACAGTGCTCCCCTTAAACACCGAACCCGCCAATGAAAACTGTCCCTCCCCCCATTGCAACAGTTTTCCTCCCCGATTGCGCCCATCGCGTTCCCCACCCTAGCCCCCACCAAGGGACGGAGATGCACCTCGTTGTAGCCTAGCTTTGGCGGGGCTCCGAGATGCACACGTCCAAAGACTTCCCCCCTATTAGGACTGCGCAGTGATCATCATGTGTGTCCAGGTAGGACCCCGCATACCCGGGTTGGGGGAAAAAATGGGGGGGGGACATTCCTGGTCACACAGCTGCCCATGCTGAGACTGCGACCCTCCAGCAGGATTCCCGTCCGCAGTCAACAGGTCACATCATATGGGAATACAGATGTTTGGGATGCCATTGTCGGGAAGGTGCATATAGAGAAAGGTATACCCCTGTAGGGACCGTAGGTAAGGTTCATCCCTTCCCTGTCTTCCACCCACCTTGCAAGATTCCCAGTCCTACTTCCGGATATCTACCAGGAACTGGGGACCCACCCAACATTTTCCTTTTGGTTTATCACCTTCAGGGTCACCCACGGTGCCCCAGGGCCAACAAAGTATGACCGGGGACACCTAATCCCAAAAGGGGAATGCCTTGCCATGTTCCACACATCAAGAAATGGTGCGGGGCCTACTCCTTTGAGTGCCCCACACACATAGTACACGATATCCACTGCCTTGGGGATGGCCGTCTATATTAGACGAAGGTTCCTCTTTTCTTGGGCACCTACGTAGCTATGCCTTCGATCTTCGCTTGGCAGGGCACAACACTCATCTTTCCTCTCTCTTTTTCCTTTCTGCCCTGTCCACCTACGTGACTGCCCACTACACCCAGCGCAGCCCCTAGGGCTACCACTCCCTCCCCACATGCATCGGTGGCATCTGGCATATTTGCAGTCCCCTCTCGTTTTTCTCAAGGACCCCGTTCACATCACTGCTGCTTTCCATGGTGTAATATGCAGAGAAAAACCCCCTTCCTAGGCAACATATGGTGGCTTCGGCGGTTCCCCCGCCTTTTCGCTTCTCCGCCTATGCCCCCCCCCCCTTCGGGCGGGGACTCCATCTGGTTCTCTGATACCAGGGCATCCTTCGAACTGGCGACCGCCTGACTTAGGCTCCCTTCTCAAGCCTAGAAGGGCCCTCATTGGTATCTTCCCTCATACCATGTCTTAGAAATGCCTCCTTGACAACTGTGGCAGACAAGATGGTAGAGCTACCCTCCAGACAAAGACCGTAGGTACTGAGTCTGGAGGTTCTCTCCTGGCTGCCCCTCGATCCCCTCGGTTGCCTAGGGACTCACTAAACAGTAGTGGAAGTTCTTCTTCCTCTTTTCCCCCATTTTTCCCCACGCTCTAGTAAGAGCCCGAAGGGACAACCCGATGGGTCTAAACTTGGGGGGGGGACCCCCATATTCTAGCAGCCTATAGGCCTCCTCGTCAATTACTAGGCCACATAGCAGCCAGTACTCTCCATACCTCTCCTATGACAGCCGGTCATAGAGCCAATTCGGTTGAATCATGTGCTTCCATGCTTTGGGGTCATTTATTCACACCGAAGGCCCTGTCCTCCTTGACCCAACCCCATAGGCTGTGGACTGTGTTTTGTGGCCTTCTCAGCCAACCCCGAGCCACCTCATGGTTATACCCTTACTTCTCTTCACTCAGACGGCCCATGTAGCCATACTCTCCAGGGCGGCCATTGCCCTTCTCCCTCTGCTTCATACGAAATTAGCAGCCACCAACTAGTCTATGGCTAGGTGGCTCCTGGAAACCTGCGGTGCTCTATGCCCTCTTGTGTCCCGCCAAGATGCGCCCACTCGGCTAGCTCCCTTGCTAGCCTTTGACGTTCTCTGGCACGTCCATAGAATGCACCCTGGGCCAACTTATTGGCTAGTTACATTCTGAGTTCCTCTTAGGCAGGCCACCCATGCAGTCTGTTTCAAGATTGCCTTCCCTTTCCCAACCCAGGTGACCTGGCCTGATCCCTATTCTTCGACCTCGGTGGGTTCAGGCCTACCCCATCCTGGCGGACCCTCAGCTCTTGGTCTCCTGGCTGTCAGACTCGCTCGCCGTTTTCCCCGGCAAGTGTCTTGCTGGGGGGCGGGGTCTGCTTCGGGGGACTTGTCGCTGTGCTGAAGGTAGAAGTACCAACTCCACCCGCCATCCATCAGCATGGCTAGTAGTCACCTAATACTGAATGCATCCAAGCAGCACACGAAGAAGAATGGTGGGTAACCTACAGTAACCGTCCTTCTTCAAGATGGGCTGCTCAGATCCATTCAGGTCCCTTCCCTCCATCCCTGCTTCTGGAGTTGGCGACTCCAAGGAACTGAGGAGGGGGTGGGGAGGCAGCCGTATATGTAGTCGCAGGTGGTGTGAGGGGCGGTGGCCGCGTCCCCTATTCTGATAGGCTAGGACAAAAGTTTTTCTGGCCAATCTGGCATGGAGACATCTAATGCTGAATGGATCTGAGCAGTCCATCTTGAAGAAGGACGGTTACTGTAGGTAACCCACCATTTTCTTATCTCTACAGGTAGCTGTTGTCAAGTGATAAATCTTCCAGTCATTCCTCGGCTCATTTCCCATAACAATGATTGACCGCTGCATTGCAGTCTAAGCCTTCTCTGCCTTAAAGCATGGCTCTTGAGGGGTTTGCAGGATTAGTCAGCTTGCTCTGCAGAGATACAACAGACATTATTAAATGGTTGGAAAGGGTCTACTGGAAATACTTATCTTCAAAACTGGAGATGATTTAGTCACTTGTGCAACCTCAAAAAATCTCACTTTCATTTGTTCTGGATCGCCTTCTCCAGTGTGAGAGATCAGGGCTCTCTCATAGTTAATTTGGCCATTTAAAATCTTTTCACATTAGTGTTGAGGGGTTTTCTTTGCTTCCTCATCCTAGAACAATAAGGTACGTGAAAGGTGTGGAGGATCTTTTCCCACAAGTGAAAAGCCCCACTCCAGTATGGGATCTTAATTTGGTTCTCAAAAATGTTATGAAACTTCTTTTGAAGGAAGCTGTTTTAGTCAATTTCAAAAGGGATAGCCGTGTTAGTCTAGTCCAGTAAAAAAAACAACAAGGAGTTGTGTGGTATTTTAAGACTAACAGATTTATTTTTTGCATGAGCTTTCGTGGGAGAAGATCCCACTTCCTCAGATGCTTCGAAGATGGGCGAACTTACAGAAAGGAATGAAACTAAATGCAAGGGGGTGTAAAACATAGGATCAGGCCATAAAGTAACAGCAAATCAGAGCAGTTTACAGGCTCAAACCATGGGAAGCCTGAAGTCAAATTACCCTTTGTAATGGGAAAAGAATCCATAGTCTCGATTGAGTCCTGCTTTCACAGAATTTAGCTTGCATATTAATTCGAGTTCAGCTGTTTCTCTTTGAAGTCTTGATGTCCCAGCTACATCTCTAACGACAGGCATTAACAAATCCATCATCGAGTGATTAGGAAGATGGAAGTGCTCAGCAACTGGTTTCTTTGTTCTTTGATTTCTGATATCAGCTCTGTGCTCCTTCAGTCTCTTACGGAGCGATCGTCCTGTTTGTCCAATAGATAAGGTGTTGGGGCATTTCTTGGCACATGATGACATAGACCACATTAGTAGATGAGCAGGTAAATGAGCCTTTGATGGAGTAGCAGGCTTGATTAGGACCTATGAGGGTGTCCGTTGTGCAGATATGTGGGCAGACTTGGCAGCGTGGTTTTTTGCAGGGGTGTGTGCCTGCTTCAATGTTCCTGTTGTTAGATCTGTAGTTGCTGGTGAGTATCTGTTTAAGATTAGGGGGCTGCCTATAAGCAAGGAGTGGTCTGTCTCCCAAGGCTTGAGAGAGAGAGGGATCATCTTTTAGAATAGGCTGTAGGTCCTTAATGATCTTTTGCAGAGGTCTGACTTGAGGATTGTATGTGGTGACTAGTGGTGTTCTGTTGTTTTCTTTCTTGGGTCTCGCCTGTAGTAGATGACTTCGGGGAACCCGTCTAGCTCTGTCAATTTGTTTTCTTACTTCCCCAGGTGGGTACTGTAGTTTCAAGAATGCTTGATAGAGATCCTCAAGATGTCTGTCCCTGTCTGAGGGATCAGAGCAGATGCGGTTATATCTT